>JBBUKS010000008.1:12047711-12058252 GCA_038050645.1 Hedychium gardnerianum | reverse complement strand
ATACAAATGAGGCAGCGGGTGCGTGTCACTGTCGCGCCGGATATCGTCGGCAGTCGGCGCAAGGGTTGAAGATGGAAGGGCGAAGGTGATCGGAGGAGGAGAAAATCTAGAGGCAGAGGGGAACGCCGGCGGCTGCATCTAGCATAGGCGGCAATGTCTCTGGAGGGGAGCTCGATAGAAGAAGAATAGAAAGGAGAGGAAGAACCGGCATCGCTGGATCGTCGGATAACCTCCTCGATGGCCGACGGCAGCTGCTCGGTGGTGAGGGAAACTCGATCGGGTGAGGATGAGGGCGTCAACGCGAGGAGGAGAAGAAAATGAGAGAATCAGGTGAAATTGAAATGAAAATAGGAAAAATAACTTAGGGTTTTTAAATTTTAAATCTTAGGTTTAATAATTTAATTCCAACTTAGGATTTAATATCCCCTTGAATTCCTCCAAATAACTCCAATTAAATCCCAGAAAATTTCTAAAATTTTTAAAAATTCTTTTAAGCTTATTCTTCAGTCAACACACATATTTTAATTATTCTTATTTTACCATATTTAACAAATACCCTTCTCAGTATAACTAGAGTTAGCCTGCTCATATAACTCTAATTCACAGAATAGTTTATCTAATTTAATAATGGAAAGATCCTTTTAAACTTTATATGCATCTACCATAGATACTCACAGTGCATTTCGAGGGAAGGAGTTTAGCACGTTACTTATTACATTTCGATTTTGGAGTTGGTGGCCGATGAGGTGAAGCCCATTGATGATGTCTTTTATTCTTGCGTGTAGTTGAGTCACGATTTCTCCTTGCAATATTTTAATATTAAATAATTGATTCAACAGTAGATCTCCTTTAATTACCTTTGAATCGTCGGTTCCTTTGTACAACTTGACTAGTCAGTCCCAAAGTACCTTGGAGTTCTTGAATGGGCTAACTCTGTTGAACTCCTCCTTTGTTAGTCCGCATTGGAGGGTGTTCATCGCCTTGTAGTCAATTTGGGTCTTCTTTTTCATCTCAAGAGTCCATTTTTCCGGATCCAGTGGTTCTCTATTTTCGCTCGGTGGTGTGTAGCCCTTTTAGATACTAAACCAGATGTTGATATCAGATTTGAGGAAACACTTCATCCTCCATTTCTAATAACTAAAATCTTCTCCGTTGAAGAGCGGTAGGCGGACGGTGCTATACCCATCTTGATGGGACATTGACATCCTTGCACAACAAATATAATGAAAAAGCAATTTCCAAGACTTTATCTTGGGATTAGTAGTACGAGATAAAAAAATATAAAAAGAAAGAATTAGAACAAAATATTTAAACGAAAAAGCTAGAAAGATTGTTAAGTTTTTTCAGAGCAGCTTTGCTTTGATACCAATTGTAGGATTGTAGGAGACGAGAGAGGGGGTGAATCTCATTCATTTAAATTTTTTTCTTTTCTCGTAAATCAAAGTTAAATTGCAATAGAATAATGAAATGATAAACATAAAAACACAAGTCTTTTGTTACTTGGTTCGTAGTCCAGCAACTACTACTCCAAGGCACATGATCCTTAATCGCTTCTGATGGGAAATCCTTTATAGTTCTTCTCTCCGGAATTTTTTGGAGAAGAAGCAAACTCGTACACAAAATATGAGATATACAGTAACACTACTATCACCTTTAAGAGTATTGCAAGTACAATAACAAAATATACCAACAAATAGGAGTAGAGATGAAGCTTAGTTATCGATGAGCCTTCCAGTGTCATAGGAGCAGGACTTGCACGAACAATAGTAGTAGCGAGATAATGCAGTGAATGGAGAATTGATAAAGGGCCTCGGTCCTCGAGGCTTCTTTTATAGGCAGCGTTCAGTCGACTGAAAATATGTTTGGTCGACTAATCCTTTCCGTCAACTGAACCTTCTATCCGTCGACTGAACTCCATGTCTTTCCTTCTTTGCTCTGATATGATTTGCTTGATCTCGTGATTTTCTCTATTCGGTCGACTGATAAAGCTTATCTGTCAATGGAACCCTGATTATACCTTTTCTGCGTGATTCAATTTGACCAGCTGTCTTTACCTTTTGTGGTTTGGTCGATTGATCCCACTTATTCATCAACTGATCACACTGTATATCATTTTTGCTAAACTTTGATCTGATCTTTACCACGCTAGCTGGATCAATCGACTGATCCCACCTATCCGTTGACTGATCACACTGTATACCATTTTTACTGAGCTTCAGTCTGATCTTTGCCATGTTGGCTAGTTCGGTCGATTAATCCCAACTATCGGTCTATTGATCCTTTAATAAATTCTAACAATCTATAAAACAAAGTTAGCATAGATAATATATAATAGTAGAAGTCTTGCAAAACAAAATTAGACAATAGTATGCATGAGTAAGATAGTTAGGACTATCTCGATCTCAACTTAGAAATCTCTGTTGATTTCTTCAGTTTGATCAGCGCCTAAGGTTTGTCCTGTTTATGACACAACTTCACTGCACTCCCTCCAGGAACTTACCTCAACTCACCTGCTAAACATTGGGTCCTCCAAACCTGTTTAGACTTTAACCACTCAGCATTGGATCAGCCTGCCAGGGGTTCCTCTTGATTCGATATTAGGTCCTCTTTGACCTATCGAATCCACCTACCAAATGTTAGGTCCACTTGACCCATATGAACTTTCTGCCTAGTTTTCATGATCTGCTGAGACTTCCCTTACCTAGTATCAGGTCCAACTGACCTATTAGGACTTTTAAGCTGAGCATCCTACATACTTGATTAATTTATCAGATAACAACAAGACTTAACTTGAATTTTTGACAACATCAAAATATAAGTTCGATTCTGGTGCTCCCTGCACCAACACAAAAAATTTGATCTCTTCATGACCCAACATAATTTCAAGAAGACCACCTTAGAACATTGTGTGTTTGTAAAGAATTATTAAAATGGTGAGTTCACCATTCCTTTATTATATGTTGATGATATGTTGATTGTTGGAAAGGACAAAACTAATATTACAACAATCAAGAAGGCATTGAGCAAGTCCTTCGCCATGAAAGACCTAGGTGTCGTGAAGAAGATTATTGGAATGATCAGAGATCGTTCCAAAAGAATGTTGTGGATATCTAACGAAGCTTATATTGAGAAGATTCTTGAGAGGTTCAACATGCCCAATGCAAAATATGTGCGAATTCTGCTAGCAGGACATTTAAAGATGAGCAAATCTCAATGTCCAAAGAATAAAGAAGAGAAAGAAGAAATGAGCAAGGTACCATATTCATCTGTTGTTGGTAGCCTTATGTATGCAATGGTTTGTGCAAGACTAGATATTGCTTATGGTGTAGGACTTGTGAGCAGATTCCTATCAAACCCAGGAAAAGAGCATTGGAAAGTTGTGAAATGGATACTAAGGTATCTAAGAGGAACTGCCAAGAAATGTTTATGGTTTAGCAATGGAAATCTAATGCTAACTGGGTACTCAGATGCAGATATGGCAAGAGATGTGGATTCTGTTGGTGCAATCGTCCTCGGATCAAGGTTGACCAAGTTGACCAAGCTCGGGTTTGGTCGAGCTTGGGTTTCGATATTTAGACAATATGTTTGTAAGAAGTCAAGTAGGTCAAGGAGGACTGGACACTTGGTGATCGAAAGTCCAACAAGAAGTTGACAAAGGAAAAGTCCAAGTGAGTCAAGGAGGATCAGATAGGACTGAACACTTGGTGGCAATGGAAGTCATAGCAAATCTAGGTGGTGGAAGACCTAGTTGGGAACTAGATTAAGTCCAAATGGGTCATGGAGGACCGAACACTTGGTGAAGAAGCTTTGGCAAGTCAAGATTGACCAGATGCTAGGCAATGAGAAAGTCCCAATAGGTCAAGGTTGATCAGATATTCGGAAACAAGAAGTCCCAACAGGTCACGAATGACTAGATGTTGGGTAGAAGAAGTCTTGGTAGATTGAGGTCAACTAGATACTAGGCAAGACCTAAATTCAGGCCTGAAAATGTTAAACTTAGGGTTACCAATCGATTGGCAGGAAGTATTAATCAATTGGTAAACTCGGAATCTGGGTTTAGGGATTGAGAAATCGATTGGACAAAGTTTGTGAGGGAACAAAAGCTTGGGGAATCGATTGGAGCAATCGATTCAGCCCAAGTCAATTGATTGGCTAAAGTTCGCTAGGGAACCTAAGTTTGGGACAATCGATTCAGCTTAAGCCAATCAATTTGGGCAATCAATTGACCAAAGTTCATGAATGAATAGAATACCTTGGAATTGATTGTGGCAATTGATTGAAGGCTAAGCAATCGATTGGGTTAGTAGATTGATAGTGATTTCTCCACGATTAGAAGGATATGGAATCGATTGACATTCGACAATCGTTTGATGTGGCTTATCAACCAATTGGTCAAGAGGAAAAAGAGTGTTATGCATGCCAGAATGGTCAGATCTAACGTGACAATCAATTGGGGGTAAGGTCAATCGATTGGCTAGCGAAAATCAGCTCGAACAATAGTGCTATAAAGCGGATTGCGCTTGGAGAAGAAGTGTCGGTTCTTGGAGATTCTAAAGCGAAATGATGATGCATTTCTGAGTCAACAAGAGATATTTCTGAACAATAAGAGATCAAGCAAACAAGGTTCTACATTATAAAGACGTTTTCGCTTTCGATTGTAATTTGCTTTCTTTCTTCTTGTTGTATTCTTGTGTTTAAGTTTGTATGAGACTTCTTCGCCTCCGAAAAGTTTCCGAGAATGAGAGAGTTTATAGTGGAATTATAATCGTTGGTGTCGACCCTTGATTAGTCACCTCAAGGAGATGGATGTCAAGTAAATCCCGGAGTTATGCATGTGGCATCCAAGTTGAATAAATATTTTCGCTACGCATTCAACAACGAGCACGACAAGACAAATAGAAGCGATCGAAGTTATTCACACACACACCCCCCCTCTAGCTCGCACTAGTCCTAACAAGTGGTATCAGAGTGAGGTTGCTCTTCACTGGACTAACCGCTGGAAGAAGCACGAGCTAGAGGAAAGAAGAAGAAGCACTCATTATCAACAAGTCAAAGGACTAATCATCAAAGGAGCTCAACTTCAAAATGAAACCCTGAGATGGATTCAGATGTAACATTCGGGCACCTCCACTTTTCGGATTAGGAGGCTTTGATCTTTGAAAGCTGAGGATGAAATTTTTCCTTATAATGGATATAGAGCAATAGTTTTCTCTAATGGAAGGATTTGGAGCTCTAAGAGATTCAAAAGGAAAACCTCTCCGAAAGGGCAAATGGAATGAAGAAATCCAAAAATCCGAAGCAAATGAAAAGGTAATGAAATTATTGGTTAATATTTTTTCTAATGAGATTTTGTGTAAGATAGACATATATCAAGATGCCAAGGAATTATGGAGTAAATTGGTCAAGCTTCATGAGCATCCTTCCTCAATGCCAAGTAAAGATAAATTGAAAGAGGGAAATTCTTTGAATTAAGAACTTGAGGATTTGGAGATTGAGAGGTGCTCAACATCTGAGGATGAAATTGAAGAAGCATCCATCCCAAGAATTGAGGGGGAGAGGTCATTGACATCGGAACAGGAGGAAGCTTTTACATCCTGAACCAATGAAGAAAAATCATGCTCCACCTCTACAAGTCAAGGAAGTACAAATCATGAAGGTATATCAATTTCAATTAACAAAAATAAAGATCACCTTATATGCTTTGAGTGTAGAAAGAATGGACACTACAAGAGTAAGTGTCCAAAATTGATCAAGAAGAAGACTCAAATGACACCCAAGGTGAAGGAGAAGCCAAGGGAGGCCAAGATTCACAAGGGAAAGGAGCACATTATGTGTTTCACATACAATGAGAAGGGACATTACCAAAATTAATGTTCAAAAAGGAGGCATCAAAACAAAAGCAAGGGAGGAAACTCAAATCAAGGGGAGCTTCTAAAAATAAATTAAGGTACCATTAGTTAATGGTATTTCTCTATTTCATGATAACAAGCATGTTAGAAATAAATTTTATGATTTTAATGTTCATTCTCATGAAAATAAGAAGTATGATAACTCTAAGGCAAATTATGTGTCATATCATGCTAGAACTACCTTACCTAAGGATAGGAAAGTAGAAAATAATCTAGGCAAGAACCCTAAGCAAATTAGATATATGCCTATGAAAAAGAAAATCCAAGGCAATTATGAAAAATCAAGGATTAATGACTTAACTAGAAATGAAAAATCAAGTCTTGAGGTCAAGACTTAATAAATTGAAGAAAACCCTTAAGAAAATGAAAAATAATATAAAAGGGTCCAAGAACCAAAACCTAGACTTAGATATGCAAGAATCATTCAAGGGCAAGAAATGTTTGGGATACAAACCTAAAGCCAAGGAGAATATACCTTCATATCATAGAGTTTCATATAGCTATGAAACAAATCCTAAATCTAGGAGTCAAATCAATGTTACAAGGGATGTTATCTCTAGTATTAACCTTGAGGAGACTAGCATGATTGAGGCTTCTAAGAAGCCTAAGAAAGTCATTAAGAAGGTATCTAGGGAAGTTATTTCTAGTGAGTATCTATTACACCCAAGGAACACCAATAGATTTTGGATTCCTAAGAATGTGTTCTCTACACCCTAGATGGGTATAGGATATGTCAACCCTAATTGGAAGGGTGGTCAACCTAACCATGGTAAAGTTGATATTTTAAGACATTTTTAAGGTATTGTGACATCTTGAAAATGAGAAGTTAATTTCTACTCTTGAAGAGTAAAGTGTGCCAATAAAATTTGAGGAATTGATATTAATTAAATTGACACAAATATGATAGAAGTCAAGAGTATGTCAAGTTAGGATTTTGGCACATTCTAGGAAGTTAGAGCCGCTTATGTCAAATTGAGGTTTAGGCATAATAACTAATTGAAACTTAAATAGAAAATTTAGATATTTTCTTTGTGTCATAATTATCATGCTTATGTGTGTCCTATCACATGCCATGTCATCATATCATATAATCATTTTATCATGAAAAATAATACATGTCATACATACATCATTTAAGTCGAGATATGGTAGATTTCTTTTTGGAATTTATGCATTTGATATATGACATAATCATTTACATGCATAAATTATTAATTCCTTGTAATTAAGGAAAATGACATTAGTTAGCATCCTAAGTAGGATGATCAAGTTTAAAATATCTAGTTAGAGATACATGATCCCTTAATTTAGAAAAAACCAATTTATACATCTCACAAGAACTTTAGAGTTGACTTATATGTGCATTGAGACACATTAGATACAAGTGAGATGTTAGGAGGATGAATAAAATTCAAGATGTTGATTTAGTACATCTATTTGAGTTTTAGTTTCATTAAAACAAATGCATTTTGTGAAGTTCAATCATGGGAAAAGCTAATGTGCAAATCATGTGCATTTAGCCCATTGATCTTGGTTGAAAATTAGTTTTGACAATAATTTCAAAAAGGTTTTGAAAAACCTTGGTAAAGTCTATTTGTTAATAGGAATGATCATTGATTTGTTAGATACAAAATTAAAGTGAAACATTGAAGTTTTCAATGGTTTCTAATTTTGTATCATTCTTTGAAAAAGTGATGTATTTTGATAGAAAATTATTTTTCCTTGATATTACTTGACATAAGTAATGTCTACGTAAAATTTCATGATTTTTAGAGAATCATATAATTATTTATGAGTTTTTAAATTTCGGGCAAAAATTGAAACTGAAAATCAGATATAGCAATCGATTGTTGCACACCAATCGATTGGGATAATCGATTAGTGATGGATTTTCGTGAACTCAGAACCTTACTGAATCAATCGCAATGATCGATTCGGCTATACCAAACGATTGGTTCAATCGATTGGTGATAATTTTTCAGCACAGTACTAGGCTGAATCAATTGTGTTGATTGATTAAGTCACGTCAATCGATTGATGACAGTTATCAATCGATTGAAAAATATTGATTTAGACTGAAATGGGTTGATTTCAATTGATTAAGCCACGTTTAGGAAATTTAACTATTCCCTAACCCTCGAAAATGCTTGAATAAGTAATTAAGGGTAATTTTCTTGATGAAAATAAGAAAGAGATAGTTAAAGGAGAAAAATATGAAATTGAGGGGGAGGTTTAGATTCAAGGTTGAATCTTTAACCTCATGACCTCGATTTTGAGATTTTCTAAAGGTTTAGGAATTCAAAATCATTGTTGGTGCAATGATAGAAGTTAGAGCATGCTTTAAGGGGGAGGTCCACTATAAAGGCATGATTTGGGAGAAATTTTGAGGATGATTAAAGAATGATGGATGTATGCTCAAGGTTGAGCATTAGAGACAATAAAAGATAGGGAACCTTCATTGTGATGGTTTGATTGATGAGATGGATGACACTTGGGGGGGGGGGGGATTCGATGTGTGCCAAAGGGGGAGAATATAGGGTTTAAGTTAAGAAGCCTTCATTCATGCTTTGACATGAGAAGAGTGTAAGTTAGGCTAATGAGTTAGTCTAACTTAAACAGATTGTCAAACATCAAAAAGGAAGAGATTGTTAGTGCACTCATCCTCGGGTCAAGGTTGACCAAGATCGTGTTGGCTCTCGAGCTTGGGTTTCAATGTTTGGATAGTATGTTTGTAAGAAATCAAGTAGGTCAAAGAGGACCGGACACTTGGTGATCGAAAGTCCAATGAGAAGTTAGCAAGAAAAAGGTTCAAGTGGGTCAAGGAGAACCGGACACTTGGTGCTCGAAAGTCCAACGAAAAGTTGATAAGGGAAAAGTCCAAGTGAGTCAAGGAGGACTAGACACTTAGTAACAATAAAAGTCTTAGCAAATCTAGACGGTGGAATACATAGTTTGGAACTAGGCAAACCTAGTTGAGAACTAGGTTAAGTCCAAGTGGGTCATGGAGGACATAACACTTGATGAAGAAGCTTTGGCAGGTCAAGGTTGACCGGATCCTAGGCAACAGGAAGTCTCAATAAGTCAAGGTTGACCAGATATTGGGCAACAAGAAGTCTCAGCAGGTCACGAATGACTAGATGTTGGGCAGAAGAAGTCCTGGTAGGTTGAGGTCAACCAGATACTAGGCAAGACCTGAATTCAGGATTGAAAAGGTTGAACTTAGGGTTATCAATCGATTGGAAGGAAGTGTCAATCGATTCGTAAACCCTAAATCCGGAATCCGGGTTTAGTGGTTGGGCAATTGATTGACCTAAGGTAATCGATTATTGCAATAAGATCAATCGATTGACCAAAGTTCGCGAGGGAATAGAAGCTTGGCGAATTGATTGTGGCAATTGATTCAGCCTAAGCCAATTGATTGGAGCAATCGATTGGCCAAAGTTCGCGAGGGAACAAAAGCTTGGGGAATTGATTGAGGCAATCGATTTAGCCTAAGTCAATCCAAAGTTCACGAGTGAACAGAATGCCTTGGAATCGATTGGAGGCTAGGCAATCGATTGACAGTTATTTCTCCATGAACAGAAGTATGTGGAATCGATTGAGTCAATCGATTGACATTCGATAATCGATTGGTGTGGCTTACCAATCGATTGATCAGGCGAAAAAAAAGTCGTTATGCAGGTTAGAATGGTTGGATTTGATGTGGCAATCAGTCAATTGATTGACTGACAAAAATCAGCCCGAACAACAGTGTTATAAAGTGAATTACACTTGGAGAAGAAGTACCGATTCTTAGAGAGTCTGAAGCGAAGTATTGCTGTATTTTCGAGTCAACAATAGGCATTTCTGAGCAATAAGACATCAAGCAAATAAGGTTCTACATTGTAAAGACATTTTCACTTTCGATTGTATTTTGCTTGCTTTCTTCTTATTATATTCTTGTGTTCAAGTTTGTATGAGGCTTCTCCACCTCCGAAAAGTTTTTGAGAAGGAGAGAATTCATAGTGGAGCTATGATCGTTGGTGTGGATCCTTGGATTAGTCACCTCGAGGAGGTGGATACCAAGTAAATCCCGGAGTTGTGCATGTGGCGTCCAAGTTGAATCAAGATTTTTGTTATGCATTCAACGACGAGCATGACAAGACAAAGAGAAGCGATCAAAGTTATTCACCCCACCCACCCTCTAGCTCGCACGTGTCCTAACATATTCTAGAAAGTCTACATTAGGTTATCTGATTATTTTTTTAGGGGGAGCTATCTCTTGGCAATCTAGACTCCAAAAGTGTGTTACATTATCAACCACTGAAGCTGAATATATTGCTGCAGCAAAGGCATGCAAAGAGATGCTATGGATGAAGAATTTCCTAAGTGAATTAGGACATAATCAAGATGACTATGTGGCGAATTGTGACAATCAAAGTACCATCCATTTAGCAAAAAATCTCATGTTCCATTCACGTTCAAAACATATTAACATCAGGTATCATTGGATACGATAAGCGTTCGATGAGAAGAAATTGAAGATTGATAAGATCCATACAGATTTTAATTGGTCTTATATGTTGGTGCAATTTGCACTACAAGTCAAACCCTAAGGTTTTGATGTATGACCAAAGGTTAAAGTTAGACTGT
>JBBUKS010000008.1:12031315-12047611 GCA_038050645.1 Hedychium gardnerianum | reverse complement strand
TTGTCTCTTTACTTAAAGTTGTTTATGCATTAAAATCTTTATTTGCAAAATAATTTTACTTAACTTTGAACTAAGTTACCTTAAATCAAAAAGGGAGAGATTATTGGAGCTGAAAGCACCAGCTAATCGAACCTATGTTTTGATAGATGACAAATGTTCAAAATTAAGGGTTGTTATCTAATGAGTCTGACTGAGTGTGCAGGAAGCTCAAGCAGAGTTCTAAGGAAACTTAGGCAAGACGAAAGTCTTAATTGAGACTAGGCAATGAAGTCCGGGTCAAGTGGACTGAGCAAGGAGTCCTGATCAGAGAGATTGAGCAACGAAGTCCTGGTCAAGTGGATTGGGCAAGAAGTCCTGATCAAGGAAATTGGACAACGAAGTCTTAGTCTGGGGGACTGAGCAGAAGTCTTAGCAGATTGAGGACACTGGGCAAAAGTCCTAGGGGTCGAGGACACTAGGCTGAAAGTTATGGGGGTTGAGGACACCAAGCAGAAGTCTAGGCGGGTTGAGAATCAGACATCTAGCGGAAAGTCCCGGAAGTCAAGATCGGATGCTGAGCGAAAGTCCAAACAGTCTGGAGGCCTAGATGTTTGGCAACAGATAAACTCTCCTGAGAGAAATAAGTGAGTATGCGTTCCCCGTTGAGGGAACAGTAGGCATCGGTTCGACATAGGGTTTCACTGGAAATCCAAAAATCAGAATCGGACAGTCCCGAGACTATCAAATATTATTTCTTCTGCTATATATTTTATTTGTGCTAACACTGTGATGCAAAACCTAAAGCCTGAAAATTGCTGAACCAGCTGCCTGGAAGGATCCAGGCACCTCAAAGGGATTGAGGCACCTCAATAACCTCAGCGCGAGCAGGATGAGGTGGCGGACTCTGGTTGATCAGCGCACATCAACAACCATACACCTCAAAGAGATTGAAGCGCCTAGGTTGAGATAGACTCGTCAGAGTCGCGCTGCGATTAGGTCGAGCCACGTCAGCGATTGAGGCGCCTCAAAGGGATTGAGGCGCCTGAAAGTGGATAAGGCGCAACGAACTCGGATCCGATCAAATCGACTCGGATAGAGACGCCTCAATGCAAATAGAGGCGCCTGGATGGGTTAATAAAAGAAGATTCGACCAGCAACTTCGGAAAGGCATTCCACACAACTTTCGTACTTGCGCGCTGCTCCAAAAAGCTCTCCACGATACTGTAACGTTGCTCTGACGACCACGCTCACTATGCTACTCCAAAGTCGTCGGTATACTTAAGTATTCATACTTGTTATTAAGTTCTTGCACTTTGTATTCATATTCTTGTAATATTCGAGGTTTTAGTAGATTGTTCAACGAAAGCACTTATACGGGCGCGGGCCTTGGACTAGCAACCATCGAGTTGTGAACTAAGTAAAATGAAATGTGTTATTATATTTCTGTTTATTTCTTTTCCGCCGTCTTTACTCGTATGTTTTACGAAAAGTATGAAAAAATGACATGTCATTTATCCTTTCTAGTGCTCTTTTCGATTCTATAGGATGAAATAGTATGACTTAGTTTCTGAACCAAACTTGAATGTTTCAATCAGCAAAATCATGTCTCTAATCCTTAGGCAAGATTTTCAGAACACTGGTGTTTTACCAAAAAAAAAAACAAAAGGAAAAAAAACTAGAAATTTGTAATTAATCAAATTAAAAGTCAGTTCCTTAGTACAGTGAACTAAAATTGAATGCCTCATTCATCCTGTTGCCTTTTTCAATATTAATTCTAGATTTAATGCTTGGTTCCTAGTTGGGAAGGACACATTCAGTACAATAAACTTCATTGAAGTTTAATGAGTTAGGTATGGATATTCAAGTTGTTGGAACTTATTCCATAATTGTCGGAAATTGTCACCGAAGTTACAATGAAAATTTATAAAATTTAAAATTACAAAATCTAAATTAAGTTTTATCTATTGAGAAAGTTTGAGCTGATAATCTCAAGCTATCAGCCAATCTTCCTTGTTGACAATGTTGTCGAGTGCTTGAGTCATCGATCACCAGCCTACCGAGTGGAATAGCTCGAGTTCGAATGGGTTTTTCACAAGTAGAAAGACAGTTCTGAGTTCTTCCCTAGTGTCGCAAGGTCCGAGCAATTCATGTACTTCTCGAGTCCGATTGGGAAGCCAAATCGGTATGCCGAGTTCCCGAGTTCCCGAGTTCCCGAGTTGCCGAGTACTGAGTCGAGACGTCAAGTGCCTGACTTACTAAGTCCCCGAATGCCGAGCTCATCGAGTGTTGAGTCATCAAGTCAGTCGAGTTGGCGAGTGGACACGTCGCCCGACTACCGAGTTGGTCGAATGCTTCTACTTGAGTGCCAAGTCGGGAGGGAAATCGCTCGACTACCGAGTATCGCTCGACTGTCGAGTATCACTCGAGTGGGTCACTGTACTGAGTCGGGACAGCAATTCCAAGTTGGGAAAGGAAATGTCGAGGCTTACATTTGACTCAGTTTCCTTAAAATAAATTCATTCCCTCCGATAGTGCTTCAAGGTTACGTGAGACGTCTGTGTCCCAGAATACAACGGTTGACCCGATCATGACCAAAGACGGGTCGATCATAGCGAACTGAGCTTGTACCATAACGCTATCACAATGATTCTATCAAGCGAAAATATTCAATAGAGAAGAAGGAGAACGAAATGGATGAATTTCTCTTGTTATTGCTTTTGCTCTCTATTCCTATTCAAGATTTCAGCCTCCTTATAAAGGTGCTCTGACTTTAGGCAACTTAAAATGACTAGTTAATGGGCTAATAACTGTCTTTACTTGCTCGAATCAAAACGTAGTCGTTGACCATCATTAGTCGATTGTTTTACCTGACGATTACAGATTCACGATTAATTCTTCAGTTATACTCTTGAGCAAGTAGCAAAAAGAAAATTCAATTGACAAAACATTGATTCATTCACTTGAGAATTTTGCCCCCACAAGTTCAGCATTTGACGCACGCATATCATGCTTGCACACAAGTCTTCTTTGATTCAGTATAAATTGGACTCTAAAGTTACACCCCTTATATAAATGCACGTGAAAAAAAATCTCTCCCCGTATATATATTCACAATTCCAATGATTGTGACATATTATAAACCAACTTCATTGTCATGAAACTCATGAAACTAAAATCTCAATCACAATAAAATATCCTCTCATCCACCACTTTTCCATTCACATTATTTCCAACACAAATTACCTTAAAACCCTAAACCCTAATGAAACCTAAATTGATGCCAAAACCACCAATTCACTGGTACCGTGTTGATTATTGACTCATTTAAAAAAAAACACATACCACATAAATTATTTGTTCACAACTCAAAAAATGGCACACAACTCTTTGAAAACTAATGGCCTCAACTCAATCACCTCAATTACATCACAAATCCACATAAATGTTCACTCTACCAAATTCAGAATCTGAAACATCTTGTAGCCTGTAAAACCAATTGTTTGTTATCATCGGAATCACACCGTAAAGCCACCTTGAATAACTTCGATATCTCTTTGCCTGTTCAGCGATCAAAGAGGATCGTCGTCCATTGTTCACGAAATCAGAAGATAGAAGACCTTGCAAGGATTGCTGGGAGATCAACAATTGAGCCTCTCTATCTTCCTTTCCAAAGCTCTTTCTACTAGTAAAAGCAGTCTGTAATAGGCAATGATATAATTAACTTATCGACTCTTGCTATCAGTCTCTAGAGTTTACAATGTAGCAAGCGGTAAACAAGAATTTGGCTACAAAATTCAGCTGAACTTCTTACCTTTCTGTCAAATAGCAGATTCCATGCTTCTCCACTGAGAGTGTATCGAACGGTGAACTTGATTATATCGAGAGGAAAGTAGAAAACTAAACTGTAAATCCATATCACACCAGCCCAGCCCCAGCCTATGCCACTTGTGGATGCAAAACTTATATGTGCATAAACTGCAATCAAGGTAGCAACCTGCGCACAGTGTAAAACTTATGGATATGTTGATCAAACCTTTCGGTCAAGCTGAATACTAAAAGATCGAATAGAGGCGAGTATTCTAAACTAGTTATATACAAGAGAAGTAAAAAGTATATATGGTGAATTAGCGACTGAATTCTAGGGAACTCACCAATTGAGCTACAACAAATGCACACATCAGAAGAGTGCCCGGTCTCCATGACTGTGTGACGAATATAAGAGCTTGACTAATGATGATAACTTGCAGATATATAGCAGACACTTCTTCAGTGTACCCACGTAGAGATCGAACTTTGAAATGAGTGTTATTGAATAAGAAATCCATGGGAAAGGGTTGAAGTTGAACTGAAGCTAAGCTTGCAAGCTAATGACAGTAAGAAACAATCATAATACCTCAAAGAGGCTAGTCTTGATGATAGCCCAATAGAAAAGAACAGTAACTAATGCTAGGTATGTCCCTATAACAATTGCCTGTAGTAAATATCTCTTGCAGCTTCCAGCTATCAGGGTACTTCGATGGCTTCACACGATCCTTTGATATCGTCATGATGGTCCCTGAAAAGAAAAAAGCATATCATTGGGGAGGGAGGAGGGAAATCATATTCCCATATCAAAGCAAGTAGAACGAATCCAAGCTGTAAAAGCCACAAAGTATGTAGGATTAAGATTTGATCACGCACATGAATTCCTTCATATTGTCATGAGTTTGCTTACCACTATACGAATTGTTATGCAGACAGCATAAATCTGCAATGTTTAGAAATAAAGACTATGAAGGTATATGTGGAGTATAGTAAAGAAATTGATTGGAGGATCACTTATTCAAGTTTCTTAACTGTATAGTTCTTCATTCTCTGGAAGATGGCTCTACTGGTCAGGACAGCACTTATAATGACACTTAATCCAGGCTCTGTGAGGATGATATCGGCGGCGCTCCTTGCAGCATCTGTAGAATCTGATACTGCTATTCCTATGTCTGCTTTCTTCAATGCAGGTGCATCATTTACGCCATCTCCCGTCATTCCACACACATGCTTCTTTTCTTAGAGAATCTTCACAATCTCATACTTATGTTCTGAAATAAGAAAATGAATGTGCATTAGAACTTTCTTACAGGACCCAAACATTGCATTGGTGGAAATGTGGTTCATGAGATTTCAATAGCATTACAAATCTTGTTTCAAATGGACAGCATCCAAAAATACCTGGAAAAACTCCAGCAAATCCATCTGCTTTTTCGATGAGTTCATCTACAGGAAGAGCATCATTTTCATCCTTATTACGACCGAACAATGACGAAGAAGGGTACATGTTGGTTCCCATTCTTAGGCGTCTGCCGGTTTCTTTAGCAATGGCTAGTTGATCACCTGCAGGAAGATACATCTATCTGCCTTTAAGCACGTAAGAATAACAGCATCAATTCAGTGCACACTGAATATTGTTAGGCATCATTTGAGAAGTAACAAGTCAAAATTTCAAATAAAGCAGCTTTAATTCAATCAAATGCCAGATATGCCGGTAATCATCTTCAAGCAAACACCAAGGTTTAGAGCTCTCCGAATGGTCTCAGCACTGTCATGCCTAGGAGGATCAAACAATGGCAATAAGCCGCAGAAGATCCATGGATCACCTGGACTCTCTTTTGTCTTCTCAGGAACAGCCTGGAATTTTGTATGCAACAAATCAAATTTAGCAAGCAAAAACTTTTATTTTTTTTGAGTTAGTAAAATGTGTGCCAGTTTTACCTGGAAAGCTACTCCAAGAGAGCGAAGACCCCTATCAGCAAACTTGTTGATGATTGCATGAACTTTTCCAACTATTTTCTCTTTATTATGGCATAGATTTAGAATCTAAAGGCCACAAGAAGTTCAGTTTTGGAAGAAATTGACAGACAAGAAAATCAAAAGTTTGAGCATGTATGACGAAGGCACCTGCTCTGGAGCTCCTTTGCTAGCTCGATACCAATTTCCAGATCAATGTATGTGATAGCGGTCCTTTTGTCCACAGGTTTGAAGGGGAAAAAATGCACTTCGGTTATGTTTGAGCGTGCCTATTTTCAAAATAGTTTTTGTTATGTCTCCTTGCTTGAACTTTCAGTGGAACCATAATGCTACTTGAAGGATTTCTGATTTCATATGAAAATTGTCTTTCTTACCTCTTTAGGATCATCAAGCACATTAACAATGGCGGTATCGATAGCGTCCTGGTTCTCAAGCCTTGCGGCTCTTGCTGCAAGAAGTATAATCATGTCCTTGTTCATGTCCTCACTGAAAACATATTGGATAAGAATTGGCAGTCAATAGCTACTCTTTGTTCATAAACAAGAGCAGTTTTCTACCTCAATGAGATTCCGGTCAACAGTTAGTCGGTTTAGTGTTAGTGTGCCAGTTTTGTCACTGCAAAGAACATCCATTCCTGCTAATTCTTCAATTGCAGTCATCCTCTTAGTGATTGCACCCTGTAAATCGACATTTTGGCGTGAGATAGTTTTTCAGATACTACAGCTTAAGCTCCAAGCATGTACCTGCTGAGAAAGTCAATGAGACCCAATTGCGAGTGTTACTGATAGCACCGTCGGCATTGCTATTGGAATCCCCCCAATCAAAATAACAAGAAGGTTATTGATCCGAAACATCACTATGATTTCAAGAATTATTCCAACAGCTATCGAGCATATACAGAAATTCCCAATTGAAGTAAGAACCTGAAAAATTCAGTTAGCCAACAGTGAACATGACAAGCTTAAAGAAGGGCATGTGATCCTCTTTAATGGAGTTTTACCTTCTGAAAGTGCCCAACTACTTCGGTTGAGTCTACCAAAAGGGCTGCTTTTCCAAAGAAAGAGTGAATGCCGGTCCCGATCGCGACAGCCTCAATCTCTCCTTGCTTACAGATTGAGCCAGAGAATACTAGATCGCCTCTCGTCTTTGTGACAGGTAAAGATTCACCAGTAAGAGCTGACTGCATCACCACAACAAAGTAGTCCTCACATTTCCATGGATCTAAAGAGCATAATGAAAGCAAAGGTGAAGTTATAAAAGGATCTGCCTGATCAACTTTCAGAGGATCTCCCTCGAGCAAACGAGCATCCGCAGGGATGATGTCGCCGAGCTTAATGCTGATGATGTCTCCTGGCACAAGAACAGCAGCATCCTTCTCTTGCCACTGAGCATCTCGGAGCACCTATTGGTAACAATCAGAATCTGAGGACAGTTTTAACTTGATGTTTTTGTTGTTGGTGTTTTGAGTGACAAAGCAAACTCAACGAGCATTCAGAACCTACCTTACACTTTGGAGCCAGACGAGCCATGAGGGCGGCAGCAGCATTTCCGGCATTGTTTTCCTCGAGGAAACTGATCGTCGAATTTATGATCAGAAGGCAGATGATCCCTGCAAAGTCTTGCCAATCTGGACCCTGGCCCTATAACCAGATAATCTTCTACTTGAGTCGAGAAGAGGCAATACAAAATTAAAGAAAAATGAAATGATCTGAGGCAACTCACTCCGCCATTAGCCAGCACAATCGCCATCACTGCTGCAGCTTCCATGACCCAAGACAAGGGGCTCCACATGAAACTAAGGAACTTCAAGAACTTGTTTTCCTGAATTCAAATGAACCACTAACTATTATGATCTCGAAATGACAACAATGAACAAGCTTTTATCGAACTTACAGATTTCTCCTCTAACTTGTTTAGTCCAAAAAGCTGCAGTCTTGCTTCTGCGTCTGCTGAAGAAAGTCCAGCTCCGGATGTTCTTAGTTGTTCAAAAACATCCTCCAAGGGCATGCGTTCCTGTAATCGAAACTTAAGCAACCCTAAGAGATATCTTTGGCCGTGATGCAATTTAGAAAATGGTTACCAGATCGATCGAGTCGCGTCTAAAGTCTCCGGGATGGAGCAATGGCATATCAAGCTCATCCATTTTCTGAAGTGATGTTGGCTTCTCGCTAAATTCTGCAAAAGAACGTATCTTTGAAGCACGAGTATAAAAGAACACTGAATTCTCGTAAAATTAATCAATGGGAATGAAAATCACATACAGAATTCAAGAAGATTTCTTTAGAGGATTTTGAAAGTGAATCCTCTGGAGCTTGAGATTTCTGCCGAGGGAAGGTGAACAGAGAGAGTTCTTCTTCTTAAGCCGTAGGCTGGTGGTGCAGGTGGATTGCGTCGGCGTTTTGACCGGAGGGTGGCCCTTCCCGCCTAGGGATGGTAATTTTCCCGACGAATTCAGGGCTAACAGAGACGGCTTCAAAAAAAAATTTCGGGTATGAATTTAAATTTAGGGATTTTTAAAATTCCTGAAATTAAACCGAGATGAATAAGAGAATGCATCCCCAAATTCATGCGATGCGATGGAAATGGAGACGGGAATCAAAACGGGATGAAAATTCTTTGATTAATTCGATAAATATTAAATGAGAAACGATGATTCTCTAAAATAGAAAATAAGGAAGGAGATGGAGATTTAATCCTGGACCGGACCGGAAATGAAGATTTATTAATTTAAAAAAATAAAAAATGAAGATGAAAATGTAATTCAAAAGTGTGAATGAAGATGATAAATCCGCCCTCGTCCCATTGTCATCCATATTCCCGCCACCACTCCCTCCAACGGCTCTTCAAATCACTTCAACAGTTAAACCCACCTTTCTGCATGTGTTCTTGTGTGATTTATTGATAGTTCCTAAGGGATGGTCGGTCCGATTAGTATATAAAATATTATTATCATGAAATCTGAAAATTAAATTTTAACTAATAATCAAATTCCTATATTTTTTCATGCATTAGTCAGTAGTCACCATGTACTAATCACTATTTAAACTAACTAAACTTACTCTCATAATTTATCTCCTCGATATTAATCCTGAAATGAACTGACAGAAAATGAATATTTCATATTTTTATCATCATTATGTGATTTATTGATTAGTGATTTGATTTTTTTTTTCTTTAATTCTATAAAAATAGTTTTTTTTATTGAACGCCGGATTCTCCTTGCCACTTTTCCCTCTGCCAAAATTTCTCGCCCTCGACATAAAAAAATAAAAGAAACTTTGCTCGACACTGGTGTTTGACTGGGCGAGGTCAATCTTCATGAACCCAACAACCGTTGACCTCCTCATACTCCAATCTGCTCGGTGCTCGACTCCCCTCCCGGACGATGAACGGCGCCAAAGCTTTTGCATGATACACTTGTAAAATGCCCAATAACAATAATAATAATAAGCTACTCTTGGGCAAAGCTTTCAAATGCAATTAAAGTGCAATGCAATGTTCATGACTCCACCGACAGACCAGAGTCGAAGCTATCAGCAAATAAATTTAAGACAGTCTTACTGATACCGGGAAAAATAAAAATAAAACAAAAAAGGGAGGATCAATAGTCGCGCCTTGGCCTTGGTTCGGCTACCGTAACCCGTATCGATCTTCCATCCAGGTCCTGCACAAAAAAGAAGCACAAGTCTTAATCTGATAGATTTGGTAGTACAAACAAGCAGAGGAAACCAAACGACAAGAATGCTATGCCTGAACTATTGCGGGTTAGATTCATGGGTGTACAATCAGCTATTGTGTATGAACACTTCGATCATAGGATTAGATTTCCAATGATCTTAATCTTCACAGATGATCAATCTGTTAAGGATGCTAATTATTGAGATGTTGGAGAGTGCTCTATAAGTAAAATATGTGTTTGCATTATTTGTGTATGAAACAAAGAGCAACTCCTAAAAGAAGAATAAGCAGACAATTTATCGAAGCAATAAATATAAGGAGCAGTGGCTTACAGCGCCGTTAAGTGATGTTATAGCATTGCCAACCTCCTTAGCAGAGCTATAGGTGACAAAGCCGAAGCCTCTCGATCTGCCGCTTTCCCTATCGTAAACGACCCTGGCCTCTAAAACCTTCCCTTGCTCACTGAAAAGAGTTTCAAGAGCCGTATCGTCAACACCCCATGAAAGATTGCCGACATATAATCTGTTTGCAGCTTCAGGGTTTGTTCTAGCTCGGAATCCTTTAGATGGGAATTCATCTCTTGGAGGAGGAGGTCCTGAGTTGACCCTCAATGATCTCCCTTCAAATGTCTGTTGATCATAGAAATTGCATCCATTACTCAACTTTATCAAGTCAACTCTTGCAAGAAGGCAAAAGCAAAGTCAACTTAAATGTGGGGTGAAAAGAACAAAAGAACCATTAACTGGACAACATAAAAAAGAGAAGTTTAAAAAAGTGACATATATGAACTACTTTTTAGGGAATCAAGCTTAACAAATACAAAGGCAATGAATGAACCAATTGTCACACGAACATAACTTAAGTTGGAATATTAATATCTAAGTAGGAACGAGGAGAAAAGCAATTTTACACATTCACCATCCACAATAGGACCAAGGGCAAGTGTTCCACAAGCTAAACAGTGAAAGACCAAGTTGTCCATTATATCACTGCGACCAACAAGTGGATTTTCCATCTCTAGTTTACCTCCATAGGGAAGATTGGCAATTTAAATAACAAAAAGGAGAAAATAATAATGAATAGAAATATACTCTAGGCTACAAACTTAAACTGCAAGTGAAAATGCCAGTGTGCAAAAACATCATTAACAGACTACTATCCCCTAATAAAACAAGGACAATGAGAACAGTTTATTATTTAGGTACTCCTCTGAATTCTAGAATCAGCTAAAGTTTATGCCAGTTGTTTCTTAGATTGTTTCACATCATGTTCATTCAATTTAGGTACTCATAATTGCCACATTACCGTATTAAGTACAAGTAAGAAATTCTCATATCTGCCAAATAACTCTGATCAATTTTAGTGTAGTTTAGCGGCTAAACGACTAAATACATGTATGATATGGTGGTTGCATCATCTACTCTCAGTTGCAAACTTGAGGAAGAAAGCTGCTCAGTTGCACCCTCTCGAGAAATCGCATTCAAACATCACATCTGAGATCTCGATTTAAAGGATTTAAATATTTGGACCTTTCCATTGATGCCATAATGAAATGTACTAAATTCACTTACATAACCATTAAACTGTTGAGCAGCTATTTCAACCTCCTCGATGGTAGACATGGTCACGAACCCAAACCCTCTGCTCTTTCCGGTTACCTTGTCATATATGACCTGTAAATGACCAGTAAGAACACTCTCAGAAATTTCCATGAGTTTTAACTCAAAACCTAGCAAGTTGAGTCGGTCAAAGTAAAGTCTTAGAGCATACCTCAACCATCTCGACATTTCCGACTCTCTGAAAGAGACCAGCGAGCTGGGAACTGTCGACGTTGAAGGGAAGGTTCCCGACAAAGAGCTTCAAGTCCGGCGAGAACTCCGCCTCTCCACCCGAAAACTCGACATCCTCTTCCTGATCCAAGCCCGAAGACACTGCCACCTTGGGGACGATCCCCGAGCCCAAGGTCGGCGCCTTTCGCAGGAAAGGGAGCGAGGTATAAGAGCGAAAAGAGGCGAAATTGATGCGGGCGGGGAATTTGGGTGGGGGAAAGGAAAGGGAGGAGATAGCAAGAGACGAGATCTGAGGTTTGGAGGAGGATACGGTGCGGAGTCGGGAGGAGAGGGAAGGGACGAGGGAGGAGGAAGCCGCCGCCATGGATTGGGGTTTTGGAGTTGATAAGGTGGAGAGAGTGAGAGCGAGAAAGGAGATGAGACGGTGGAAAAGGCCATCGGTCTATTTATGGTTTTATTTAATAGATATTTTGGGGGCAAAATTGCCAAATCACAAATATTAAAACTAGGCTTTTTTCTCACTATATGGGCCGGGTCCGAAGCCCACATAGAATTAAGGCAAAAAAAATGTAAATCATATCAGAGCCAGGTTTCGATCCCGGAACCTGTGGGTTATGGGCCCACCACGCTTCCGCTGCGCCACTCTGATTTTTGATTTATAAACCTTTTTGAAACTATAAGTCGTTGTATTTCTTGAGGATGATTTGTTCATTTTCATTTTTCCACGTAAATAAATTAATTAAAATATGTCTAATAAAATTCAAGTTCTAGCATTTTTAAAAAAATATACCATATTCAAATATTATTATTTGATTTGTCATGATTTTTAATAATGATTTGTTTTATTTCATGACAAGATCTAGTGCTTTATGGATCAACCACGAGCTTGAAGATAGCTGAGAAGGTGAGTGTATTTATAGGATTTTTTTTGTTTAACAAAAATAAGTGAAGGGATTTTGTGTGAGAGAGGATGTTTTTCAAATTGGACCGGACTAGTTGGTTCAACTGAAACGATTATATATAGGTTCATCCATAGGTCTGATTTCGAAAGCTCATGTATAATTTGAACCTATAATCTTTTGTTTTTTTATATAATTTTAATTTAAATATAATCAAATTAAAATAAAACAATTCAAACCAAATTCGAATTTAAATTATTTTGAACTATAATTTAATTACGCTCGAATCGAGATTCAAACAAATTGAATCGAACTCGAATTTTTTTTCGAACTGACTCGAGCCAAAATTATTTATATCTTTTAGATTCAAATAAAATTTGAATATCATGTATATTTTTCGAACTCAAATTTAAATATTAATATTTTTATATTATTTGACTTAGTTGATTTGTACTCATATATGCAATAATATAATATAAAAAATAAAATCAAAAAAATCAAAAAACAACACGAAATAATTATTTTACAATTATTTGAAGTTGAAAGTATAATGAGATTAAATTTTGAAAAAAAAAAATTATGGATAAAACTCAGTTAATTACATTAATTTTTTTTATTAAAAGTCAAAAATAAATTTTATGAGCACAAATAAACTATACAAAGAAAGATGACACCCTCCCTTCTCTTGTTCTTAGTTTTGTCTGTGTCATGTATAAAGTATGAAATAATTCTATTATCCGAGTATCAACTTGCATGCGTTCTTTTCTTAGTTTGGTCTATATCACGTAGCTTTGCAGGCATGGAAACAATATTTACATATTCAATTTTAAATATTCTCGCTATGAAAGATAACGGATCCGTGGCGCAATGGTAGCGCGTCTGACTCCAGATCAGAAGGTTGCGTGTTCGATTCACGTCGGGTTCAATTGCAAAAAATTTCGCCTCGTTATTTTGCCTTTTGATTTTTACTGGGCTATCGGGCCATTACGGAGGCCTAGTTGTTCTAATTGGGCCTTCGGAAAAACAAAGCCTAGTTGTCGACAATTTGGTAGAACTTTCTAGATGCGAATATTTGATCTCATTTTAATTTCTTATCAGATTCGAAAAGATATCTTTGGATCATCGTACGGTGACAAACAATAAAACAGTGAAACGCCGTCAATGCTTTCATCGTCTCAAAATTAATAGAAAAATAAAAATCATCATAACTAATAGTTTAAACAGTAATTAATACATTAGCATTTAATCACTGTACTTTATGATAATAATATTCATGTATTAATCATTAATTCGTGAGGATTTATTTTTGGACCATGATAATTCATTAGGTAGGTGCCAATTTGTGCTACAAACAAAAAGAAAACGTATAGTAGATCATTACTTTATGAAATTGAAAGTTATAAATGAGACTAATAATTATATTTGTGAACAAGTTTAATGCTCAACTCTATATGTAATGAAAAATGATAACGCTTATGCTAGGTGTTCTTTCACTCTTTTCCAAAGTATAATATCAACTTAGTTATGTGGAGTAACTAAGTTATATATATATATATAATTAATATTTGATCCTAAAAAAAAAATTCATCGATCCCTAAGTATAAATCATGGAAGCGTAACATTAAATTATCAGTAGCTAACCCATGATTTTCATTGTCCTGTAAGACCATCCAATATCCAATTAATATTCTGCTCGTGAAAATAAATTTTTAAACTTTTTCATCTATGAATACTTTGACCCATGACCGCCTAATCTAAGTTTTTCATTAAATTCAGCGTCAAATATATCCCCAGCAGAGAATTGAATTGTGGCACTCTGAAAATCTTTGTTACATGTTAACCACTACATCATACTCAGGGGGCAACTAAGTCATATTACTTGAAACAGACAGAAAGGGGGGGGAGGTGAAGGTTAGATAATGTGCTAGATCTTATATCTCTTTCTTCTTTTTACTCATCTGTCAAAATTAATTTTTTCTTTGCATGTAACATTTGTTTTTTTCTTTTAAATTAAATTAAATTAAATTAAATTAAATTTTTCTTTCTCCTTTGTATGCATACAACAATCATTATGATGATAATATTTAAAAACCAATATCACAGTAAAAACTAGCATCACAACTTAATTACACCAGCACTGTCGTGGTGCTAATTTTTAGAAATCAGCACCACGACACCACGACACCACGACAGTGCTGATGTGTTAAGTTGTGATGTTGATTTTTTAAAATAATAAAGAAAGACATATTTGGACCCTCGAAGTACTGTAGAAATCCACATGAGTTGAAATAGATATAATCAGAGTTCTCTAGGTCCATCAATGGATTTTGACCGAAACTCATTAACAAACCTAGGGATTTGGATTTTTGAAAAATTGATATGTAATGGAAGAGGATAGTAAGTGAAGGTATTTATAGTGTCCATGTCTAGTTCTAACATCCCTACCATAAGTTATGTATATGTGTCAATTATCTTAAAATCATAAATTTTAAAAATATTTTAATCACTATTGTTAATAACTTCAAACTGATATTTTTGGACATATATAGACTCTGGGGTACTTCAGAAACCTATAACACTTGAAATAGATTCGATCGGAGCTCTTTAAGGTCCATTAATAGATTTTGACCGAAACCCCTTGATCGACTCGAAAAGGTTTTTAATGATATTTTTTTGGGTTCAAAACTGAATGTTATGGGTTCCACCTGTGATAAATGTAGATCTTTGAATGAGCTTCGCTTCAAAAAAATTACACCTCGTTCTAATACCCGAATCAAAAGTTACGACATTCGGAACCAGATAATTGACACATATATACACATAACTTATCGTAGGGATATCAGAATTAGGCATGAACACCATACATACCTTCACTGCACTATCCTATTTATATGTCAATTTTTCAGAAATCCAAATCTCTTAAATCCATCAATATTTTTGATTAAAATCAATTGATGGACCTATAGAGTTCCAATCGAACTCATTCCAAGTGCTACATGTTTCGGAAGTGCCCTAGATTTTATATGTGCCCAAAGATATTAGCTTAAAGTCATTAACAACATTAATCAGAAAGTTTTCAAAGTTATATAACTTTAAGACAATTGACACTTACACATAACTTATCGTAGGGATATTAAACTAGACATAAATATCATAAATACCTTTAATGTAAATGACATGTTGATTTTTCAAAAATCCAAATTCCCTAAGTTGATAATGAGTTTCGGTCAAAATTAATTGATAAACCTAGAGAACTCTAATGAGACATATTCTAACTCTGTGGATTTCTACAATACTTCAAAGTTCAAATATGTCATTTTTTATTATTTTTAAAAATCAACACCATAACTTAACATAATGACATCGTTAATTTTTAGGAAAAAGAAAAAAAAATCAGCAAGGATAAAATGAGAAAAAGATATATCTTTTGGATATTTTTAAAACTTGGGAAAAATTTTGATTCAGCCCCAAATATTTTGGCACTTTCTCGATTTAGTCCTAAATTTTTTAACGTTCCAGGTTACCTTCCAAATGTTTTTAAAAAATTCTCAGTTCAGTCCTTCCATCTATTTCATTATTAAAAGTAACAGAACATGCTCACGTGCAACTCACATATAATGAAAGACCCAAAATCCTAAATATGAAAACCTAATTTCTTTCTTCCCACCTTCCCATTGTTCTTTCTTTCTTCACATCATTCTTTCCCCAAAACACATAAAAAAAACCCATATCCATCAAATTTCAGAAATCAATTACATTCTTTACCTAATTATCATCACTACATTTTAGAAAATCCACTTGCTCTTTAATCTCCTCCATTAGCATCGCAACAATTGATGCATGTATGCGATTCTCATTTTCTAAATCTAACATTAAAGCATTCAAACTTCACAAGTTTTTCAGATTGATCAAGATTTTGTGTTAAAACATCACTGCAGAGGTTGCACTACTCACACTTGATGTAGAGAAAGGTGATTGTTTATGCATATATGAATTTAAAATCCTTTACTGTATCGAAAATTATAAATTCTACCTGAAAAAAAAGAGAACTTTTAATTAAAATTACTGCTCAAATAATGAATGAAAGGTTGTTTTCAATAAAATTGAAATTAAAGAAAAACCCTTAATGATACACTTAAGCATCATCAAAGAATACTTGTAGAAATGCA
>JBBUKS010000008.1:11984577-12021691 GCA_038050645.1 Hedychium gardnerianum | reverse complement strand
TTACATTACAACTTCATTTAAATATTAATTCTCCAATGCCAACACAATCAAAACCAACTATCCCCTAATTACTGAACTTAAAGCATTGTAAAGTAAAGAAACTTGTTACCCACATGATTCCTTCCCCGGAAACGGTTGCCAGCGTAACTGAGATGATCAGAACAGTATCAAGCAACCCTGGTTGACCCATCTTAGCCGAAACAAATGGCTGAAATAAATTGTACCAAATGTATCAAACTCGACCATCAAACGATACAAGGCTACTACAACCAACCCAAACCAAACAACCCTTACCCTTATTGATGGTGGCTGCTGGCGGTGGAGAATAAATCAGAACAAATACCAATTAGACCCAAAATCAGCTGGAACAGTACCCCAAATTGTGGCTCTAACCAAATCTGTGACAAGACGATAGCATTAGATGGTCGGAGCAGAGATTCTAGAGCGTCAATGGCTGACCAAACTCAGCATAGCTAAAGGAAAACATGGGTTCAAATCTGACCTAAATTTAAGTGGAAGAAACAGAAGCTTGGTCGGCACCACTAAGGTGGCTTCAGCAAGGATATGGTCGGCTGCAGCTAGTGGCCGGCCGGTGACTTCATTGTGAGAGCAAATCTAAGGTGAGGCAACCCGTGGGGGTTGTAAAGCCGAATTCAGCTACCAACGATGACTGGCCGCACATCAATGGCCTGGCCGGCGGTGACTGTAAATCGGGGCTGGCCGAAAGGCTACGGCTGAGTTGTGTCTTCGATCTGGCCGACGATGGCCGGTGGAAGGGGAAGAGGCGGTGGCAATCACAGCTCGAGGAAGAGAGGGGGCGGCTGTGTCGAGTGAGGAGGAGATCGGGGAAAGAGAAGTCGGCAGCGGTGGCGTTGAGGCGCGATGATGGTGAAGAAGATTTGTCGAGTGATGAGGAGAGGAAATCGCGACAATGGGATCGGGGAAGAGAAGGAAAGAAGGAGGTGGTGGTGGTCGGCGATGGTTCGATGAGGAGATGAAATCACGAACATTGACGAGAAGGGAGAAGGGAGTAAATAACTTAGGTTTTGATTAACTCAACTTAGGGTTTGTAATTAAACTTTAGGTTAATTGAGTTTATCAACTCCCAACTTAAATAGAAATTTCCTTAATTAATCCATATAATTTTGGTTTAATCCCTGAAAAAATTCTAAAATTTATATTGGGGTTTTTCCTCAATTAACACCCTTTTTTTTTTAATTGTCATATTTAACAGAGGTAAGTAAATTGGAGGAGCAAATCTAGTGAGGCCAAGTCCTAGTGGGGATGTTAGGCATCGGTCCAACTTAGATCCAACTTGAAAATCTAAGTTGAGACCTATACTAGATCTTGGTCTTGGTTAGATTGGATCTAAGTTAAAAATATAAACTATTCTTGCATATATATCTTTCTAACTCTATGTTGCAAGGATATACACAAATCTTTGAATTTTGTATATGTGGCCACCGACAGAACCTAATTTCGAGTCCCAAGTCAAAAGTTATGGACTCCAGAAGATTATCATGAACAGAGGCGCCTCGGATGAATGGAGGCACCTTGGATGAACGAGGCACCTCAGATGAATAGTGTTTCCAGTACTTATCATAAAGGATAAACTCGAAGCATTAGAGGTACCCTCAATAAATTGGAGGAGCCCTGGAGAGGATAAACAACAACTTCTCGGATTGGATCAGCTCTGATGGAGGTGCCTCAAGTGGATTTGAGGCGCCTCAGATGTCTTGTAAAAGACCTCAATGATAGCAGCTTCGAGGCACATCTTGTACTCAACTCCTGAATCAAATCCTACTATTCTCGTCCTCTACTACTACGACACTGCTCCAAAATCAAGTCCAAACAACAACTATGTTCCAACCCCCTCACACCAACCTATAAATTGTGTTGGGTATCACATTTCCTTTAAATTACATAAGTGTAGGACTATTACACTTCATTTGTAATTGATATCTCTTCTGAAGGTGCTTTGAAGAGAAATTTAGTGGATTTCCCATTAAATATGGCCCGAAGGGTCGTGGGTCTTGGAGTATAATTCGTTGGGGGCTTTGAACCAAATAAAACCAATTGTGTTTTTTTTGTATTTTTTTGTATTCTTTTTCTTACTTCCGCTATGTGCTCAATTTCCGAACGAATTTTAAGAAACAAAAAGAAAAGTTTTAAAATGTGATTCACCCCCGTCTCACATTGTATACGATCCTACAAGTAGTATCAGAGCGGGGGCGCTCTAAGTCGGTGCAACCATCGATTAGAGAAATCAATTTCTTTTCGAGAGTTTTTGTATTATTCCATTTTTCTTCCTTCCACACTACTTACCCCAAGACGTAGTCTTGGGAATTTGCTTTAACACTTATTGTGCAAGAACATGGAGCACAAAGAGGTGCTAGGGCAAAACGTCAGCGAACCTCCACCATACGATATGGACGGATTCAAGCTATGGAGGACGTGAATGGAATGCTTCATCTTTATGAGCGACTTCGATAGGGGCATGGCGTTGAAGTAATCCACCCAAAACTCAGAAGCTAACAAAAGGTTAATAAATTCAATTGCAAAATTATTACTTAACAAAGTTACATGCAGGATAGGAAAGTGCAAAGATGCCCACGAGTTTTGGACTCAACTGAACGAGCTTCATGAGAATCCGTCAAAGCTAGAGGATCAAGTCAAAGTTAAATCCAGACTCGAATCAGAATCAATAAAAAAGTCTATAGAATTAGGGGTCGTGCTTAAGATAGTAGTAATATTTATGAAAATACCCGTAGCAATTTTAATGACATGCATGATTGCTTAGAGAATTTATCTGTAAATCAGAATGATAATTTAGATATTTATGAAAATACCCCTAAAATTTGTCATGATAAAGTAGTTTTTTTCGACAATAAACTAGATAATATTGTTTATAATAAAACTAGAGAATTTGCATGAAAGACGGAATGAGAATAGATAAAAATTATATTTAACTAATAAGTTAAATATTTCTAAAACTTCAAATGTTAATAATTCTGAAAACTTAAATTCACTTAATAAAAATTTAGATTTAATTCACAAAATCTGAATTATAATAATTTAATTAATATAAATTCAGATTTAATTAATTCAGAAAATCTGAATTTAAATAATTTAATTAATATAAATTCAAATTTAATTAATTCACAAAATCCTAATAAATAATTTAATTAATTCACAAAATACTAATTTAAATATTTTATTTAATATAAATTCATATTTAATTAATTCTTAAAAATCCTAATTTAAATAATTTAATTAATTCATAAAATCAAAAATCAAATATTTTAATTAATATAAATTCAGATTTAATTAATTCAAAAAAATACGAATTTAAATATTTTAATAAATAAAAATTCAAATTTAAGTAATTCAATAAAATCATATTTAAATAACTTAATTAATAAATATTTAATTAATTCTGAAAATTCGAATAATGATAAAAACTAATTTAATTTCAAATTTAATAAATTCAAAATTCAGAAAGATTTAAAAATAAAGATAATTTAACCAATTTAATAAATTCAAAATTAAGAAAAAGTTAATTACTAAAGATAAAATCTTAAACAAAGATAACTTAATAAATTAAAAATTAAAAATTAGTAAAAATTTAAATACTAAATATTATATCTTAAATAATATATATTTAAATATTAAGACTGATAAGTTAAATAAGATAAATTTAAACAATTTAATTAATTTAAAAGATAAATATAAACATGGGTTCAAACACTAATATAAAATAAAAATTAAATCATAAAAATTAAAAGAATTCTAAAATAAATATCAAAATATTAGAAGATAAAAACTTAACTAATAACAAGATAATTTCGAAATTGCATATTAAAAATTCAAATATAAATATTAAAAATATGATAAGATTAAATTATAATAATTAAAAATTAAATCTAGAAAATTCTGAAACAAATCCTAAACCATTAGAAAGGATAAATTCAATAAGTAATAATTTAAGTTCAAAAATAAAAATTAAAAACTATAATTTAAAATTTTCAAATTCAGAAAATTCTAATAAGATGAGGATAAATTCAAAAAATGCTATATTTAAAAATTAAATTAAAAATATTAAATTAAATTAAAATTAAAATTAAAATTAAATTGAAATCAAAAGTAAACTAAAATTAAAAAAATTAAAATTAGATTAGATTAAATTAAAAATAAAACTAAAAATGAGATTAATTTAAATTAAATAAAAAATAAATTTAATTTGATTTATTTTAAAAATTGAATTAAATTAAAATAAAAAATAAACTAAAAATTAAAAATTAAAATTAAATTAAATTAAATTAAAATAAAAATTAAAATTAAAAAATTAAAGTTGATACATTAGAATAATTTATAATTGAAAATAAATTTAAAAATTAATTAAGTAATTAATTAAATTGGATTGTTTTAAAATTATTTTCATTTTAATTAAATCAAAGATTCAAAATTAATCATAGAATATGGAATGTATAATTCCGAGAGAGTTGACAAATTAATTGTCATCTCAATAACTTAAATTGCATGCCTATATGCTTGATAGGATTATTAAAGTAGCCAGGTTCCTGCCCCCCTTGTGCACTAGTCACTGTTCGGGCTGGCTAGACTAGCCTTCGTGATTTACCTCCTCCGTGTTGGTCCTGGGACGGATTGGCGGGGGCGCTGGGGGCGAGCGTTTCGCCTTTTGCCACAATTTTGCCACAATTATATTGTATATGAAATGATTTTTCATTTTAAACCAAAGTAATAAAATAAAGCCTTAAAATTTAGATTTAAACTTGTAATCTTTTACCCAGTGATTGCTCTTTTCATGATAAAAAATTAGTTCAAAATCAGTGGATTGGCTCGACGGTGGAAACAAATGAATGAATCGCCAATTATATATATTAAATTGCAACTTGATATTTTTTTTATATATCAAAATTAAAATATCATTCAAAAGAAGATTGTGTGTCCTTGCCTTAATAAACAAATTAACGTAGGAAGGTAAGACCAACATTTTTATTCCCCCCCGCCCTAAAACTTCTCTATTTTTTTAAAATACCTCCCGCAATAATTAAATCTCAAAATAAGTGAATCAATAATATTGTTGGGGTGTAAATGGTAAAGAGAATGAAAATATCAAGGCGTTCATTTGTAAAAGGAGATGAATCATGCTAGTTTATTTCAAACCCCAAGGTTGTATTTATTTGGACGACACCCTAGACATGGAAATGCCTTAAAAGAAGGAAGAAATTCAAAGATGAACGAATACTAACTTTAGGTTGTTGGTGTTGTGGAAATGATTCATTTTTTTCGATCAAAGATAAATATGTATATGAAATGAAAAAAATATATAGTAACTTATGATTTTGAGATTCTCGCTCGTCACATTCGGACAAATGTCATATCGGAATCGAATGTCCATAGAGTCGCCTAATATGTGAATGTCGCACACAAGGATTGACATTTTATATCTAACAACTAGATTAGTGTATGCAAACACTAAACCTCCGCCACAGTCAAACATAATCATGAATACAAACACAATCATACACACAACAACAACATACATCACTCTGCTGCTAATGCACGTCATCATCATCTCTATGAAAGCATCCATCCTCGGCTCCTCCACTCGACTGTCTAGCTCCGGCCAACCTCCACGCCGGTCACACCCAAGGGTACACGACAACTCCTCCAATGACCATCCAATATCAGTTGAGGGTAGCACATCCCCTCTCATACTTAGCCCCTCTACTTCCTTGACAATGAAGACATCGGAACTCCGACAGCCACTCCGTAGCTCTGGCCACCCGAACCTAGGTGACTTAGAATTGGATAACATCCGGACCGGGCTTGAGAGAAACTGCACCTCATTCATCATTCATAAGCTTCAATAATTCATATTTCTAAAGGAGAGGGGTGAATAACGAATAAAATATATATTTTTTTCTTGCCAACTATCTAGAAGGACACATATGCATTAATGAAAAATAAGCTCAAATATAAAAGAAATAAACATTGAGATTTATTTGGTTTACAACCTCCAAGTTGCTAAGTCAGAGTGAAGTGTCTATCCGCTATCCTTTTCCTTTTCGGTAAAATGTTATAGACGAAGAAGTCTCTACAACTTTAAATATAATATTTAGTGCGAGGAAAAGAAACACTTAGAAGAAAATCGAAGTTCTAATCGTGAACGTGTGTTCTGCAACTGACCTCCTCGCTTCCTTTTATAGTTTTTGGTCGAGCTATTGACGTGGCACATCCGGTCAATTGAAAAGGTTATTCGGTGGATCAAAAATCGATGATGTGGCAGATAGAACTCATCCACTCGATGATCCTCGCTTATCCCTTCACTGACATGGCACAATTTCGATCTACCTAATAACTTATCGGTCGATCGAAATTTGGTCAACTTTAGATGACTTCTTTAGATCTGTTGTTACTTGTCTTTCGATCACCCGATCTTGATCTCCAATTCGCTGCCACTTATCCTTGCTGTTGGATCGGCTTCCACGTAGCTTTCAGTCACCCGTTATTGTTGTCTAGTCGACTAATCCAACTCCAACATTATCCTGCAAATAAATAACGACTTATCTTGTGCATTGGATTGACCAAATCATTGGTCGGTCAATCGGAGCCCGTCGACTCCCTTTTCATGTCATTCTTCTTGATCGCTTGTGTTTTCTACTAAGGTTTTATCGTCTCCGATGTTTTTCATCCTTTCTAATCCTTCAAGTATCTCATATCATCCTTCACCGTACTCCAACGGAACCAAAGTCATCGAATGTCTCATACCATCTTTTCTAGTCGTTGTACACCTAAACACATACATCAAATACAGTAAAACCTAACTTAACCTTACTCGATAACGCATCAAAACTATGACTTAATCATTTGGAATTTTAGCAATCTCCCCCCTCAATCATTTGGAGTACTAACCTAAGTTAGTTCCTTTCAAAGTCAACAAACTAGGGCATGAGAAGCCTTTGAAGTTGAGAAATACATGAGAATTACAAGAAATATTGTGAGAATTTCTATATCTAATCCATATATATCATTCTCAAAAAATCATTAATTATCGATATTTCTATGTTGAAACACGCATTGAGTGACGCAAGTATAAACACATTTACTTTGCGAGTAGTATTTTGATGGAGAAGTTGACCTTCGTACTCGTCATAGTAGTTAGAAAATTTTAGAACATTCATATTAAATACCCTAAATAAAATTTTTATTTTAAATTTTATATTTTACTTAAAAAAAATCTCTACATCAATTATCTTATCCATTTTTAAAATTTAGATTTGATAAATAATAATTCTCTAAATTTAAAGAATAAAATATTATTCCTAAACATTAAATATTATTCTCATGTATATTTGCATTAAATATTATTTTTATTATTAACATAGATAATATTAAAAAATTATAGAAGAGAGAGAAATAATAATAAATAAATAAATAAATATATATATATATATGATAAATTATAAAAAATTGATGTATTATGTAATAAAAATAGATATTTAAATTTAAATTTAAATAAAATAATTTTATTATTTTAAATTTTATTTAGATAATCTAATGTGAATGTTCTTAGAGTTTAATTTCATAGATTACCCACTAAAATAAAATCCTTAAACAATCACAGGGACAATCCGAATTAAAGATGAGCCGGACTTTGAATATGAAAGGAATGATCGAACTGAGTATGATATTTCAAAAGTAAATCTCTACCAATTTCATTTTTGAACTTACCACCATCTCGATCTGTAAATGGTAGTTCTTATATAACTTTATATAACTAATGTATTCTTAATTTCACAAAAATATTTAACAGAAATAAATTAAATTCTAAAATTTCAACACATGAAAAATCCTAAATTTACATAAAGTCCCCCAAAAGCCAATATTGCTATTATTGACTAAGGCCATAAATTATACATTATTTAATTAATGCTCATAATACATTATATAAATGAGGCTCAAAGCTGTCTAGAAAATTATTGACTCGAATCAATTGCAACGCTTGACTCATTTCTCTATCCTTCGTTTGGATATTTTAAATTGAAATTGGTTTTTCTGGTGCCACTTTACTTTTTTCCGCATTTGGCGATTATTGTGCCTTCGAGCTTCTTCCTCTTCCACGAGCGTTGCGCCGATTTCGATCTCCCGTCGCTGGCATCGGAATCTCACGGAGTCGGGGCAGAAGTAGGCGAGCCGTGCTCGAGGGAGCGGAGGCGAGCGGCAGCAACTCGGAGTTGGAAGCTTCAGGGAAGATCTATGCGCGCGGCGCTGGAGGAGGATCACAGGACTAGGGGCTGCGGTCGGGGCGCAGGAGTATGCCCGCCCTAGGATTCTCCGTCGTTGCGCTCGTCGTATGCTTGCTCTTGATGCTGCTGGGTCGGCGCAGGTGGCGGCGGGCCGGGGCGAGGAGGGAGGAGGTCATGCGCCTTGCGCTCCTCGCGGCGGAGGAGGCCGCGCAGGCGGAGGAGGAATCTTCGCGTGTGGCGCTTGGGTGCCGGAGGCTCTTCGCTGCTGCGGCAGGTGGGGTTGCTGGGCCGAGATTGGGAGTGTGTGCTGTGTGCCACAGCCCTACCACGACGAGGTGCTCTCGGTGCAAGGCTGTAAAATACTGGTATTTTTTTGTCTTCCACTCAATGAACTCGAGAAATTGTTGGAGTCTTGTTAAAGTTTTACTGAATTATGCTTCCTTTTTACTGCTTGATTCTGCGTTTTTTTTAAGAATTAGGGTTCTAATCTATTTCTACTTTGTTTTGAGCCTGTGGATCTTAGGCAACCTGATGAACTGTCAATTCCTTGGTTAGGTATGTGAAAGTATTATGCCAAACATTTGGGTAGAGAATTAATTGCATTGCATGTCTATGTGTTCTTCCTCGTTGACTCATAATAAAAGAAGCAAGGCTAAACCTTATTTATTACTGTCACTGTGGTAAGCAAAAGAGGAGAGCAGAGAAGAAACCAATGGAAGAAGAGGTGGTGGTGGTTGTTGGAGAAGCTAATAGCGAAATTATTCTCTAAGATGCCTTAGATATGTAAAATAAAATTATCCAAAAACTGTTTCCATTTATAAATGTTTTGCTTGATTTGTACAATGTTCTTCAGAAACTAGATCACTGGTCATAAGTTTGCAGCTAAGATACCTTAGAAATTATGCTTTGTTCCGGTCCTTGTGTACATGTTGGACATCTCTCATCAAGAGTGCCTAAGGCAATGATGTGAATTATCTGATTAAACATGATGTATACGATTTTTTGAACATGCACTTGGTTCAAGAGACAATTCAATAGCAAAAGGTGCTTGCTAAATTCTTTTCATGTTATCTTCCAATTATGTTAGTATGATTAGTTGCCTGCAGTGCCAGTGCTTGGTGCTTTTATCATAAACAATCCTCATGTTATATTAGTTTCAAAATTTTCAGTATAATTATGTTGGGTGTTGATGAGATTGTGATGCATGGCTAGCCTTTTACCACCAAGTATGTGGCCTAGCACATACCTGTGTGCATCCAAAGTGCATGACTAGCATGACACAAGGTGTATTTGCTAGGCGTGCATTTGAACATGGCCCAACATGCAACTTGTCCACGTCTCAATTGCACACAAAACCATTTTTTTTAGCGGGGAGGGGAGGGGAGGAGGAGAAAGAGAAAGAGAAAGAGAGAGGGTCATGCATTTTTTTTTTTGGGTTTAGATTGTGAGCTATTTAATGTTAGGTCTAGGTTTTTCACCTCCACAAGTGTGTCATAGTGATGACACCTTGGATGTGTGAAGAGAGCATGATTTGAAATCTTATACTGTGTTAGGTGGCAAAGTCAAAACGTATCATTCCAATAAATTATCAAAATTCAATATAAAGCACAAACAATGTCTCTTGTGTTGTTGTATCAATTATGTCGATGAGTATCACGTTAGGCCAACACTCAACACTTCTTGGCATACTGCAATAAGTTCAAGATGAATTAAGACAATATTATTATTTTTTTGTACCTTGTCCATACAAGATAATCTCAAATTGTATCATTTTAGGTGGAACACATTCAAACTTAAGTATATAATTGATTTATCTTCTTCTTTATCTTTTTCCTCCTTCCACATCTAATATGTCACTGACATCCTACATTAGAACACTGGCACGATATTGAAATAATATCATTTTAATCAAAGACTGAAACTTTGGCATAACTCAAGATTTTGAACTTTGGTGGAGAAAATTGTACTTGTAGGAGACCATAGTGCTTGTAGATAGGGAAATTTTCATCTAGGAGCTTTTAGTGATCTGGGGAATTGATTTGTCCAAGTTTCTTTTTACGTTTGTTTCATATCATGTAGGCTTAGATCTCTATATGGTGTAGACTTAGATTGAGCCATGTAACATCACTTCTTTTTCTTATGTGCTTATTCTTGTAATCTCAGCGTGTGGAAGAGTGTATTGTTGGCTGAAGACAAGGTGTTCTGTGTAGTGTTTTTACAATAAAAGATTAAAATTTAACATGTGTGACTTGACATCAAAGGTGTTACTGTGTTAGAGGCCTAGTTGTAAGTAGGTTAGTACGTTCTTGTAAATATGTCAAACCTGAGGATATGAATGTAAAGTGAGGAAATGTATATAAAGGTGAAGGGGACTGACTAACTTTGGAGATAATCATAATATTTTTTTCCCACTCAACCAACAGGTGGCAAACTCAAGCATCATCTTATTGGGATTGATCCCACCAATGGTTTTTTGGTAATCTCGATGCCAATAAGTGACCCTAGAGTGCCCTCAACCTTATTGCAGTTTCCAATGAAACATGACGCATCAAATCTTCTCATCTCAAATTCATATTTGAGTCTCATTAACTATACATATTCAAATTGCTAAGCTCTTTGGCTACTTTGCGATACTGCTTATGGAATTTATTCCACTAAACATTAATAACATTTTCTTTTTTATTTATTCTAGAATGTCTATACACATAAGGTTCGACATCTTTTCAATCCATCTTCTGATCAAAGTTAGTTAGCACTTGGCAATTGGTATTTTATTATTTCTGTTTATTATTGCAGCTCAGGGAAATGCCAGATACTTCATTGGAGACAAGGACACAAGAATGAGTGTGGTTTTCCACGGATTGATGATTGTTTTGTTTCCCAAGTTGGCATCACACCATTGAACAGGCTAACAGTTGAAGGATCTGACTTGCATAATAATCATCCAAATAGTGAAGGAAATTATCAGGCGGCAGCTATGGCATCCAGCAAGAAGCTATCATCTACATCAAGTTACTCATCTGAAGCTTTTAGTGACGACGAATTTCTGAACTCATCAGGAACAGAAAGCGCTTCTGATTCATCTGATTCTTCATCCTCAAGCTATTCAGTGTTCTTTGGTCCTGTTAAACCATTCAATGCCTTTTCTTCCGCAGTTTATCCTAGTCTACTCCACAAATCTGGAAGTGAAATACAATCATCTTCTAACATTTCTCACGGTATTATTTTATCTTCTAATTTCTTGCATGATAAAAAAGTAAGAACAGCAGTTGACTACAAAGTGCCTTTGTTTGTGGCTAAAGATGCTGAAAATAGCCCTTTAGTCTCAAAGCTTATCAATTCTGAAAGTTGTTCAAATTTTGAACTCTCTAAAGATGATTGTAAACGTGAGACTATTTCCAGTATAACTCAAAGTGCCACTGTTGTTAATTCAACAGATTCCACAACATACAGAGAGAGAGAGAACAGTACCTTGGATGCCAGATCACATATGAGGGTCTCCTGGAAGGTTCCTGATGAGGATACATGCTTTCAAACAAAGTCAAGAAATGAAATGCTTTCTTTAAGATCTTTGTCAGGAGTTGCCCAAATCTACACAACCTCAGGAACTTCTCTAAATGAATCACGTCCTCCTTATGGTTCAAAAAGTCACAGTGGACAAGCATCTCCTGCTGGACAGTTCATATCAGACTATGCATCTAGAAAAGTACATAATCCTCCTAAAGCTCCTGCAAAATTTTGTCACAATGCAGAATCTCATTCTAGTGACATTAAAACATCTGTTAAAAAAATTGTTCAGCAGTTGAAGCTTTCAAAGCTCTCACAGCAGCATACATCTCGTTTCGACAATGATTCTTCTAAAAGACCAAAGGTTTGAATTATTTTTTCTTATTTTGGCAGTTAAAGTCACGGTTTTACATTTTTCAGGTACTCTGAGATAGTAACATTCTTCTTACTGATTTTCAGATGCTTTTCCCATTTGAATACTTTGTCAAATTGTACAATTTTGACAAAGTGGTACTATGCCCTAGTGGTCTAATAAACTGCCACAATAGGTAACTATTGTTTGAAAGCATCCTTATTTAATTTTTTGTTTGGTAAATAAGTTTGAACATGTGTCTTTTGAAGTTTTGAATATATGTTCCTCCTCTACATGAGATCCTTGCTGAAATGGTTCTCTTGAGTTTTTCAATTGTTTTTTATCCTCGTACTTGGCAATGGTGATTGTTGATCATTTCATAAGTATGAGAGTTTTATTAATTACATCATTTTATAAATAATATTCCATATTTCTTTGTTCAGTTATTTACATTCTCATACTAGCTTGAACATGATTTTATAAATAATATTTCATGATGTTCTTTGTTCTCTGTTAAGTTTTGCTGTCTTCTTTTTAACAATTTATGCATGAGATTTTTTGTAAGTCTAAGGCTATATTTACTTTAAGTGAATGGAGAGGAGAGGAGAGAGAGAAGGAGAGGAGAGGAAAAGATATCTTCCATGCTTCGTTTACCATGCAGAGAGAGCGGAGAGGAGATTGGAGAGGTGGTTGGAAGAAGAATTAATTCACTAGATAGTTAATACCCTCAGGTCAGGATTATTATCAGGCAGAACTTAAATGGAAAATAAAAGGGTATACAAATCATTTTACCTTTTTTTCCCCTTTTCCCTGCTTTCCTTTCCATTAGCCTAATATTGTGCAGAGGAGTTTGACACAACAAATCATGCCACAGGATCCAGCACTCTTTCCTCCTGTTGGCCAAATTGCCAAGGTAAATGGTGGAGTGGCCAAATGCTTTACTCCATCCCCTTTTTTGCCCTCTCTCTGTGGGTAATCAGGGTCTAAGTCTTGATGAAAGCTGTGTACTTTTAAATTTCCACTTTACCACTCAAGGTCCTAGTTCTATGAGGTGTTGGCCTATGAACTATATCACCTCAGGAATTTATATTTGTAAAATCTTCCATAAGCCTATTTTTTAAGTTATGAAACTGTTGCCTCCAAAATAAGAATAATGATGCTCAAATACATTGATTCATATTAGCTGTAACAAAGTGCAATGATGTATAACAAATATTCCACACTTTTTTACTGTCTTCGTTAAAATCTGATTTAAAGTCATTCTAAATCGTTCCTTTTCTGCAGCTGTTATGCAAATGCTGTGCTCCAGAGTTTTGCTTTTACTACACCACTTGCTGCTTATCTTCTTGAAGGAGTTCATTCAAAATCATGCATGTTTCGTCCACCGGTTACATGCTCTTTCTTTTTGTTTTTTGTCACTCAGAGCTTTTTTTGCTAATGTTTGAGTGCTCTTAATAACAGGCCCCAAACGAGGATGGTGTTTCACATGTGAACTAGAAAATCTTCTTATTAATGCACAAGCTGGGCAATCTCCCTTGTCCCCTGCCGGCATACTTTCTCACATGTACAAAATTGGTAGTCAACTTGGTCTTGGAAGAGAAGAAGATGCCCATGAATTTTTGAGGTGATATGTCACAAGTCATAGTTAAACTGGATTTTAATATGTGAAATTATTAAGATAATAGAACCATAAAGCATGAATGCTACCTTAACCACTCTGAGTCTCTGAGACAGTGTGTTGTATCTGTCATTGATGCTTGAGAATTGACAGTACAATGTTTTCTTTTGGTTGAAAAATGTAAGCTCTTATTTTCATGAAGTGGCTAGATAATTCATTAATTTGGAGGGATTTGTGTGCGTATATGTATATTCATTTTTATTTTCTTTTACAGATATGCCATTGATGCAATGGAATCTGTTTGCCTTAAGGAAGCTGGCTTACATGCTATTGATAGGTGGACTGAAGAAACTACTTTCATACAACTAACTTTTGGTGGTTACTTGCACTCAAAGGTTTTGATTTTTGATGTCTAATAGTTTTCCCAATGCTAAAGTGCTTTCCAGTTATTTTTAGGAGTTAAAATTGTAGTTCTTGAAAATTACAGATAGAGTGCATGAAGTGCAACAACAGATCTGAGCATAATGAAAGAATGATGGATCTTACATTAGATATAGAAGGAAATATTGGAACCCTTGAAGAAGCTCTTAGAAAATTTACAATGACAGAGGTTTTGGATGGGGATAATAAGTATCAATGCCTAAGGTGAGTTATATACTAGCATCTAGATGATTAACCATTTAAGAATGTTGTCTTCAGAATTATCATCCCCATATTTGTGAAGGTGGAACACTTATTGAAGTGGAAAACCTTTATTGAGCTTTTCTTTTCTTAAAGAAGAAACAAATTGAATATCTATTGCTAAAAATATAGCTGTCCTCTCATCTTTATGAGAATTGAAAAATTATCCAATTCAATTTTTCCTGTCGATGATCATCCTTGAGTAAAACCTGAAATCTTGACTTGAGAAATTGGTTAATGAATCTTTTCAATTATTTTCTTCCGTGCAATGTTTCTCCTTCTATGATCTGTTTTGAAGACTTCTCGCTGGACCAAAAAAAAAATCAAGTTTGTTATCTTTACTAAGTGAATTATGTGGCTATACTTGTTACATTTTCCAGAAGCAATACACATTCATGTGGTATTGCGAACAATAAAGACAAGGGAATTTTGGATTGGCTATTGCTGAGCATCATGCCCTGCCTTTTGGTTCACCCTTTGAGCGATGTAACCATGCTAATGGCGATCTCTTTAGGCATAATTATGGTGGTATTGCACCACAATAGTGCATTATTACTGTACCAATTTAATTTGCAGCTGTAATAGAAATGCTCTAGATTAGAAGAGATGAGTAAGTCAAAGATATAAATGCTGCTCGGCATATTAAGAATTGAAATTTCATTTTAATTTAAAGCTTGGATTGAAGTGCGTGCCACTTGGCACGGATGGAATTTATCTGTTCACTCACTAACTGATACATGAGATGATATTGGCATGATAAGACGACATTGGAGTTTAAACCAGGGCACTCGTGCATGGAGGAAATAGAGAGACAAGAAGATGAGAGAGATCAAGAGAGAAGCTCTGTTGTAGGATATAGGAAAAGTGGATAGGAGTTGGTATCAAGGCAGGCAAGGTAAAGGAATCAGGGGAGAGGAGGAGAGTACCCAAAAAGAGTGGGAAACTATCACTAAATCACATACTAGGGGAGAGGAGGAGGAGAGTACCAAAAAAGAGTGGGAAACTATCACTAAATCACATACTAGGGAAGAGCATTGTAGAATTAGATAATACCGAAGATTTTTTTCAATCTTATATGAAAACAAAATTACCTTGTGTGTCCCAAAGTTATCATCCTAATAAACATTGAATAAGAGTCAAACAAGGAATGTTAGCTCTCGTGAAACTACTGAAAAATGGAATACTTGTGTTGTAATGATGCATGCAGTTATGATTTGTGTCATTGTATATGAGTAAATATGACATCTTTAATAAAGATTGATTTGTAGTTGTTGTACACATTTTTTTTTTTTCCTTTCATATTTAATATGTAATTCAACAGTGCATTCAAGACCACAATCTCTCTGACCTTGAATGTCATTTGATTTTGCAAATTTATCACATGGTTACCGACTCGGTTACGCCCTGTGGGCAAAAACAAAAACAAAATCAATCGAAGATGGTGGAAACACCATATTATAATCGAAGATGATGGTATAGTCAGATGAAATGGCTCCTAGGGGCTTTTGGGGTTTAATTAAGTTCTTCAAAGTTTCTGTTGTAATATATGCTTTAAATTTACTTTCTTAGACAATTAGCATATAAGCAATGTTTTAGGCCATTGCTGCTTGATGGGGAACTTGGGCCATTAGATCTGTACTAAATTTTAACTTGGACAAGCTTTCTATTACTATTTCAATAGGCAGGTCAATCAATTGGACTGCATGTCAACCCAAGCTTCAAGCTGATGCTCACTAGTTAGACAAGCCTAGTTCAACCAGAAACCTGCATATTTTGTTAAAATAAATTAAAATTATATTCTCTTGTCACCTTGTATATTCTACATTCAATGAATTTAGGTTTCCTTTCCTAAATCCCTCAAATTTCTTCATTATTGTTGTCCAACCCAGCTTGACAGTACTAGCAATTCGAAAGGCATCCTGTAAAAATGTTTAGTTTTCTGTAGTCTCTTCTCTATACATTGTAGTTTTTTTTTGCGCCCCTCACAGTCCGTCCCAAGATTACGCGAAGGGAGGTAAATCACGGGGTCAACTTATAACCGACCGCCAAGTGGCTAGGAGATGGGAGGAGTTTTTTTTCGAGGGCATGCACCCGCCGGGAATTAATCCCTATTCCATTGTAGCAAATCTGGCACCCCCGTGGATTGCAATACATGAACAAAGAGATACAGAGGGCGGATTGCAATCAAATTTTCTATTTTGTATGGCTACTCCCCATTCTTCAGTTAGAAGTCCTCTCAACTGGAAAAAGTCATTTTCACAAAAATTTGATGTGATGGGTCTGCTACTAGCATCAGTTGGCTTGGAAGAATCAATAGGAACCACCTAACTTCTCCTTGATTGGCATTTGGAATGCTGTTGGAGAGGTGGTTGGGCAAAGAAAGTTGATATGCAGAGATGAACAGGCAGGTTTAGTATTTGAGGCACCGTGAAAAAAGGAAAAAGACTAGTGTTGGAGATGATGAACTAGAAGTAGATAGAATATAATGATGCTGCCATATGAGTGGGATTTGTTCCTGCACTGTGTTAGGGTTCATGGATTCAAAACTTCAAAAGATCCATGTAAAAAGTTGGGATGTTCTGATCTTATTTCTGTATTTGCATATAATAGCTGGACAGCAATGGTCCCTATTACCTTTTCTGCCTGAGTTATCCAGTGTTCTCGAAACTCAACCTATTCAATCCAGGTGTGTAGATTTTCCACTCCATGAGCTAACCGATTGGCAACCTTCTGATTCTGTGGTTTGCCAGCCCTACCGGCCTAACAACAACAATAATCAAGCCTTATCTCACTATGTGGGGTCGGCTATATCGATCCTTTTACGTCATTGGGCTCTATCTCCTACTATATCATTATCTATATTTAAATAAATTTTATCTTGTTTTATTATTGCTAATCAAGTTTTTTTTGGTGTTCCTCTTCCTCGTTTGATGTATGTATTTGTCATAGTTACATATCGCCTAACTAGAGCATTTATTAGTCGTCTAAGTATCTGCCCGTACCATCTCAAACGTGTCTCTTAGAATTTTTCCTCAATAGATGCTACTCCGATTTTCTCTCTAATACTCTCATTTCGTATTTTGTCCATCCTCGTATGTTCACACATCCACCTTAACATCCTCATCTCTACAACTCTTCATGTGCTCGAGTCATAGCCCAACATTCAGCTCCATATAACATAGCAGGTCTAATTGCTGTTTTGTAGAACTTTCCTTTAAATTTTAGAGATACTTTACGATCATATAAAACACACAACGCTCTCCTCTATTTCAACCATCCTGTTTGTATTTTATGTAAGATATCTCTCTTAATCTCTCCATCATTTTGCAAAAATAATCCTAAATACTTAAAACTCTCAATTTCACACAATTTGTTATCTCCTATCTTAATAATTATCTCATTACGTTTAATATTGTTAAACTTAAATGTCATATATTCTGTCTTTATTCTACTAAGTCTAAAACCTTTCACTTCTAGTATTTCCTACCAAGATTCTAGTTTAGCATTTACTCTTTCACGTATCTCATCTACCAAAATAATATCATCTGCAAACAACATACACCACAGTACTGTATCTTGAATGTGTCCAGTGAGTTCGTCTATGGTTAGTGTAAAAGGATAGAGACTTAGACTTGATCCTTGATGTAATCCTATCTTTATTAGAAATGTTTCAGTTAATCCGCCTGAAGTCTTCAAGTCTTCACTATGGTCGTTACATTCTCTTACATATCCTTAATTAGTTCAATATATGTTATGCTAATACTTTTTTTTTTTGGAAGAGCTCTATATCGGAACAAAAAAAGGGACTTACAGATTTGGATTTGAGCTCTCTCTGCTGAATCTGATCTACATTTGGTATGGAAGTACACGAAAGGACCTAGTTGCAGGCATGCTGCTTGCAGAAGAGCAAGGATTCACCTAAGAGGATTCTAGCTGAGCAGTAGGAAAGAAGTTGCCAGGTTGTTGCTTGCATAGAGAGAGCTTTCTAATTTTTTAATATATATTTTTTAAAAACATATCCCCACCTAGTGGGATAAGGCTTGGTTGTTGTTGTTATTGTATTTTTTAAAACATATAACTCATATATCGTTTTTGACCAAAATTGTTATATGAATTTGCTTAAGCGTGCTGTTAGGCTGGTTGAGTGGCTAGTCTAGTTTTTTATTTTTTTTTTGTAGGTAGATAAGTGTGCAGACTCTGCTTATGGCGAATAAACTCTGCCTTAACTAGTCTCAAGCCCGGATAAAAGAGGAGGGTTGTGTTTGGTTCAAGGTTTAAAATATTGTATCGTGTCGCTCGGTACGGGAGAAATATTTCGTTCCACCTACCAACTGAAATCGACACCGGCACGCCCGAGGTACCACTGTCGCAAAGGCCTCACGATGGTTGTGGAGGCCACGTGTGGGCCTCGAGGCCTCTACGAAGGGCTCACGTGGGCTTCGTGGCCGCCACAAATGCCATGCGCGGACCTCTGGCGACGTGGAACACGATGTGGAGCAGGAAGAAGAAGGCAGAACAGTAAACTTAGCTTTTAATTAAAAAAACTTATGTTAATAATTTCAATCAACTCATGGCTATAGTTAGGATAATTAAACTCTAATAAAACTATCCCATTAATTTAATATATATATATTATTTATTTATATATATATATATTTAGATTAATTTTTATTTTTAGTTTATATATTTTTTATTTAAAAAATATCAAAAGTATACCGGCATGGCATGATGCAGTACCGACCGTATCATTCCGGTCCAAGACCGAAACCTTGGCATGGGTCGAAATTTTAAACCTTGGTTTGGTTATTAACCAACATAAAACATAGACAAATGTTATGTATGAATCCATCAAACTATTGCGGATAAATAAGTGTGCAAGAGTTCTTTTGAATGCATTCATGATAGAATATACTTCGGGTGAGATGCACTTTTGATGTTTTGGAGAAAAAGGAAGCTCCTTTGGAGTTCTAAAAAAAAGGTCACTTATAAAACAAATCATAAATCATAAAATAAACTTAGTGGCTATGTAGCTCATTCATGTAACTGTCCAATTTCAGAAACTGAAAGCAACGTTGCTCTAATTAGTATTCTACTAACTATGCTTTTATCATTCTGTCACAAAAGGATCACATTTTGATTCACATTTTGGTTTCAAGGGAATGGCTTATTCATTTTCAAGATGGCTACAAAATACACAGACTTTAACTTTCTCGGGCTTGAGATTAACAAAAAGGTAACCCTCGTCCTTTTCATTGTTTAATGCATAGAGATATTTGTTATAGTTTTGCCAACGTTGTTCTAAAATCTATACAGCTTGTTCGAAGGTGCTTAGATAATTTGCTTCCATCTGAAATAAAAAACAGGTGAATGCCTTTAGTATAACATCATATTACTTGTGATATTTACTGGCATGTTAATGTTTTGGTTCTTGAACATATTTTACTTATTTATTGGTCGTTTTATTACAAACTTATACTCAAATGTTCCTGAATACAGATTCATTGTTTTCCTGTTTCATTTGATGTGTGTATCCCCACGTTGTGTACAAAATGGATTCAGTCATGCCAGCTATTTGTTTGCAGTATTTGATTAAATGCCTACTGCAATCTTTTTATTCAAGAAGTCAAAGAGGACTACAGTTTCATGTAGTATTCTATCAAAAGCATCATATATAGGGTCAACATAATACCTGTTGTATGATTAAACTATTAACTCTAATACTCTACCACTTCCCCTTCCGATTGGAGCATAGATATCAAACAATATTTAACCCATAGCACACAACAAAAAGTCTTGCAAACATTTTAAAAAAAAAAATACTACAAACCTTGAAAAAGGTGGCCATGGCAATGTTATGGGCTATTTGGATCCATTTATAAATATGTAAGATGTAGGAGCTTGCCTATAATTTTTCATATCTTAATAATATCCTTGCTTGAGCAATGGATACCATTTATGCCTTCCTCACCTCATGATTTCCTTAGTCTTAGACAATGCAATTCCTTTCTTGTTCTTGGTGATGTGTGAAGTCTCAGACAATGTAACTCCTTTTGGTTCCAAGCAATGCGAAATTTCCTCTATTCCTTACCCTGTGATCTCCTTTGTCCTGGATGGCATCATCTCCTCAATAGTTAGTCACTAGATTTGGCACCTAAAAAGATGCCGCTGCCGCCTCATCATTAGTTGCCACCCTCTTCTTCATCTGTTAACCATCTGCCATTTCCCCTTTCCATGATTCTGCCTCTTTCATCATTGAACCTAATTCCATTTTGGATTCAACTGCTGATCTTAGGTGTTCCCCTCCATTGAGGACTGTCTAAAGTTATCAAGTACCCCCATTGGAGAATAGATTTGGGCTTCCTTTGGCCCTTTGGGTTGGGCCAAATAGAGAAAACAAGGTCACAATAGAAATGTCCCAAGAAATCATCCTAGCCTAAGACATGGACCTCAAATTCCAGCCCAATTTCCTGCACTCTCTTCTCTTTGGACCAGATCTGATCTCCAGCCCAGACCAACAACTCTTCTCGTGAGCTGGTAGCAAATCCCTGCCCAAATTTAGCTGAATTACAGTCTTTCAGTTAACTAGCTTGATTTTTGAAATGTTGGATCCTCGAGGAGACCAACCACTTGATCAAGGGGTTCACTCTATTGGACCATTTAGGCAGGCTAGGCTCTCGTCTAGTCATTCATCTTCAGTTGTAGCTTAGTCTAGTTCCTCAATTGTTTTTCTAGTGGAGTACTTAGGACTTCCCTAGCTCTAAGATGTTGGTGTTTTATCTCAGCTTAGTCATCTTATATTGGAGGGATTTTTATTGATTATTTATTTTATTTACTTGTAGGTCATACTCATGGATTTTAGACTTCGGTGTCTCTGGTAACATATCTTTTTTCTCTGCTCTCACTCACCAGCACGTCCTCCCAATGTTATAATGACCATCGGGTCTCACTCATCAATTAAAAACATTGGGATCTTTTCTTATCACCTATGTTATATATTTCTTGTGTTTTATATCCTTATAAGTCCTCACCAGTGTTATACAATAATATAGTGCCCTCATGCAAATAAATATTGATCGTGAGCAACCCCTTGCTACCACATTCTCCTGTGTATAAGGCTAGACTTAGAGTTTTCACTTATTAGCATTTCTTTTCTCTATTTAAAATTATTAATGGTTTACATCTTTATTAGTCTACACAACTAATCTAAATCTTTTTCTATTAGCAATTATGCTAATTTACTATGTATTATGATGTGATCTACAAGTATGAGGTATACATCATAAGAGTATAAGTATCAACATCTAAATCAATAAAAATAATAAAAGATAAAGGAAATCAAATGACAGGTATCAACAAAAGAGCAAATTAGAGTATCCATTTCTTTTTTAAACAACCTTGTGTTAATTCCTATATAAACCCCTTGTGTGAAAGAACATCAATTATTTAACCCCTCCCCCCACCACCACTATAGTTTAATTATTTTAAAACTCATTTCATTATGTTTACAAACTAATTTAATCCCTTTTCTGAACACAGTTATACAAGCATATATGTAATAATTTTATCTATTTATTCGTGCACAAGAAAAATTGTATGAGTCCAAGTATAGATTTCACCCACCTTAAAGAAGAACTCTCAGATTGACGTTGACCACCTTTTTAATGCATCTACCGCATACTCATAACTCAATCTACAAGTATAGATGTATTCCAATTCTCAATTATAATATTAACAATCGAAACGTTTTCTAAGACAAACTTACCCCATAGAAGAAAGGAAATAAATTCGTCCTTGACTATACAGGAGAGGAGAATTCGCTAGGGATTTCAGTGATCAAGCGAGGAAGGAGATGATATCGGTTAGGGTTCAATCTTATAAAAGGTTGACGGAATAGAAAAAGGTAAACCCTTCGTGTATATAGATAATCTCTAAAAGCATAGACCAAGTAAACCCAAGCATACACGTAAACTAGACAAAACCTAAATTGTTAGCTTTATATATAAATAATCTCTAAAACCCTAGGCCAAGTGAACCCAAGCATACAACTAAACTAGACCAAATCTAAATTGTTAACTTGATCCAATCATAACTCATCCAAATTGGGTCCAAATTAGGCAGTTTGAACCTAATTAATTTTAATTACGAGACACACTTGTTATTAAATTATCGTAATTGAATTAATACCAAAACTAATTTAGTTTAAGGCTAGCTTAACACTTAGCTCTAACTTTAGTTTGATTCGAAGTCATCTCCTAGTTAATTTATTTAAATTATCCCCAAACTCATTTACTATTTTCTAATATGTCTTAAATATAAATTTAATTTTTTTTACATTTTAATTTCTTGAAATTTCTCGTCCATAATAGTTGATAATAAATTTAATTTAGGTTCTTGCTAACCCATATGTGGAGATGAGTCAAACTTAAGTTTGATTGCATTTGCATGTATGAAGACTTAATGGTTACATGCAATATGTTACGTGAAGGGAAAAAAAAAAGTCAACGTGAAGCTTCAAAAGAGTTTTTTTCAAGATTGGAATAACTTATTACTATAAAGTTGTTGTCTTGTGACCTAGAGGTCACGGGTTCGAGTCTCGAAAATAGTCTCTTGCAAAGTAGGGTAAGACTGCGTCCCTTCTCGAGACCCCGCATTAGCGGAAGCTTCGTGCACCGGGCTATCTTTATAAGTTAGATAAAATATATATTTTAACCTATATTCTATTCAATGTAAAGTTTTGAAACCTATATTTTATTGTATAAAACTTAAGGAAGTTCACTATATATAAGAGCTTTTTGTGTCTTGTAAGGGTACAAGAAGAAGAAACAATATTACTGTACAGTTTTCTCATCTCCTCGTCTCTCTATCCAAGTTTTTATGTGAAGATGCTTCTTGTTATTTGAGATAAAAGAATACATACTCTTTATTAAAGAGTGAGACATATTTACATACAAACTAGGAATCTATTTTAGGAAAGAATCTATCTTAGGAAATTATAATTACGCTAATTGATAGATATATTAACTAATATATACAGATAATACTCCCCCTCAAGTTGGAGTATAGATATTAATCATACCCAACTTGTTATAAAGATAATCAACCCGAACCATATTTAAAGCTTTTGTGGTAAATAGGTCGAGAACATATTTTCTCTAAGATAGAAATATACCTTTTTTACTCCTTGTAACTTCAACACCTAAGAAATACTTTAACACCCCCAAGTCTTTTGTGTGAAACTGAGTATGAATGAAAGATTTAAGAGATGAGATTTCTGTAGTATCACTTCTAGTATAACAATATCATCCACATACACAATTAACAAAATGATACCACTCCTGACTACTTGTAAAACACAAATCAGACTTGTTTTTCATCATACCAAATTTTTCAACAACTTGACTAAATTTTCCAAACCAAGCACAAGGACTCTATTTCAAACCATACAAAGATTTTCGAAGACAACAAACTCACCATGACTCCCTCAGAGCAACAAAACTAGGAGGTTGCTCCATATACACCTCTTCTTGAAGATCACCATGAAGAAAAGCATTCTTGATATCAAGTTGATATAAAGGCCAATGATGAGTAGCGACCATTGAAATAAACAATCAAACAGATGTCAACTTTGCAATAGGAGAAAAAGTTTCAGAATAATCCACACCATAGGTCTGAGCATAGCCCTTAGCAATAAGATAGTCTTTTAATTGATAACTGATCCATCCGGATTGACTTTAGCTGCGAATACCTATTTGTATTTAATAGCCCGTTTCTCTGAAGGTAGATTAACCAAGTGTCATTGTCATCTAAAGCATTCATCTCCTCTATCATTACATCTTTCCAACCAGGATGAGATATGGTCTCACGGACAGTTTTAGGAATAGAGATAGAGTCAAGTGAAGCAATAAAAGAACAAGTGGAAGACGACAAGTCATTATAAAAAACAAAAGAAAAAGTAGGATAAGTACATTGGCGTTTACCTTTGTGAAACACAATAGGAAGATCATCGCTCGGGATTGAATTTGATGACGAAGTAGTAGGTGCAGGACTTGAATCAAGAGGTTGACGCCAGGAGTATACTTGAATAATAGGAGGCTTGACAGGAGCCGGTTTCGGGACGGGTGCGAAGGATGTGATAGAATACACCAACAAATCATCATCCTCCCTTTGATGAGTCGACATAGGCGAGGACGGGAAATAAGGTGTGTCTTCCATGAATGTAACATCAATTGAGATAAGATATTTGTTAATACTGGGACAATAACACCTATAACCTTTCAGACGAGAATAACCAAGGAAGATAGACTTCAAAGACTTGGGATCTAATTTAGTTACATGCGGACGAACATCCCGAACAAAACAAGTATTACTAAATATCTTAGGGTTAATAGGAAAGAATGACTTATTGGGAAAAAGAATTTTGTAAGGAATCTGACTAAGAAAAACAGAGGATGACATGCGGTTAATGAGAAAATATGCTGTAGAAACTGCATCAGTCCAAAAAGGTTTGGGAACACTCGTTTGAAATAAAAGAGCCCATGTAGTTTCAAGAAGATATCTGTTTTTACGTTCAGCCACACCATTTTGGGATGGAGTATCAACACAAGAGTTTCATGAAGTATGTCATTCTAACCCATATAAAATTGGAATAAACTATATTACTTGGCATTATCACTTAGCAAACTATGAATGGACGCATTGAACTGAGTTTTAATCTCAGCACAAAAGATACAAAACAGAGAAAATAACTGAAAACGATTTTTCATTAAATATAACCAAGTTACACGAAAATAATCATCCACAAAAGTAACAAAATACCTAAAATTAGGTTTAGACAAATAGGACAAGGACCCCGGATATCAGAATGAACTAATTCGAAAGGAATAGTAGCACGTTTATTTATTCTAGGACTCGAACTAAGATGGTGATGTTTCGCAAACTAACACGACTCACAATCTAATGAAAACACCTTACTATATTATGGACAAAGCTTTTTGAGCAAAGGGAGAGATGGATGTCCCAACCTACAATGAGCCTCGAAAGTAGAAGTGACACTCGAGCAAGCAAAAGAATTTGGGAGCGATGTGTCAAGAATGTAGAGGCCTCCAGACTCATGCTCTTTACCAATAATCTTTTTTATTAAAAGATCCTGAAATATGCAATGATCATGAAAAAATGAGATGCAACAGTTAAGATTACGAGTTAGTTGACTGATAGAGAGCAAATTAAAGGATAAATTAGGTAAATGTAAGATAGAGGAAAGAGGAAGCAAAGGGGTAGGATTGATAGTGCTAGACCCACGAACACAAGATGGAGACCCATCAGCTAAAGTAATAGTAGGAGTGTTAGCTTTGGATTGAAAAGTAGAAAAGAGACTAGAATTACTTGTCATATGCTCTAGGGCACCAGAATCAATGACTCATTTGGAAAATGAGGAAAGAAGGCATGCGTTTTGTTTACTTGAATCAGCAATAGCAGTGACGGAGATGAAGACTTGAGTGATTCTTGATATTTTGAGAACTTGACAAATTCATAAGGATCGATTTATCAGAGGCATCATTAGTGGTTGCAATATGGGTCAAGTGTTTTTGCTGATTTTTGTACTCAAGCTTTCTACACTCAAACTTCGTATGACCTAGCTTATGACAATAGTTGCACATAATACCACCCAAATTTGGCGTTCAAGTTTCAAAGTCCTGTAAGTCACCTCCTTTGTTTCCACTGTGACTAGTTGATCTTCTAGGTACATAATTAGTATTGCGACTCACCAAAGCACCACTAAGCGGAACGGGTGCAGTACAGAACCAGAGAGAACTTGTGACTTAGCAAACTCAAAGTCAGGAGATAGGCCAGCGAGGAAGCTCATGATAGTTATCTGCTCTCGTTGGCGTTGTCGAACTTTCACATCAGTGCTAAAGTGTAACAACATATTAAGCTTCTCTTATGTCTTCTTGAATGTCATAAAATAATTGATCAGAAGTTGATCTTGTTTTTCCACTTGGTAAAATGTTTTGCAAACCTCATACATGCAAGAGAGATTCCCTTTTCCATAGTACAAAAATTTCAAGTAATCCATTAATTCTTTAACAAAGTCACAGTGATTGATCAAGTTAGTTACCTCACTATCAATACAATTCTGAATCTGAAGGAACAAGCGAGCATTCTCTCTAAGCCATGTCCGTTTCAAATCATCTTGAGGTCAATCAAATGACCATCTTTGTCATCTTCTTGTACGGGTACAAGAAGAAGAAGCAATATTATCGTACAGTTTTCTCATCTCCTCGTCTCTCTATCCAAGTTTTTATGTGAAGATGCTTCTTGTTATTTGAGATAAAAAGAATGCATACTCTTTATTGAAGAGTGAGACATATTTATATACAAATTAGGAATCTATCTTAGGAAATTATAATTAGGCTAATTGACAGATATATTAACTAATATATACAAATAATACTTCTTAATTTAAGAAGTTTTGAAGAATGACATCCCGTGGTTGTCAGATGTGTAACTTATGTGACTGCCCCACGAGCATCCACATTGGCTGCCATGCGGACCTTTGTGGGTCACACCATTGGTTGTGCCACTTCTTGTGTCTATCCTTTTTTGTCCCATAGTATTCACTTTCATGGGTACTTGAGTTTAGGTTTGCACACACACATTCATCCAATTGCAACTCGACTTAGACTAAACTGCTGATATGCACAATTTCCTCCATTACTCAAATAGCTTCATTTTGAACATTTACTAAAGAAATTAGTTTACAATAATATGCTTGCGGTACAAATTATCCATGCCCCTACTCTATCTCAGTGGTTCTAACAAATCAATTTTCAACATATTGACCTATACTTGATAAATATTTGCATAGGCAATATGGGAATACAATACCATACTTTCTTTTGTAAGTCATCAGTTGTTTCTTCTAATTCTGCTACATTTTTTTCCAGGTTAAGATACACAATGTCTAATTCTGCTACATTGTCTAGGTCTCCTAATAGTAAACTATTAAGTTGTCAATATTTGAATTTATTGTTCATTGTTTTAGTAAAATGAGATTGAAATATCCTAACAGGATCTTTGATGAATGCCTTCATATTTATGGTTTATTTCTAACTTCTTTGTTTTTGCATTCACTAGATATTTTTTATCGACAAATGCAACCTCTACCTTTAGTTCTATTGTCTCTAGTTATCCTGGAGATTTGGTGATTGTCACAATACAGGTACATGTTTCCTGTTCTCAAGTCTTCCTTCAATTTTATATCATGATTTGTTTTCAATTCGATCTGGCATGTTTTTTTTTTTCTGAATTAATAGCGTGTGGGGGGGATAGTCAATCTCATTTAGTGGGATAAAAACTTGGTTGTCGTTGTCGTAATAGCATGTGATATTTTCGATATTACCGGTCTGGATGATCTGGCATGCAACTAAGAATGATTGAGGCAAGAATCTTGTCACACCCCAAATCACTTTTAAGCAACATAATCTAAGCACGACATATTACACCTCAAAGCACACCATAGAATTTAAATTACAATGTATTCCATAGTACATAAATCCACACCAATTTCAATTAATTTATAACATAGAATAAGTATTTAACATAGTACAACACATCATCTAGTTATGTGAATTTTATTGAAACAAAATCTTTCATAAAATACACATCGTCTTGTTAATCTTTAGCTCGTCTCAAGCTGTGATGTATTTGTAGCTACATTGATCAGTAAGAAATATAAGTTACATAAGAACAATGATGACGACAGATTAAAATATACTGAAATAGGGAATGGTTCAAATTATGCATAATGCATTGTAATTTGGCATCATCAAATGGACACATTTTTCCGTAAGCTATCAGAGTGGGATCATATTGCGTTTCCAAGGAAATAGTGATACCCACTTGCCAAGACATGGCCATGTCTTCAGCTATCATTGGAGACTTGCTATTATATTTGTTAGTCATTTGATCTTGATAAAGAATCACATTACAAGTATATGCCTACTAGTTATTAGCGCGAGTAAGACATATTCATGTCATGTAAGGACTACCTTACAAGTACTAACCTATTCTCATTCATATTAATGTCTTGTAGATAGATCACATACATGCAAGTGTGCATAACCATCCATGCATCTAATGTCTCATTGCACATAATTTTATATCTAAAGAATTGGCGCAAAATTGAAGGGGCATATATAATAGCTCATGACATCCTTCACATCCTTCTAATGAGTTCCATTGTTTTGTATGCTTAATCATGGTTTGAAATTGTCTAACTTATCGAGCGGCACAGTCAAAATGTACTTCTATGAATTACTAAAATGAAATATTTTTCGACACAAATAATCATCTCATGCTGGCAACCGTTGTGCCTTGGCATGCTTCTACACACATCGAGTTGAATTTGAGTATTTTTTTTTTTAGTTTGTTTCTCCAGAATTCTAATTCAATTCATTATGTAATTCTTATAGATTTTTTTTATAACAAGTTAAATAGGAAGAGAATTATAGGAGGAAAAGGCATATTAATTCATCTCAACATTATTGAAATTAAATATGGAGTAAAATCATTATTAAGTCAATTACTAATAGGTATATTTTTATTAAAAGTAGAAAATCTGAAAGAGAATTAAATAGTAATACTCATCTAAATTTATTTCAACATATGCTTTAAATACATGTCGTATCAATATGATATTGTATGACAATTTAATTCATCGGTTATCTAAATGCAATCATATTGTTTTTGTAAGTAAATAACATAAAAGGTTATTAAAGAAAAAAAGTCAGCTAAGTTCATCTCGGCATGCCAAAGCATCTTGAGTATAAGCACAATACGGTGTCGAAAATGTACAATTCTAGTTTGAGATAAAACTTTAGTATAAAATGTTACTTTAAACTTTGCCCTTGAGTATATAGTTATTTTCTCATCTTTTTCTTCATCTCCCTCCACTTTCAATTTGCCACGCATACATTGACAACTCTAGCATGAAGTTTAGTTATCCACCAAAATTTTAGTTTGCAATGAGATTTTAGACGAGTTATTCCATTTTGCTATTTCTTCTTTGGATGTTGGAAGTTTTTTTTTAGATTAGGTTCGTCAATAAATTATAGAATTATGAAGATGCTTGATGGAATTAAGGAATGCTTTTTGTGCAGATTTAGATGAATTAGGCAACAAAGTTACTTAAGTCACCGACGAATTACACTCATGAATTGATTTTTTTAGAAAAAAAAAAGTCAAAGAAGGTTCTGATGCATAGACTCTCCATCTGTATTCGAAATTTGAAAGACATACTCCAAGTTGCATGTTAAAGTTAGACGATAACAACACACGAACCTCAACTATTCCAACCTCTATTTCCTTTGTAGGATTCTTAGCTTTTGTTCTTCAGATATTTACATTGATTTATGGAGCTTAACCTCATTCGTATATACCATCTTTTCATAAGCTTGACATAATGTTTTAACTATAACTTAGTGAACCTCTATTTGTCTAGTGCCCGAATCCCAACTTCAACAGAGAGAACCATAGATGGAGCATGGTGCAAAGATCACTTGTCGAAGCGATAGTGGATTTGCTTATTACAAACGGAAAGGTACTTTTTAGAATATTCAAACTATATTTTCCTAGTTTTCTCAAGCAACACTCTATCATGGCCAAGGTATGTTGTCCATTTCCTTTAAGGTTTGATTCTAAAGCACCTCTGAAGTTGCAGGTGTTTCTGGAATCTGATATTGAGGCAGTTGCAATGAGAATGAAAGATCTGTTTATCACGCTCGGGAAGGGTAAACTTTCGGTGGATGGTCATGGCAAGGGATGGATGGAGGAGAATCCTTTCGGCATTCAGACGGATTGGGAGCAGCGTGTCATTGAACGTGGAGCTCCCATGTATAGAATTATGCTTAGGAAAGTCCCATAATCCCCGCTAATCATTTGATTCATGGTATCCTTTGGATCAAAGATTGGGTAAATCCTTGAGAATTTTTCTATCGCTAACTCTTCGAAGAGCAACTGTAATTCGACTGACTTGCCTTTCTCGTTAACATCATGTTTCTGTCATTCACTCTCAACTTGCTTGCTGCCCGGATCAGTGGAGGTTGCCGGGTATTTATTCTGCCTTTTGATGAAATTTTTTTCATCTGAGACGATCTACTTAGTCATGTTGCCGAGGTGTACTCGATTCCATCAAATGTTGTATTTCTTTCCTATCAATGTATATGATTAACTACATATATAATCATCCCATCGGTTTCAGGATTGTAATCTCAACTTTGTAACAATTTACATTTAGGTGTTGTATGGTGTATAAGATGATTCTTGTTAATGATCAACTTACAATTGGGAGAGTTCACACATTTTTAGTATTTAAGAACAAAGATCCAAGATATATTCTTAGGTGTGCAATAACCTAATCGAGCCGAATAATATAAAAAATATTGATGTTTGAGTTTGAACTTGAAAAATGCGTGATATTTGAATTTGATTTGAAGTTCGAAAATATAAATAATTTAAAATTATAGTTCGAAATGACTCACATTTGAGTTATTCAAATCTTATTTTGGGTATATTTGAACCAATAATAAATTAAATTTGAGTTCGGCGAGCAATTTGTGAATAATCAAATAAAATACAAATGACAAACATGTTTGAATCAAATATTTTCCAGCTTGTGAGAGGGTTGCACCCTTATATATTCTTATAGCTTAAAATCTTTTATATTCCCTTGAAAAAAAAAAATACTGCACTTAAAGCCTCCTCTAATGCTAGTAGACTTTCACCATCTTTCCCCATTATATTCTTAATTTTTATCAATTTTTTTAAACGCATTTTAAGATTTAATTAATTGTAAAATGCCTCCTCTAAAATTCTCATTTTCTTTTAACTAATGAATGATTTATATAAATGATTTTGAATAGTAAAATTGGTATTTTGACAAAAAAAAAACTCAAGATAAATTTTGATATTAATCAAATAAGTCAAAACCAATAATTTTTTTTATTTTCTTGATTTGTTTTCCTCCATGAATACCATATATAAATCAATTTTCTCCCTTGTTATAAAAGGAAAAAAATGATTAATTCGAGGAATTAAGACTAAAAAATATATCTAATTGCATAAACGAACAAGAGTTTCAATATATATTTTCATTACGTATCTCATATAATAGAAAAAAATTTAAATGCTCATATTTTATTTATCCTCATAAAAATGCAAGAAAAGTATGATATTTATATTTGTAGGTTCGGGCGTTATTCACCCCTCATGATGCAGGAGCATCTAGCAGTATAATTAATTTATGTCATCTGATACGCCTATGTTCCCCTTCAAGCTGTAATGAGAAGAAAATGATATTTTTAGCCTTCCTTTTGGGCCGATCGAGACTACCAACAAGGAAGATGATCAATCCGTGAACTCCTGACGCGATTGCGCTCTATTCGGAGTCTGGACGAGAAATAATCGACTTTCTAATAGCCGCTAAAACTCTAGAATTGGTCTTTTAACCTTTTCTTTTATTTGTTTTAAATTTTTAGAATTAGTTTTCTTTTCTAAAAATTAGTTTAGACTTTATCTTTTTATTAGGATTAATTTTCTTTTTCTTTTTCTTTTTTCTATTATGACTTTTTCTTATTTCTTAGGTTATTTAAACAAGGGTTAGTGCTCTTGTAAACACATGTTAAGTTTATATGTTAAGTTTGGATATTAAATTTGATTTTGATTTGAATACAAATTATTTTCGTTTAAACATAGAGATAGCTTCTCTTTGTTTGCGAATCCCCTTCTTCCTACGCTTTCTCTGCAATCTCTTTTCGAACGTCGCACCCGGAGATTTCTCCCCTGCGCCAATTACGTACTCTTTCTATTCTGTAAAATTTGATCCAGTTAATGTGGGGATGTTGCTAATATTGGCAATTACTGATTGCACTAAATTAGAAGGAAAAACTATCGTAAGCTCACGATTAATGCCAAGAATATTGAGAGAAATATTTTAAGAAATTATGCAATAAAAGAAAACATGCATATGGATAAGCTCTTTATGAGATATCAAATACAACATTACATTTTAATCTATGGACTAAGATGTAATTTGTTAGCAATACTCTCTATTATAGCTCACACCTTAGTTGGCAACATAACATGTCTTCCTTTGAGCCAACACATTATGAGCATAATTGACACTTTATATGATCTATTTTAGTCCATAGCTCACAATAAATTTTGTCAGCCACGTAATATGCATTCCTTTGGGCTGACAAATTAGGTGCATGATTCGAACAAGAAACTTTGTTCCTTAGTTGTGTGCTACCCTTAAACATATACCTGGCCTAAAAGTAATTTTCCTTTGGACTAATTACTTTTAACATAGATATACGTCTATCGATACAGAATGCACTAAATCTACTTAAGGTGTCTTCCTTTGGTCCGATACAATGTTCAATTTAGTACCATATGTATAAATAGACTCAAGAAAATCCTAGGAAGCTGAATTAAACAAAAGTAATTTGCTCCACTAGTGATTCCCAAGTGATCCTGAGCGGAAACCCAAGCGGTGGAGAAACAACGCGACTTACAACACCTAGCACGGCCTGACGTGTGCTAGGAAGAACTGTCGTGTCGGCACATACAACGTCTGACACGGCCCGACCACACTGGGAATCACGACCGTGTCATCACTTACAATGCTTGACATGGCTCGACCGTAATAGAAGCACGACCTGCACGTACAATGCCTAACATGGTCATGTTCAGCCACACAGTGCTCAACACGGGTTAATCGTGTTGGGCGACACAGCCATGGCGCGTCATGGGTGAAACGCCCAGCGCGTGACACGGTCGTGGCGCGTCACGGGTGAACGCCCAGCGTGCGACACAGCTTGATCGTGTTGGCCACCACGGTCGTGTTGCATCACAATGAAACCCTAAAACCTTCTGTTCGAGGATCAAATGCGACAGTTTTCACGAAACATCGACAGTTACCGTTGTTCTTCTTGTTCTTCGTGAAAATCACTACCGTCGACACATGTTTTACATGTTGACTTTCTCAAAAATATCACAACGAAGAACTTAATTTCTTGGTTATCTATTCTAGGGTTTTCGATGAACAAACACCATTTTACACTAGCAAAACCTGTTCTAGCATAAAACAACAAAATCATGAAAATCCTAACTTTATTGCTATAGAAAATGATGAAATAGCCGTGACTCTGATACCACTTGTTGGGATTAAGTTTTATTAAACCGCATGAATTCTAGAACATGTATGAACTCATATAAAGGAAAACAAAACAACAAGGATCTAGTTACGTCAAATTCTATAGCAGAAAAATAAATGCAAAGGTAAGACGATGGACCTGATTGCAATGGAAAAGTCATCGTCTTTATTTGCGTCATCCACGAACCTGGGAATCTTTCGGAGAAGAGAAGCAGCAAGGGGGTTGGTCTTCCGGAGGAATTAGGTTGACAACGCCGAAGTCTCTTTGCCGATGAGGAATCAAGAGATCTGTCAGAATATCTAATCCAACATGGATCATGCTCTATATATATGACCTAATCTATTATCAGTTCATTAATGATAACGGTTCGGATTAGCAGATTCTACACATATAAAGCTTCACATCTAATAACTCAAACCCTCCATATTATTTAGATCACTTAATAGGTTTAGTTTTCTTAATGGCACAAATCTGCACACTTACAAATAACGTGTAAGTCTATCGAATAGAGATTAAATCCTACAAAAAATGCTTGAAGATGTTCATAGTGTTCTAAAACCAGAAGACATCTTTATTTCACTTTCTTTTGGACAGATAGTCAGCTGAATGCAATTCGTTCACTTAGTCTCCTACTACATCTCTATTTCATCATTTTTCACATTGCTAGTTTAACTTGCAGCCACATTTCCAACGATCATGATTTGAAAGAGCCAGCTTTACTTGGTATGTAGAGTGGAAGACCTTGGAGAAGGTTTACATTATTTCTTCTACATCCTAAAGAAGGTTTTTTTTTTCCAGATGCTCCTTTCATCGTCTTAGAAGTGTTCATCATATATTATTTTTGTACCAACAAGACTTTTATTCTTAGTATTTATTGTGAATAATCAAAATGAATTTCTCATTTGCATTGACATTTTTCAGGGGAGGAGGATATTGAAAAGTGATAATTGCAAAAATGAAAAATCGTATGTTCCATCTATCAACTTATTACTCGAAGAACTGGAGGACGAGAATTACATGTTTCGGACCACCTTATGCGATGAGCTTGTGAACTAAACAAGAAATTTCGAATTGTGATTTACGTCCCTTCATCTTGCTATGGGGCCGATGATGAAAGACATTCAGGGTGAGCAAAATCATCTTTTGCTTCATTGAGAACTAAAGAAGTAAATTTTGATCACTTGTTTAATCTAAATGATTGCTAACTTGCATCTGTAAGCTGTGAAACGGAAAATTGTCGTCAATTTATAATTGTAACGGACACGGTTGATCGCAATCTCTAATTTTGTAGGAAATATATTGATAAATTTATCGATTGAGATTGTGTGTACTTATGGTGCAAATTTATTCTTATGAATTGAAAATGAGTAAAATTATATTAACCTCAAAGGTTTAAGTCCTCTAGAATTTTAAAATTATTACAGTGTTATGTGTTAATAATTTTGCCTTCGTCACGTGTTGAAGACACGTGATAAATAAACAAACAGGAGGCATTCCACAAGGACATATTCAAGCTTCTCGTTGGGTCAAATACAAGATGAAGTCAATAAATCAACGGTCAAAATTAAGACAAGATCAACGATCGAACCGTAAATTCTGTTAGCCGAACTCGGGTTTGACCTAGTCGAACGGATCAGACCCGACCCGTTCCGTTCGTGCAGTTTACTCTCACACGCGGAGGAAGAAGAGGCTGAGCTGAAGGCCCAAGCTTCCAGTGGGGTCCACTAAGTGGTAGGACTCGCTGTCGGCGGACCCCACCACCCTCTCAAAGTTCCCGCGCACGTACGCAAACGACTCTCCTCGTCCGCTGTTAGGCGGCGGTGGCGGAGGCAGCCTTCCGACCCCGGAGGTGACGGCCTTCAAGGCCTCGAGGGCTCGAGCTTCCGCCCCCGTCGCCGGCCTCGGGCCGCCGAACCCCGCCCTCCGCCCGCCGCAGCGCACCACCCATCTCGGCGCTTCCAAGAGCGGCCCGGCCCACCAGAGCCGGTCGCACTCCAGCGCGACCCGCCCGGCGTCGTTCAGCTCGCGCGCTCCGATCGGCAGGTCGATGATCACGGGACCCGATCCGGGTGCCTGCTGGAGGCAGAGGGTGACGCGGTAGTCACTCTCGTGGGGGCGGCAAAAGAAGGTGCCGGCGACGTGAGCTGCGACTGCGGAGGGGGAGGTGGAGGTGGAGGCGGGGCTGTTGGAGTGGAGGAAGGAGAAGAAGGGCTTGCAGGGGAGGAGCAGGGCGTCGGCGAACCAACTAAAAGCTATCCGCCATCTTGATTCGCCAACGCCGGCGGCGGCGGAAACGGCTTCTCTGGATGGTGTCTCGGCCATATAAGAAATTTTAATAATTGGTTTGCGTGAAATATACATGAAATAAAGCGATGCCTATGTGATTGACTAGAATGATTTTTTTTAAAAAAAATTCTAAGGGAAATGAGTTTTTTTAATTCCTGCTTGAAGTACTTATCTCTAAAATCTAGAATCAATTTTATGCTTGAAGGAAACTCTCATTGACTTTTCAATGAATAAATTTGTCCCAAATATATCATGACATTTATTTATTTTATTAAATTGCTCTTAAGCTTTTATTTTAATTAATTTTTTTTTATGTATAATAAAACTTGTGGGAGACATACGAGTGAATAAATTATTAACTATGTTCATTGTCAATGTCACGATGTGATATATATATATATTATAAATTTATAGTACTGTATGATAATTGTATTACAAATTTAAATTTATAATAAATCAATAAACAAATAAAATTAACATAATTTTAACAATTCATTGAACATAATTTATTCTAAACATGTAAATTTTATCACTACATAAGTAAGATGAAATTGTCTACATATTTTAACACTTTAATTAATTTCTGTTATACCCATCAAACCTCAACACTTCCTATTAATATTATAAATTTAAGGATTAACATTTATAATTTATTTAAATTTTTTATGATTTTTTTTTTTTAAGTTATACCATTTTTGTCTTGCTCCTGAAAATTCTAAATTTAAATCCTCAATTTGAATTAACATATAGTTGAGCTGAATGAAGATATGTGATCTCATGGTAGTTTCTTCGAGTTTTGTTTTTTTATTTAATTGACATCATATATTTAGTTTATGTCGATTAATTTTAGAAATGATCGATTCAATCTTACGAAAATTTCTCACCAGTCACTAAAATAAATCGAGAAGTACTCGCAACGAACAATTCATCAATCTAATATTTTTAAGTCAACCGTCATTAAAAAAAATTCATACGTTGATTTATTAAAATTAAGACTTAATTCTACCAGTGCATTATTGCCCCGAGTTTCTTGTTTCTTCGAGTTCCTTATAAAACTTCTATGGCATCATCAAGTGGTACAATTATGGGATTAGAATCTTTGCTGCACTAAAACATTGTTTGTTGATTATCCTTTACTTCGACAATTTTTAGGAGGATCCTCTTACTAATATTAGAGAATGTT
>JBBUKS010000008.1:11957132-11974592 GCA_038050645.1 Hedychium gardnerianum | reverse complement strand
CAATGAGTCCTTTATTCAACCATCACATGATTGGCTCTAGGGCTTCTACTGTTACTCAAAGGAAAAGACACGACCGTGCTTTTCAAGCAAGGTTATGCCTAAGAAGGTCGCACCTCCATGTAAAAAAAACTGAGACATGGTCATGCTTCAAACGACATGGTCGTGCTTGAGCCCAAAGAGGCGACACGGGCAGGCCGTGTCAAAAATACACGGTCATGTCACGGCCGAATCTTTGGGTTTACAACCTAGATTCGACCATGCTTTTCTCATTCCAAGCCCGAGTTGTCGTCCTCCCACCTTCAAACCTCATCTCCTTCCCTTCCAAACCCTCAAACTTGACCTCCTAGTCTCCCTAAGGCCCTTTCTCTCAGTTTCCCTCTCGTTTTACTCTTCAAGAAGCTTCCTTTCTCAAAGAAACCCTTCCTCCTTGAGGTCAAAGAAGACACTTCTTCTTCTTTCTCATTCTTCCCCAAACCAGAAAGGATGAGGAGCATCGGAGATGGCAAACCTTGATATAAGATAGAGAAAATGAGAAGGATAACACAGGAAAGGAGTTGATGAACTTGCTGCATCTAAGGTAGGAAGTGCCACGAAAGAGTATTATGGCATCCAAGGGATAAGAAGCCAGGAGGAAGCATGTGCAAGTCTTAGAGAAATTTAGGCAACTTGAAAAGCATTTCCGGTCAACCAAAAGCAAATGCTTGGGCGAGGACTATTTAATGGACTAGCCCATCTGCCATGTAAGAAAATGATCATTGAGTGGATGAGCCTTATCTGTCACGTCGGCTCTCCACGTCAGCAAATGGTCGAAGCAAGGACCATGGACTGGATGAGACTTACCTACCACGTCAACTTTCGATTCGATCGAATAGCTCGATCAGTCAACCGAACATGTCACGTCAGCATCTTGAGTAGTGGCTATAAAAGAAGGGGAGGAGCTTTGTTGAAGAACAACACACTCAAATCACATTCTATTTTTCTATTCTTTTAATTATTATTCTCGCACTCAATTACTATAAGGGGCTTCTCTTCCTCTGGCTTATTTTGGAAGAGAAGATCATAGTGGACGTTCATAGTCTTGGACTCGCAACCCGTGGGTTGTAAACCAAGTAAATAACCGAGTCCCTTATTTCTTATATGTTCATTTTATCATTATAACTTATGTGTGTGTCCTTGGTAAAGCATTAGCAAAAGAATTTCTAGTTTTTAATTTGCAGGTCCTCCCCTCTAGCGATCTGAACCGCTTTCGTTGTACTAACAATTGGTATTAGAGCCGGAATGCTCAAAAGGAATAATCATTAACTAAGCAACTAGATCAGAAAGTATGATGAGTTCACGCATCCATCCACTAAAATTCGAAGGCGACTTTAAAATTTGGAAGAAGAAAATGGAGGTATTCTTTAAAACTGACTTTGAAATTACAACATAGCTTTACAAGCAAAGAAGAGTGAGTCAGCCTTGAACACATCCTTGGATGGATATGAAGAAGCCTACATAAGGCTAAAAATTTTGACAGGAGGCAAGCATCAAAATTGATAAAAAGAAAGTATAAAAGGAACGTAAGGTGCTTTAACTGTGACAAAGAGGGTCACATCAAAGACAATTGTCCCAAGCTCAAGAACAAGGGAAAAGAGAAGAGAAAAGAGAAAAGACAAAGAAAAACCTAAAAAATCCAAGCATAAGAATCTAAAGGCTACATGGAGTGACACCCCATCTTCAAAAGATTCAGAAACTGAGCATAGAGCTAGTCTTGCATTAATGGCCACTAACCAAGAAGAACAAGAGGATTGCTCATCAAGTGAAGAAAGAAACAATAAATGGGGAGCCTCGGCCTATGAATCTGACATGGTCAGTAAGGTGCATAACCTTCCATCAATCAACTTTACGATGAGATTAAGATGCTTTCTAGTTAATTATGTAAACTAATAACTAAAGCATATATAACTGAAAAAGATCAAAATTGACTTAGAAAATAAGCTAGAAAATTCATGCACAAGAGAAGAACTTGAAAAATTATCAAATGAGAATTTAAGGTTAAGGGAATAGGTAGATTCCTTGAAATTAAACTTAGAAAAATTCTCTATTGGTTCAAATAATATGAATTTATTACTAAATAACCAAAGAACAAGATTTAACCGAGAATGGCTAGGCTATGGTAGAACAAATTATAATTATAGAAATTCTAGGGGCTCAATTAGAAAAGTATTAAAATATTTGATCCAAAAAAAATATTTGATCCAAAAAAAATATTTGATAAATACAGTAGGCATGGATTTATATTTGGTGCCTAAATTTATTTCAATCATTTAGAAAAAATTTAAAATAGTCAACCAAGGGAAAAAGAAATTTTTGAATATGGTTGTCTCGATATGCATGAGTGATAACCAACAATTAGACACATTATTTTGATTCATTTCTCGATGTTTTAATCCACTCATACGGTTTATTCGAATGACTTAACATGTTTTACGAGCATTGAATTATTTAGAACTTTGATGCAATTATTATTATATTTGAGAGATGTTCTAAGGCAATCGCCTTATAGAATGTACTATTTATTAGATAAATAGTGATTCACTATTTGAGTGTACATCCTTGATGTATATGATTGGATCTTTAAATCGTTTACTGAATGTCCGTCAAACTATTTATAGCATGCGAGAATTTGTGATTAGATCATAACTAGTGAGTATCTCTACATATGTAATTATGAATGTATTGAAATATTCCTTAGGCGATGAATTGATGAGTTCGGACATTATCGATTCTGAGAGACTAGCATGTGTTATACTCGGTTTATCCAAACATCCGCTCCTCACTGGCTGGAGACATTGGGATGTCGAGAGCTAAATGTGGATGTTAGTTAAACGTAACTAGTTCATTGGAGTGACCTACATTTCATATGGTTTTTTACATATATGGATATGTCAATGAAGATCTCATTGTAGCTTAAGTGTGAGTTTCCTTCGACATGAGGTATTCAATTCATCTTGGTCATGGAGACTTATATACTTTGACATCTTAAGAAAGCATTTCCTTAGTGGTGTGGACTTGGGATGATTGGGTATAAGTCAAAGTACTCGAAGTGTTTTGATAGCACATAGAGTATTTAACTCTCCTTGTATAAAGAGACGTATACCCTTTGGCCACTCGTTAGGATTATTGCACGAAGTCTTTGGCCAAAGCATTACTTGTCAAGAGTATGGTACTCTTGGATACATGTCTGAGTAATTTGAATCCACAAGACGATGAAGTATAACTTGGGCTAGGAGTGAAGTAGTCAGCTTAGTGGGAACTGACACATAGACCATGTCCTTAACCAAGTAGGTATAAGACGAGTGAAAGGAACGAGGCACGACTCACTGTAGTTGCGAAGGGTTTAGAAATAGTTCTGAGATCAACTGTTGATTTTTCGATTAATTGAGGATCATGATGTACTACTAGGTGTCACTCATAATCGATCCATAATTAATGGTTCAATATGGATGGCCAACATAAACTAGGACCCTACAAGGTCACACACACTACGAGTTTATCCGAGAGACTTAAAATGAGTTTGAGAATTGGATTATCAGATCGATAGAGACAAAGGGCAAATATGAAAGATATTTTATCGGAATGGAAGCGTGGATGGGCCACGTCTTTTGAAGATGAGTTATCCTTCTTTGGTTGAATTGGTTTGGTTTTTATTAAAAGAGGTTTGGTTATTGTACCAGGTGGTTTTGTTTTGAACCAAGAATAGTTTGGTCTTGAACCAAATTTAAGGCTATTGGTTTGGGTTTTGGGGTTAATGGATACAGGTTTGGATTTGATCCAAATCCTATAAGAGAACCTATATAAAGATATAGGATGGAGAAAAAGATTAATCAATTTAATTAAATCCTATTTGTTAGGTTTTGGGGATTGACTCTACTATTCTCTCTCCCTTCTCTTCATGCACCGCCGACCAAAAAAAAGGGCAAACTCATTTTGTGGTGCCGCCGCCGTTCGACCAAAGCAGCCGGGTCCAACAGTCAGCTCCTCCTTGCCTTCCTATGACTTGTTGCCGACCATATTCGCCAGTAGCCCTTCATCAAGTCGCCAGAAAACAAGCACAAGGAGGAAGGTCCTTCTTGCGCCACTGCCCAAGGGAACTGCAACCCTTCCTCTTCGCCGCCTGATGTGTGCAATCTGTAAGTGCACGCAATATTGTCAAGTAATAAAAGATCAAATCCATGGAGAATGGTGGTTAATTACTAGTATACTAAGTAAATGCAATTATCTAGACTAATCTGGTGTTGGGTTGTTTGAAAAGAAAGAACTAAAGCAAGAAATCAGAGAATCATGCCTACTCTTACTATATGTCTACGAATTGGAATTGATCGGTTAAGATCTAAGATAATCTATTACTCCTCATGGCATACCAATCTACTTTCATAGTCGACTCTCTACATCTCGGGGTTCTACGGGTCAGAGGATTGGGTTCTCCTTTTGGTCCTTTCCCAAATCCTCATGAAATACAAATCTTATGCTTTTGGCATCAGTAGATCCAGATCACAAACACACATATCATTGAAAAAGAATAATTTAAACTCTATAGATTAAATAAGTAGAGTCTATATATCAACAAGGCTACTCCCTAATCCTAGAATCAACAGTCTACTCCATGAAATCGGAGTTATAACCAAAAAACATTATAAATACAAGTTGCAATCTAGACAATTCAGAATGAGAAAGAAAATCTTAGTCTAGATGTAATGGCTTGTCTCTGATTGCTCTTCGATTCAAATTCTGGGGGTTGAGGCATCGAAAAATCCTCTAATTCGTTCTCCAAAGTCTTCTTGGGACCCTTGGATGACACCCAATCGAGGTCCCCACTTTAGATCTAAAATTTGACTTATATAGATGGATCTTCAAGTGCTCGACACGGGTCATGCCCGTCGGTTGGCACGACCCCCCGTGGTAGCTGCTAGAGTTATTAGAAAATTAGGCATGGCCCGTGCCTATTAGCATGGGTTTCTCGTGGTGAACTATTAAGTAGTTGAGGATTTGGCACGGCCCGTACCTGCTGGCATTGGCCCCCTGTGGTGGGCATTGTGAACTCCGGAGGAGTGGGCACAGCCTGTGCCAACTAGCACAGGCTACCCATGGTGGCTACTGAGAAGGGCTAAAGATGGAGAATGGGCTGTGTCGGTCGGCATGGACCCCCCATGTCTAGCACTGTAAGCTCCAAATTCTCGGCACAACCCCACCAATTTGTCCACGGCCCGTGTCAATGGGTCGTGGTACATGTTCTTCCCTTAGAAAGTTGTCTCCAAATCTAATTTTGACTCTTTTTCGTGCTCTATCAAAGAAAATACATAAGAGCAACTCTCTGAACTAGAAAAGTATTAAAATAAATCACGAATAAGTGAAAACATAGAATAAATGCTCAATACATGTAATAAACTATGCGCTAAACTATGATAAAAATCATATATGAAATACACACATCAAAATCCCCCAGACCAATCCTTTTCTTGTCCTCAAGCAAACATCAAAATCTAGAACACATGTGAATGATCATATCTTAGAGCTTAATAAGTTAATCTAATTCAATCAAGTAATATTATCAAAAAGCAAAGGTACTCGATTAATTTCACCAAACCTACAAGAAAGTTAAGTGCATAGTTTGTTCTTAAAGTTTTCAAGTTCCGATCTAAGTCAACTTCTTATCGTGTTCCCAAGGTTCCCAACATTAGGTACTTACTTACTTGTCATATGCAAGGTTCATTCCCTTTTCCCAACACAAAGTCTCAAAAGAGTCGGTATCAAGAGAAATGTAATAATTATTTTTCTAGTAATCTAACTCGATCTCAAAAGGGTAACATATTAGTTTTCACCCACGACAAAAAAAAATTGTGATCTCTTATTCATTTATTCTTTTCTTTTTTTTCTCTCTCTCTTTTTTTCTAAGTGCTTGCATTGTGCAACACTTGCATCAAGAACTCTTTTTAAGTTTGAGATTAGTTTTTTCTAAATGAGCTAACAAAAATCGAGGTTATCCAGTAACTAAAATGTTGGGAGAAGATCACCTATGGTTGCCAAGGTAATAGTCCAACAAGATGAATCATGACTAGTCATAGTAAATCAACTTTTCGGAAGCAAAACATAAGTGAAGTGAAATATTTGAACATCAAGTAGGCAATTAGTGAAACATCATCAACAACCATGCTTTCATGATCTTACTAAATGATAAAGAAAACATGAATTACCAAAATATAAAGAGTGCATTCACATCGCATTATAAAAAATCTGCTCAAAGGACAAGTCTATTCGTGCATGCTTCAAAATAAACTAAAAAGAAAATCTGCTCAAAGGACAAGTCTATTCGTGCAATATGAACTAAACAAAATATGTTGAATGAAAATAACTGTTAAACTAAAAAGAAAAAATGACATCACAAAAAGGCACATTGAACAATACTAACAAAAGTAAAATAAACTAACCCCAAAAGTGAGGTGCTCCTCTAATAGAATCTGATCAATGTGGAGGACAAGGAAGAAATTGAGGAAGGGGAGCCATGTCAAAATTGCTAGGAACTCAGGAGTAGAGGCTACGATGCTATTGATATAAAGGATCAATCTGAGATGCTCTACTATCCTCTGCTCCCCTATGGTCTTCTTCCCTCTTCCATTGTTGCCTTTGATTCATACATAAACTACCTCATCTCATCCTGAAATTACCTTTGTTCTTGCATAAAGGATGCTTCTTCTTTCCTTCTTCTTGCCTCAGCTTGGAAATATAGTTCAAGCTTATCATAGTGCATCTCTACCCCCTAAAAATGTCGTGAAAGGCCCTCTAGACCACTACTCCAGTGTCCCCATTGTTGCTCCATGTTTTGCCTCATAGAAACCTATTATGCATGGATATTATTAAGGATAGAATGAAAGTCAGCAAACTCATATGTAGAGGACCATGCAGTATACTCATGATGAGAGAAAGAAGGACCAGCCATTTCTTTGTTTAAGGTGGGTGGCTCATCCCTAAATATCGATGGTTCCTCTCTCTCTATAGGTGATCTTTCTCTATCAGGGTGGATTTCAGAAGGGGGCAATTATGGCTCACTAGATGGAGGTATTGGTGGAAGTGGTTCCAACCTCCAATTATCTGGGGTGGTGATAGTAGTGTAATCATATTTGGCAATATAAAGGGTGCGCAACCTCTCATTATAAAAGCAAATGAATCACCATCACGAACAAACATCTTAGAAGAAAGACACACCCCAATGTCAATACTCGAATTTCCCTCTACACTCTTAAACTCACTCAAATCATACTTAAGGATTTCAGCAATGTGAGTGATCATCCCACCAACTAATATTGTACCGGAAGGGGATTTTCTGGTCTTAACAAGATGCCTAATGAAATGAGAGCCAAAATCAATGCTCTCTTCATGCGCCATACTCCACAAACATAAAAGTTTGCTAAGTCTCATAACCCCTTCACTATATCCTCTTCCAAAAATAGTGTTAGCCATTATTCTATGAAGGTAGTAGACTTTTGCCCTTAAGGGATCATATTCATTTAATCCTGTCAATTCCTCTCCAAAAGTTTTTGCCTTAAAGTCATTCACAATCCTCTCTCACCCCAGCAGGACATCTGAAACAGTAGTTAAATTGTTTTAAAGATCACTCATAATCATCATTAAACATCTGAAAAGTGATCTTCCCCTCCTGGGTATGATCCCAGTCAAAATTTTGGCTTCCACTGAACTAAGGAACTCAAGGTTTATCCTAGCATAAGTGGGACATCGAATACTCATCATTTCGTCCCAACTTACTCTATTAATCAACCAAGATATATCCTTCTTAATCACTAAGACTTCCATAACATGTTCATCTAAATATCTAGTTGGCATAATCTTATGCTTAACACGGATATCATAACGTGCTTTATGAAATCATCACAAAAAAAGAAATCATGAGGATTGTTACCCTTATCGTATGCTTTCTCCTTCCCCTTAGCTTTGGAAGTAGATGTTTCTCCTTTCCTTGTCCTCTTCATCTTTGCTTCAAATGATGGAGATCTCTCAAAGGATGAAACTAGAGTTTCAAGATGGGGTTTTTCGAAGCGTAATCACTGGAGAAGAGAGGATGTGGAGATCTAGGGCAAGGAAAGGCTTAAATACTATAATGGAGGAAGATGAAGGGTTTTGGGGAGTTCTAGGGTCGGCATGGGCGGCGACACCACTAGGGTTCGGCTGGCATGGGCGAAGTTTATATAGGGTTCAGGCGACACGAGCCGTACTGAATGGCATGACCCCCCCCCCTCGTGTTGAGCACTTGGGGTTTCCTGTTTTATGTAAATCTCAACCACAAGTCATGTCGGCTAACACTGACCCCCTGTGTCGGGCACTATGGACTTCAAGAATTTGGCTGAATTTTGGCATAACACGTGCCAACTGGCACGAGCCCCCATGTCAAGTTTTGGAAAGGCTTCAATAGGGGTCACAGGCCGTGCTATTTGGCACGGGCCGTGATGGCTGGCACGGGCCATGCTGGCTGACACGGGCCGTGTTCGCTGGCACCCCATGGAAGATTCTGAACTTCTAGTGGTGATTTGTGATTGTCTAATGGCCTGCAAAACACAATGACTTGATCAAAAACACATTAAAATTAAAGATTTAATGAAGGTGAAATTCAAATGATCAATGAAACACTTAGGTTGCATCTCAAAAAGTGATTGTTTAAGGTCTTTAGCTCGACCCCTTTTCTCAACTCGGAGCCTTTGCTTTAAGGGGATTCCTTTGCCCTCCTCTAAGCATTCCATGTTGACAAGGCTAATCCCTTACCTTGGCTCTCGCTGGTATAATGTACTTGTCGATTTGTGAAGGATCAATATTTGGTTCAGTGTCTGGAGGTCTTTCAATTGACCCTCCTTATCAAGATTACTTCCCTCTCCATTGTCATCTTCATGGACATCAGTGGTTACCCTTGAAAGGTCAAACTCTATCTTATTCTTTCTCACTGAAAATGAGAGTTTGTGATTTCTCACATCTATAATTACTCCAGTAGTGGATAAGAATTGTCTTCCAAGTATAAGAGGAATCCGGGGATCCTCTTACATCTCTAAGGCAAAAAAATCATTTAGTACAATAATGTCGCCAATTTTAATAGGGACATCCTCTAGGACTCCCAAGGGATATCGACAAGAATGGTCGACTAATTGCAAAGTCATTGTTGTAAGTTTTAGGTCCCCCAGACCTAGCCTCTTGCACATAAAAAATGGCATCAAACTCATGCTTGCTCCAAGATCACAGAAAGCTTTGTTGATTTTCTTATCCCTAATGAAACATGGAATGGAAAAACCTCTCGGATCCTTAAGTTTGGGAGCAAGATCATTTTGAATTTTGGTACTACACTCCTCTGTGAGTGCTATAGTTTGACTTTCTATCTTCCTCTTGTGTGAGATGATCTCTTTCATGAATTTTTGCAAATTGTGGCATTTGGTTCAAAACATCGAGCAACGACACCTCCACACATATTTTCTTCAACATTTCCAGAAATTTCCCAAATTCTTCATCTTGTTTTGTCTTCATTAAACGTTGAGGAAATGGAATAGGTGGTTGATAAGTTCGCTCTGGAGATTTAAGTAAGATGTCTTTTTTGTGTTCCTTTGAATTGCTTAATTCCTCCTCAACCACTATTGGCATTTTAGGTGTACTAATTTCTTTATCATGATCCTCTTCTACATTATTCATACTTTCATTTGAACTTTGCAACACCTAATATGTTCTACCGAGTTTGTCTCCATTTGTCCTAGAAATTCCCGGGGTTCTTGAAATTGAATTTCCCACTTGTGAGACTTGGGTTTCCAACATCTTTATATGGCTAGCAAGGGAATCAACTGAAGTCTTCATTGTCCTAGAAATTTCCCGGGGTTCTTGAAATTGAATTTGCCACTTGTGAGACTTGGGTTTCCAATATATTTATGTGGCTAGCAAGGGAATCAACTGAAGTCTTCAACTCTTTAATCATAACCTCATAATTGGAGTGTTGTTTTCTAAAACCTTTCATTATACTCAGTTTGTGTTGCTATGAATTGCTCCATCATTTTCTCTATGCCAGATTTTTGTGGTTATTGTAGAGGTTTAGAATTTTGACCATAACTCTCTTGATTTTGCTACATCCCTTGATTTGATCGATAAAGAAAATTGGGTTGATTTCGCCATCCAAGATTGGAATATGGGTTATTTGGCGGTGAGTTGAAGTTATTAATTTGTATGTGCATCTACATGCTCTACCTGACCCCCTTGCATAGTTCTTAGAACCGAGCAATTTTCTCCAATATGGCCTGAATTTACACAGATTTCACAAGACAAATTAACAACATTTATTGGGTTTACACTCAATGAATCAAGTCACTTGCTCATTACGTCTAATCATGCAAACATAAAGTCTACAGAATTTACCGAGTGCATCCCCGGAGTTAACTACAAGAACACTTCTCTCGGTAGTCCATTGATGATGGTTGAAGGCTACACTTTCTATAATGTAATGTATTCTTCTAGCGTTTTGTTCATCAAAGCTCCCCCAGCTGCCGAGTCAAGTGAGACCTTAGCAGCATATGAAATCCCATTGTATAATGTATGGAGAATTAACCCTCTTTCAAGCCCATGGTGCGGGGATTGCTGCAATAAGCTTTGATAGCGATCTCATGCCTCAAATAGTGACTCCTTATCATTTTGCATAAAATTTATGATAAGGTGTCACATATAAGCAGTCTTGCTAGGTGGGTAAAACTTGCTCAGAAATTTCAATTCGCACAGCTCCCAAGATGTAATGCTCTCCAGAGGAAGTGATGAATACCAAATCTTGGCTTTGTCTCTTAATGAAAATGTGAATAGCATGAGTCGTATTGCGTTTGTAGAAACCCCATTTTGTTTTGATGTTGCAAAAATTTCCAAAAAAAATGCCAAATATAGATTTGGATCTTCCATGGGAGTTCGACTAAATTGGCATTGATGAACCATATGTATCAAGGTTGGCTTTAGTTCAAAATTATTTGCTTCAATTATAGGCCTTACAGTGCAAGATCTCAGCCCTATCAAATTTGGGGATGCATAATCTTCAAGTAGACGGTTGTTGTTTGCTATAGCAAGGTTCTAGGGTGTTTGATTTGGATCCATTGTTCTTTGTTCAATTAATCTTCGATGAAACATTCGATCAATCTCTAAATCAAATGGAAGTAAATCCCATAACCTTGAGATTCTTCGCATAAACTAAATTTGTGTTCCTAAAAAAGAAAGGAAACAATGCTACGAAACATGAAAACAAATGCAAATGGGAAACAATAAAGTGAAACAGTCTAATCCAATCAATTTTCTATTCACTAATATCAACAAAACCATTCTCCGGCAATGGCACCAAAAACTTGATGTGTGCAATCCACAAATGCACAGAATATCGTCAAGTAATTAAAGATTGAATCGATAGGAAATGGTGGTCAAGTACTAGTATACTAAGTAAATACAATTGTCTAGACTAATTTGGTGTTGGATTGTTTAAAAATAAAGAATTAAAGCAAGAAATCAAAGAATTGTTTGAAGAGAAGGAGAATTGAGCTTACTAAGAGGAGAGCGAGAGAAATAAGTGATCCGAGGAAATTTGATGGGGAAGTGATTCTAGGATGTCGATTTCACCTAAATGATTGTAAACACTTAATCTATGTTTGATTTTCTATCCTTAATGGTGATTTATGTAGGTAGACTATCCTATGTATTCGATGTGAACTTTTGGAACTACACTAGTGTTTCAATTCGAATTGTCCTCTACTTTCAAAGCGACAGAGCTGAGGGTTTGCTTTCCTAAGGAGATCCCTATCACATGACCCACAACCCCCCAAGATGCATGCTCTTACTGTATGGATACGAATTGTAATCGATCGGTTAAGATCTAAGATAATCTATTACTCCTCATGGCATACCAATCTACTTTTGTAGTCGACTCTCAATGTCTCAAGGTTCTACGGGTCAGAGGATTGGGTTCTCCCTTCGGTCCTTCCTCAAATCCTCATGAAAAATGAATCTTATGCTTTTAGCATCAAGATTGTGTTAAATTAGTAGATCAAGACCATAAACACACATATCATTGAAAAAATAATAATTCAAACTCTATAGATTAAAAAAGTGGAGTCTACATATTAATAATGCTACTCCCTAATCCTAGAATCAAGAGTCTACTCCATGAAATCTGAGTTACAACCAGAACACAGCATAAATACAAGTTGCAATCTAGATAATTCAGAAATGAGAAAGAAAAGTTTAGTCTAGATGTAATGGTTTGTCTTTGATTGCTCTCCGATCCGAATTCTGGGCGTTGAGGCATCAAAAAATCCTATAATCCTCTCTCCAAAGTCTTCTTAGAACCCTTGAACGACACCCAATTAGGGTCCCCTCTTTAGATCTTGTATAGGTGGATCTCTAGGTGCCCGACGCTGGCACAGGCCCCGTGTCAGGCGCGGTGGCTGCTGTCGAGCAGCTGGCATGGTCCGCACGTGGTGGAAATTAGGTACTCTTGTGAATCTGGAAAAGGCCCCCCGTGGTGGCTGCTGTAGTTGTTGGAAAATCGGGCACAACCCGTACCTGCTGGTACGGGCCACCTATGGTGAGGTCTAAAGTAGTTGAGGTGGCACGGCTCATGCCTACTAGCATGGGGTGCTTATGGTGAGCTCTAAAGGAGTTGAGGATTTGGCATGGCCCGTACTGGCTGGCACGGGGCCCCCGTGGTGGGCGCTATGAACTCCGGAGGATTGAGCATGACCCGTGCCGACTGGCACGGGTTGCTGCTAAGAAGGGATGAAGATAGAGCATGGGCCAAGCATGACCCCACAAATTTGGCCACGACCCATGTCCATGGGCCATGATAGCTGTTCTTCCCTTGGAAAGTTATCTCTAAATCTTGTTTTGACTCTTTTTCGCTCTCTATCAAAGAAAATACACAAGAGAAGCTCTCCAAACTAGAAAAGTATCAAAATTAAGCATGAATAAGTTAAGACATGGAATAAACACTCAATACATAGGATAAAATGTGTGCTAAACTATGATAAAAACTCTATATGAAATACATACATCACCGCTGATTAGCACCGTCGTCCGTCAGCCCCTGTTGCTACTCCGGCCAAAGAGGTGTGATGTACGTAGATTATATATACTTTGCATTGTTTGACGCACATCTTCTTGTATTCATTGATTATGATCTATATTATCACACCTTATTTCATTATATTGTCATGCTTTCACTCTATTTATTTGGAGATTTGCTCTTTCTCTATTTTCATTGACAGGATATGTTTGGAGCAAAAATGGAGCTAAAATGAATATTAGAGCAACAAAGGATAGTCTATCAGCTGACATGACCGTGTCTCATTGAGACACGACCATGTCTCCCAAGAGCACCAGTTGCCCAGCTAGAACTCATTGAGACATGACCGTGTCTCCTTAGACACGACCGTGTCTTTGCTCCAGCAAAACCCACGTCGGGGCCTTGCTTGAGAGGAATGACCATGTCTCTGCTCTAGCAAAACCCATGTCGAGGCCTTGCTTGAGAGGAATGACCATGTCTCTGCTCTAGAAAAACCCACGCCGAGATCGTACCTGAGAGGCATGGTCGTGTTCAACAAGAAGAGCAACTCAAGCTTCATGCTAGGGTCGGTGTTCCAAGGATAAAGTTTTACAAGGCCCCACCATGCCTCATCTGCTAAAGAACCCACGGCCCGGCCTCTGGACCATTACACACCAAAGTCATGTCTAGGAGACACGCCATGGTCGTGTCTAGGAGATACGTCATGGTCGTGTCTAGGAGACATGACCGTGCGACTGAAAAAGCAAGGGTCATGCCCTCTGCTATAAAAGAGGTCTTCTTCCCCTTTTTTGAGAGGAGGAAGGGCCTTCACCTCTTGGGAACCCACTAGGTTCATTTCGGCACTAGATTCATACGATTTATCGACAATTCAAGGTTAATTCCTCCACTTCGTCCATCATCCAAGCTAGGAGACCACTCCCGAAGACCCAGATTTCAACTGGCTAAGCTTTATCTTCTCCTTTCTTTGGATTTGAGTTATAGAATATTTTCTTTGATGTCTTTGGGTTTAGTTTCCTTGTATGATTTTTGTACTCTATGATGTAGTGAGTAATTGTAGTGTGATGATGATGTTAAACTCTATGGATTTGCCACTTTCTTGTTTCTGTTTGATGCCTTATTCCTGTTTGATGAAATATGTGCGTGATTAATTGCATGTTTTATTGAATGGATGTGAAGGATTGATCATCACGTAGGGGAGACACTCTAGATCGTATGACCAGGGGGCCCTTCGTGACAAAGAGTATCCCTTTAACCGGACATTCTAGAGTGTTTGTGTTGAAATGATGGTCAATTCTCCACAAGGGAGTATATAATGAGGGCCTAATGGGTTTACCCTAATTCCATTTTAAGAAGTGACTTGTGTAATTTAGATTTTATGACCAGGGGGCCCTCATGTGATAGGGGGTATCCCTTCAACCGAACTTTCTACATTACCTTTTCTACTTAATAGCATTGAATGACAATAGGGTAAACACTTTGGTGCATCCATCCCGGGGTTGTGTCGGTATTTAGTTAGACTCACTATAAGAGCATAAACATAGAGGATAGGAAATGAATGATTCATAGTACATCATCTAGCATTATAATAAAACCGTAGTCCTAGAGTCGCTTCCCAAACCACTTTCACCAACTCATTTGTGATTCTCTCTCTTTCTCTCTCTCTCTCTAGGTCACAAGCTTACAACCAACATTCGATAGTCTAGATAACTTTCTTCGCAGACTCAGCTAGTGCTTAGTCCACAGTCCCTGTAGGATCGATAATTTTATTATTGACGATGTAATCGTGCACTTGCAGTAGTGTAACAAGTTTTTGGCATCGTTGCCCGGGACTGTTAGAGATTTAGTTACTCTAAACACTTTTATTTTTATTAATAAAATTCTACATATTATTTGTTGGTTTATAGTTTTGTTTTGTTTTTCAATATACATACCCCAAAAATATTGCATTTTGCTTGCTTATCTATAGCTTTTCTTTTCAATATACATACCCCAAAAATGCTACATTTTTGCTTGCTCTTCTATAGCTTTATTTTTCAATATACATACTCCAAAAATACTATATTTTTTCTTTATCTTGATTTGAAATTTGCTCTTTTATGCGAATATCTGTAGGAAATCTTTTGCTTATTGATCCTAAGATTGACAGAACATTCAAAAAAAAAGGAATCTGCAGAGACAATCAGAGGTTGAGCAGAGTTAGTCTAAAATGGAAAACAAACCATTAAGGGATTGCAGATGTAGCACCTCATGTAAGAGGCCTCAAGTCTAGCATCACCAGACCTCCCATTGATGCTAATAATTTTGAAATCAAGCTAGCTGTAATTTATATGGTTCAGTCGAACCAATTTGGGGGTGGACCAAATGAAGACCCAAATCAACACTTGGAGACATTTTACGAGATTTGTGCCACAATGAAAATGAATGGAGTTGCAACAGATGTCATCAAACTATTATTATTTGGATTCTCATTGAGAGATAGGGCAAAGACATGGCTCAATTATTTGCCACCCAACAGCATCACTACATGGAGCAATGTGAGCAAACCTTCTTGGAAAAGTTCTTCCCTCCTAGAAAAACTACTCATATAAGAAACCTTATAGCTAACTTCAGACAAATTGAAGGGGAGTCCCTTTTTGAAACTTGGGACAGATTTAAAGGGATTCTTCGACAATGCTCCCATCATGGATTAGAGAAATGGCTAGTAATCCATATATTCTACAATGGAATCAGTTATCAAATGAGGGTGTCCTTGGATTCCGTAGTTGGCAGAGCCTTAATGAACAAGGTCCTAGATGAAGCTAAAGAAATAATAGAAAGTGTGGCCCTTAATCACCATCAGTGGGCAATGGAGAGAAGCAGTCTTATTAAAATTCCTGGGATACATGATGTAAATGATTTGGATTTAATTTCTGCCAAGATGGATGCTCTAAACAAGAGATTTGACTCTATACATGTTAATCCAGTAAATGCGATAAGTTCAAGTTGTGAGATATGCGGGGATTTGGAGCACACTAAAGAAGCTTGCCAGTCATCACTGCACAATTGGCTCAAATTGAACAAGTGGATGCAAATGGCCATTTCAATGCAAGGTCCAATAACCCATACTCCAACACTTACAATCCTAGATGGAGGAATCACCCCAACTTTTCCTACCTCAACAACCAGGAGCAAATGGGGCAACCCTCAAAGCAAATGGGGCAACCATTAAATTTTTAGCAAAATTCACAAACCTCAAGAATAGAGAAAATGCTTGAATAGATTCAAGCTACTCAATTAGAGATGAAAAATGATATCAAGAAGCTTTGTGGAAGAATGGACAACAATGAAAATCATCTGAAGATTCTTGATAATCAAATTACGCAAGTAGTAAGTTCCTCCTCAAGACCACAAGGGTTATTTCCAGGAAAGCCAGAACAAAACTCAGTTGAGCATTGCAACCAAGTAGAAATAAGAAGCGGATGAACCTTGGGGCAACCCCAAGTGACTGCTACATCACAAGGGATCGAGCGTATGCCGACCGGAGAGTCAACTCTTTCCTCCTCGTAAAATGATCACATCCAAGAGAAAGTCAAGAACAGCGAACCGATTGAGAAAAGCCCAATGGGTATATAGGTACCGTCGATACCCTTCCCTCAACGGGTTTCCTTCACAAAGAAAGATGAAGAATTTAGCAAGTTTCTTGAGAAGGTGAAAGGACTTTGTATTGACATTCCCCTCATAGACGTTCTACAACAAATGCCTAAGTTTGCAAAATTCATTAGGGAAATCATCTCTAATTGCCGAAGAAAAGATGGATATGAGACTGTGGCATTAATTGAAGAGTGTAGTGCTCTGTTTCTGAATGCACTACCACAAAAGCTCAAGGATTCGGGAAGTTTTTCTATCCCTTGCAAAATGGGGACAACAAAGATTGATAAAGCATTTTGTGATTTAGGAGCTAGCATCAGTCTCATTCCATATTCAATCTGCAAGAAACATGGACTCAATGATTTAAATTTGACCACCATGATATTACAACTAGCGAACCACTCTAGTAGATACCCTATGGGTGTCATCGAAGACATGCCAGTAGAGGTAGGGGGATTCATAGTCTCTACCAATTTTGCGATCTTAGATATGGAAGAGGACCAAAAGATACCTATAATTTTGGAAGGCCTTTCCTTGCTACTGCCAAAGAATAAATAGATGTCAAAATTCATAAGCTCATGTTGGTAGTGTAGGATCGAGGGCACGTGAGAGGGGGGTGAATCACGTGTTTTAAAAAACTTATTTTTTTCACGATTTTAAAAATTATTCGGAAACTTAGAGTACGCAGCGGAAAATAGAAAAGAAAAATGGAAAAGAAAGAACACGGTTGG
>JBBUKS010000008.1:11910051-11922678 GCA_038050645.1 Hedychium gardnerianum | reverse complement strand
TCTAACTCTCCATAAGATATGTGGCTTATCCGGGCTTCTATTCTAACAAATATATTTCATATTTGTCCTTTGTTTAGTTCAACCAAACATCATATCTCGTGATCTGAAAATCGAATTCTCAAATTTGTTTTGTTGTCTCACAGCAAGTTACTCCAATGAACTAGTTATCATAACTAGCATCCACGTTTAACTCTTGACATCCCAATGTCTCCAACCAGTGAGTAACGACTGTTTGGTTAGACCAAAGAATATAACACATGCTAGTCTTACAGAATTTATGATGTCCAAATATATTAATTCATTAATTACGAAAAATTTCAATACATTCATAATTACACATGTAGAGACGTTTACTAGTTGTGATCCAATCACAAGTTCTCTTATGCTATGAATCGTATTGTGGACATTTAGTAAATGAGTTTAAGACCAAATTCAAATACATAAAAAATATGTACTCAGATAGTGAATTCATATTTATCATATAAATAGTATAAATCATAAGGCGATTGCCTTAGGATACCTCTCAAACATAATAACCTAGAGCACCGCACCACTCATCATCCAAGTTATCAAGATTTTTAAGTCCAAGAACTAAGAGAGTGGATTGATGCTTGGTTATGTGCTCTCCTTTGGCAACATATCAATACCAACCTAATGAGCATCTTCTATTATTTCTTCTCGTCACAAGGCTTGCACATAAGTCATGGATCTATATAAGGTGACATCCCTGACCAACTTGGTGTCTGGTTTTATAATTGGAAGAGAGTATTCATATTGGCTAATCCTAACCTTTTGCAGTTGATTTTAGAGACATTTCCTAAAGCAATTCATATTGTAGGGTCATGCAATCGCGTTGATAAGCTCCTGAACATCATGTTCCTTCACAATGCTCATCCTGAGTTTAAGACAATGAAGAGTAAAATTTTATGCACTTTTATTCCACCCACATGTACATGCAGGTCTTGCAAACTTCTAACTCAGTTCCGTCATTTTCTAATCTAACAGTGGATCAATCCACTATAATGGTCTAGTTTCCATCTAGAGGATCACATGGCAGTGAAAGAGATCATCAACAGACTGCGGCTAACAATCTAGCGGGCAATGCAAGCCTAAGTGACCCTAGATGATAAATTTGGCAATCTCAAGAATACTTGGTACTCTCAAGAATCCTTTATACAATTCATATGGTCCAGTAAGATGCTACTTATCTGGAGGTCCATCAACCCATAACTACAACCGGTTTGGTTCCACTACTGTAATTCTTCCTAAGAAGTATTTTCACTTCTTTCACTTCCAAGTTATTCAATGCCTCATCTCAGCCAAGGTACCTCTTATAGCCCAAAAGAAGTACATCTAGTATCTGCTTATTTCATATATATAGATCATTCCCTCAAATTCTAGATATAAGAGCCTCTAAACACATTTCTAGTACCATCTCTTTTTTCTACGCTCTTAGCCACCAGCATATCTATCAATGTCATAATGGTCGATGAGTCTCATTAATGGGGTTAAGAGTATCAAAAATGTTTCTCTTTCACCTGTTATCTTTATCCTTAATATTGATGTTTCTCTCTAACTTGTTGCCTTTATCCTTTATATTGTATATGCTTGAACTTCCATTGCTTTTATTGTCCATTAGTAACCTCAATAAATTCTTGAATTACTCCATAACATTCAATAGCACTTTTGTTTTCATTCAAGACTAAAGGATGGAAAAGATTAAGTAGGATCCATAAGGTTTTAATCAACTTCAACACTTGCATTCAAGTATTCTCTAGATGACTATTCTTGAACATGTTTTCCTATGAAAGAACAAAATTTCTTTATGTTTTTTTCTTTTTCTATAAAGATTAAACCTCAAATGGGTGCCCATTGAAGTTCTAACAATAATTTTAAGGAGTACTCTAATACTTTCTAGCGGCATGGCTAGGCGGTGAATAGCCAAAAACCTAAGAATACAAAAATTGACTACTCTAGCGAAACAAGGTTTAAATAATATTCACAACAGAATAAAACAATATGAGTGCAAACAAAGTATTTAATGTGGTTTGGACACCCTTGTCCTACTTCAAGGCCTACTGTCACTCCTCAAAAATCCTACTTAAACAATTCTCCTTCAAGAGGTGAAGAGACCTCGTACAGAAAAAATCTTTTGCAAAGAAAAAAAATTAAAGCATGGAAGAAAATTTGCAAGAGCTTAAAGATTATAAGATCTTATGCAGAAGGTGCTTCTTGTTCCTATTTATTAGTCATTCTTATACCTCCCACCACTATAGCATACACCCTCGACAAACCCGCTCTACATGTTTATGGCTAAAGGCACATGCTCCAATACTTCTGTTCCTTGACACTATATGACTCTCTGATTACATACCCTCATCCTATATGCTGATTTGGACCCTCTTTTTTTTCTTTTTTTTTTTGCAAAGATAATTCAAAGTGTTTTACTGCACATCCATTTTCTTTCCATTGTGGTCAGCGGACATTGGAAGAGGAACTGTAAAGTATACCTAAAGGAATTGCAAAAGAAGAAGGAAAGTGAGACTTCCGCTTCAGGTATTTATGTTATAAAGGTTAATTTATCTACTTCTTCATCATGGGTATTAGATACCGGATGTGTTTTTCACATTTATACTAATATGCAAGACATAAGAAAGAGTAGATCGTTGACAAAGGACGAAGTAGACCTACGAGTTGGCAATGGAGCAAGAGTTACTGCTATAGCTATAGGATTTTATTTTTTATCTTTGTCTACTAAGCTTATTTTGGAACTTGAGCATTGTTATTATATGTCTGCTTTAACTAGAAATATTATTTCTATTTCTTATTTGGATAAAAAAGGTTTTTCATTTTCAATAAAGAACAAATGTTGTTCTATTTACTTAAATGAAAGTTTCTATTGTAGTGCACAATTAATAAATGAGCTCTATGTTCGAGACCTTGAAAACTCAGTTTATAACATAAATACCAAATGATTAAAATCCAATAATTTAAATCAAACATATCACTGACACTGTCGCTTAGGCCATATAAATGAGAAATGCATATCTAAACTCCATAAGATGGATTTTTAGACTCGTTTGATTTTGAATCATATGAGGTATACAAATCTTGTCTATTAGGCAAGATGACTAAAACTCCTTTTAGTGGACAAAGCAAATGAGCTAATATAAATTGTTAGGAATTATACATAGTGATATATGTGACCTTTTCAATACAACAGCTATAGGAGACTACCAGTATTTCATTACTTTCACTGACGATTTCAGTAGATATGACTATATGTATTTAATGAAACACAAGTCAAAATCCTTTGAAAAGTTTAAAGAATTCAAATACAAAACCAACTTGAAAAATGTATTAAGATATTTCAATCAGATCGAGGTGGTGAATACCTAAGCCAAGAATTTCATGATTATCTCTTGAGTTTGAGATCATCTCCCAATTCACTCCACCTGGAATACCACAATGGAATAGTGTATTAGAAAGGAGGAATCGTACTTTGTTAAACATAGTACGATCAATGATGAATCATGTAGATCTTTCTTCTTCTTTCTGGAGAGATGCTCTAGAGACTGTTGCTTTTACAATTAATTGTGCTCCATCTAAGATAGTTACAAAAACACCATATGAGATATGGGCTGGGAAGAGTCTCAAAATATCTTTTACGAAGATTTGGGGTTATAAAACTTACGTTAAACGTCAAGTCTCAGAGAAACTCAGATCCAAATATGATAAGTGATATTTTGTAGGATATACCAAAGAAATAAATCGATATTACTTTTACAATCCTACACAAGGTAAAGTGTTTGTTACCCGAAATGATATTTTTTTAGAAAGAGAATTTATTTCCAGAGGAACTAGTGGGAGAAAAGTAGATTTTGAAGAAATTCGAGATGTACAAATTAGCACTGAGACTTTGATAAAACTTGAGCAGGCACCACAAAGTGTTGTAGATCATAAATTTGTTACACCACAAAAAATTATGGAACAACAGCATGTTCAAGTAGAACAAACTCTTCGTAGATCTGATAGGACACATCGTCAACCTGAGAAATATTTTATTCTCTTGTCTGACCACGATGATGTAATGTTTGTTGATCTAAACGAGCCTACATCCTATCAGGAAGTTATAATGAGCACATATTTTGAGAAATTGCTAGAGGCAATGAGATCTGAAATGAAATTCATGTATGCCAACCAAGTATGAACTTTGGTTGATCCACATAAAGGGATAAACCTCGTTGGGTGCAAATGAGTTTTCAAAAAGAAAACTGACATATATGGTAATGTGCATATCTTTAAAGGGCGACTGATAGCTAAAAAGCTCAAGCAAATTCATTGTATAGATTATGATGAAACTTTTTCATTAGTTGCGATGCTTAAATCCATTTTGATCTTACTTGCTATTGTAGTTTATCATGATTATGAGATTTGGCAGATGAATGTCAAAATTATATTCCTTAATGGGAATCTACTCGAGGATGTGTACATGACACAACCTAAGAGTTTTGTTGATCCAAATAATGTTTAAAAGGTATGTAAGTTGTAAAAGTCCATTTATGAATTAAAACAAAGCTTCTAGAAGATGAAATCTTTGATTCGATGATGCAATCAAAGAGTTTAGTTTCATTAAAAACGAAGATGAACTTTGTGTCTACAAAAGAATTAGTGGGAGCACGGTCATTTTTCTCATTTTGTATGTAGATGACATATTTCTCATTGGAAATGATGTCCCTATACTACAGTATGTAAACATTTGGCTTGAGAATTGTTTCTCAATGAAAGACTTAGGTAAAACTGCCTATATTTTAGGCATTAAGATCTATAGAGATAGATATAATAAATTGCTTGACCTGAATTAGAATACATATATTGACAAAGTGTTTAATTGTTTGGTCATGTAGAATTCTAAGAGAGAATTCTTGCCAATATTGTTGGTGCAGTTTGCACCAATAGTCTAACCCTAAGTGTTGATGAATGACAACTATGTTTGCAACCTTGCAACCCCAACAAATATCACATGGTGTGAGCCTTTCTAAAGCTTAGTACCCACCCTTCTACTAAAGAGAAGAAGAATGAATAAGATTTCTTATGCATCTGCTATTAGGTTTATCATGTATGTCATGTTATGTACTCGTCCTGATGTCTCGTATCCATTAAGTATGACGAGCAGATACCAGTCAGATCCGGGTAAAAGTCATTGGATAACAGTCAAGAATATTCTTAAGTATTTAAGAAGAACGAAAGATTTCTTGATATATGGAGAAAATGCGGAGCTCGTTTTAAAAGATTACAACGATGCAAGCTTCCAAACTGATAATGATGATTCAAGATCGCAGTCAGGGTATATGTTTTACTTAAATGATGGTACTGTGAGCTAGAATAGTTCAAAGTATAATACAATTGTTGATTCTACTATAGAGGATGAGTATATTATTGCTTCTAATGCAGCAAAAGAGGCTGTTTGGATCAAAAAGTTCACTACAGAACTTGGTGTAGTTCCTAGCATAGCTAACCCAATAGACTTCTATTGTGATAATAATGAGGTTATTGCACAGGCTAAGGAATTTAGGTCTCATCAGCGATTCAAACACATACTTCGACAATTCCATCTCATTTGAGAGATTATTGATAGAGAAGATATGAAAATATGCAGAGTACCGACAGATGATAATATTGCGGAATCACTGACCAAGGTTTTAGCATAAAGAAAGTATGATAGTCACACTATATCACTAGGTATTAGATATTTCAGTGATTGTTCTAGTGTTAGTGTCAGCCCTAAAAGCTAGTCATGAGATGATTGATATGTGACTATTGTATCATATTTTAATAAAAGACAATATTGTATGTTTATTATATTTATTTATATATGTGCAAAGTTGAATAAATATAAAAATGCCCTAAAGTAGTAGGTTCTATTTTATAACATATCGATTAGTTGAATTAATTGTGAGAGACTATAGATATATATATATAGAACATTACTTTCAATCGTTCCTAGTCAAGTATTAATATATAAGGATAATATTAATACATTAAGATTAACATATAGGTTAACTGATAACTTAGTCTCATAAATCATGGATATAAGATATCAAGTTAACACATGAGTATATATTAGAGAATATGTATTAAATTGACTGCCATGAGAATGTTTCATGGATTGTTATATGAGTGTCATAAATATTTTCATGGTGATTATTGGTATAAACAGTCCTTTGACATGAAGTCATTACGATTTCTTACATAAGGAGTTGCATACTTTATATCAACAAATGTCACCTAACAAGATTGATTATAAAGTCATTCACCGGGTATGCAATGAGTTATGCGGAGGGATGTGAGTGATGTAGATAAAATTTGTCTCTTTCATACAACGAAAGTGATATCTGTGAGCCCCTTGATTAAGTAGAACTACTGAAATGCATGGTCATGCTCAAATAAGTTAATATGAGATATGAGATATTAAGCTTATTTGGTTAAGTAAGTCTACTTAGAAATTAAGAAACACATAGATTGATGAGAGGATGACTATGCCTTATAAATCTAGATATCATGGACAAAAGGACTAAGTTATACATTAAAATAGTCACAGATAGGTTTAATCGAATCTATGACATTCTTGTCACTTGGGTAGTCATGATGCATTGATAGATGTTATTCATCGCTTGTGTATTTAAAATATGATTTTAGAGCCACTGTCAACGTTACGAGAACCTATTGGGTCACATACAGAGAGCGCAATAATTTTAGAGTTTGTTTTATTTTAGTATGACTAAAATAAAGTTAGCCTAAGTTTTAAGTTTAGAATTAGTTTCGGATCTTAGACTTGTTAGATTAATGGTGGTCCTTCATTTGAGGGGAGGATTGTTGGGAATACAATCGAAGTCTCACGTTGAAAAGGATCATGAGTTAATCTAATTGGATTACTGGATTAATCTAATTGGATCTTAAATTTATTGGATTAATGGTTAATCGAATATTTATTTAATTTTTTAAAATAAACTCAAATAAAATGAAGCCCACATATTAGTAGATGAGATTTGACTACATTATTAGATAAAATCTTATTAGATAATACTTGACCACGTTATTAGTTAAAATCTTATTATGATTATGCTTGAGAGAGATATCGAGAGACTACAATTATGCTCGAGAGACAGACAACGATTGTACTTGTGTGAATACCGTTAGAGACGCAAACGTATAAATCGTGCTTAGATCGATCAGACTCACTAGATATATAAAAGAGTTTTACGCATCAAAAAATATCTTTCTACGCCAATGATTTAATTTAAATTCGTATAGATCTCTAATGAGTTCCTTTTCGCTGTGTATTTTTCTTATTTAATTTTCACACGGAAACCAAAAGTACAAACCTTGTTGCTCAAGTGCAAAAGGAATCCAAATTTTTTACAATACTATGTTTTTTCATGATATCAAGGATTATTTGGACATCCACTCTCACTTGTGACATGGATGATTAAATCATGACTCAAATTCATCTATAAGTTTATCTCCAATGATTAACTCAGTCATGTTTCTTGAATTAAACATTAGTGTTAAGATTGTCAACTCGATAAAATGACTGCTGTGTCATTTAATAAAAGTAATTCAACTTCTTCAGCTTCCTTAATATTGCCTATTCTGATATTGTTTCCAATAGAATGTGCTGAGCAGGAATTTCTTGAAGTGTGCTGCAGTTGATCTTTGCAGTTACTCTTGTTTGAAGAGTTCGCGGCCGATGATCATTCTCCTGATTTCACTAGTTCCAGCACCGATCTCGAAGAGTTTTGCATCTCTCAGGAGACGACCAGTTGGGTACTCATTTACATACCCGTTGCCACCGAGACATTGGATGGCCTGAATGTCACATAATCAAAAGAGCAAATTTCAGAGACTCATAAACCGCACTGCAAAGTCATTTGGATTTCGATTGTAAAATTTGATGGCTATGAAAATGGAATCAAATAGAAGAGACAGAAGATGCAACTTGTGTAGTTGCACAGAAAATTTAAAGTGTGTAATTCACAGAAGAAGAAAAATGGAAATCCAAGACTTAGACATCCAGTACCTGAAGGGCAACTTGTGTAGCTTTTTCGGCAGCCAGAAGAATAACTCCAGCACAGTCCTATACAATTGGTATTTCGCAATTTTAGTAGCACACAGATTATAAACAGTAATTGGAGCATTACCTTTCTGTCAATGTTTCCGTTGTCGCAATCACGAGCAACAGAGTACACAAATGCCCTACAAAGAAAATGACAATTTTCTCTAACATCCATCTGCTAGTAAACTTAAATATTTAATGTAGTTATCAAGCAAGTTAAAAAAATTACCTAGAGGACTGTAAGGAGGTATACATGTCAGCCAACTTCCCCTATAGTTTCATGATGATATATTTGATTAGTCCCATAAAATTCTTCAAAACACGTTTTTTTCACAGCATATTAAATAAGATTGCCAACCTGTATAAACTGAAACTCTCCGATTGCACGGCCAAACTGCTCTCTCTGCTGAACATAAGGAATAACAGCATCAAGGCATGCCTGCATAAGTCCAAGAGGGCCAGCAGCTAATACAAGCCTTTCAAAATCAAGCCCCGACATCATGACATAAACCCCTGCATTAGTGTCCAAGTCTATAAGTAGATGCTTAAAGAAATTTAATCAGAAGCACATACTTGCTATTCAAAAGGCAGAGCTTTTGCATGCGTAAAAAAGGGTATGGAAGAATAACACAGAATCCTTGGTTTTCTTTACTGCATACTCCATGAAAATTAGTGCACTCTTGAAACTTCTCCAATTCTTTTTAAGTGCTTAAATTCCAAATATGTTATCAATTAATAGATCATATATTTCAGTTTCAACAGCAGAACTGAATAATTAGTTATGTTGTTCTGACGAGACAGGGTTGGTTCACAACAACATTAGTTTCTTTCTATTTAGATTCATTAATTAACTTTTTGTATACCTATGCCAACAATTTTGAAGATCAATGACTCAATAGTTGATCTTGAAAGAAAATATATAAAAATATTACTAAATCTCCAATTCCTTTTCTTTAATATTCTTGTGTTGCGAGAATACTTAAAGAACTTAGCACCTTTTCCTTCTTGGCCGAGAACATTTTCTTCGGGAACAAAGCATTTGTCAAAGACAAGCTCACATCTGCAAAACATGATAGCAGTCAGAAAATCATTGACCTTGTTAATGTCAGATAAACTTTGAAAAGAGGTCAAACATACGTATCACTTCCACGCATACCGAGTTTATCCAACTTTTGAGCAGTACTAAACCTGAAATAAAACTCATCATATAATAACCAGAAGGATTTCCATAGTAATTGCAGATAGAAAATGGCTCAGATCTCTACAATGTGCTCTTAACTACATAGATGGAATGGAAGAGAAGATTTTTTTAAATCAGTTGCAAGAACATTACTCAAAGCAGGCTAAAACAACAACACATATTACTCCAAAAACACTTTTGCTTGAGAAAAGATTGTTTCTATGCTTCAAACATAAACTAGAAAAAGATCTCACAAACAGAAAAAATAAAACCAAGGCATTTGATAATGATGAAGCTGAAGACAAGACACTAGTGCAATGGTTGAGAAACTTGATGGCACAGCATTTGATTGACTTTAAGGAGTTGACCCCTGGATTAAAGTTGATGCCATCTTTGAAAAGTAGGATTTTTCAAAAGGCGAAACTTGTGATGATCTGGAAAGGCATTGATATAATCTTCTTTCTTAGCTCTTCCTTAAACTAAAGATACTATAGTATTCTTAAGTTTGTGAGGACGAAATCACAATTTATGCAAAGTTACAAGGAGAAATAGATAGATCAGCATTCCAATTATATAAAAAAGAGAGTACTGTAGATACCCAGGCATCCCATTCTCAATTATAAAAGCAGTAATTCCTTTTGATCCAGCACTAGTATCTGTTTTTGCATAAACAACCTGCAGAAATTTCAATAAAATAAAACATCAAATACACTGGTGCATTTAGCAATCGTGAATTTTATAAACTATTACATGTCATAACATTGCACAAAATGCATACGAGCATTGAACTCTTTGTTGTGGTAATGATGCTATGGTTCTATATCTGAAAGTTAAGGAAATAAACGCTCTGGAGGCAAACAATTATCATATTGTTATGATGGAAAAGTTATCGTACTAATATACATATAGGTTCAATGATAAAGAAAGTCATAAATATTATGCATAATGATATATCTATTCAATTAAAAACAACACAGAAAATTACCAATGTCTGAGCAACAGGGCCATTGGTACACCACATTTTGTTGCCATTGATGACATAACCATGTTCTACTCGATCAGCTTTGCACTTCATACTAACAACATCAGAACCAGCTGAAATTTTAGAGAAACTTGTCATGAATCATAAAAGCATAAATTTTTTATCCTGGCCAAAGAATAAGAGATATGTGATCAGATTGACTACCATTCGGCTCACTCATTGCCAGCGCCCCAACATGCTCCCCACTAATTAGCTTCACGTTAGGTTAAAGCAGAAAAATCAGCACAAAGAGAAGAGAAAGGTCTATTCACAAACAATTACAACTTAGGAGTGCATGTTTAATTTAGCATCATAGCATGACACAAAATTTGAATATTGTTTGACCAACATTTCCAATAAGGACAATAGAATCATAATGTCACCATCCAAAATAATTGACTTAGCATGAAAAGACTACAAATGAATTTTATCACAGGTTAATGAAAAAATGTGTAAAATATAACGAGATTGATAAGAAAACTAACATGGGAAAGAATCTATAATAAGACGAAAAACATAAGAACCTTAGGCAAATACTTCTGCTTCTGCTTAGTTGTCCCATGCCTCACCTACAAAAGTAACTAACACATGGGATTAGTCACATTTGCTATTTTAACATATACGTATATTACAAGCGATGGATGCAGAATTCCATTGTACCAGTTGGTTTATGCAAAGGTTGGAGTGTGCACCATAGGAGAGGCCAACAGACCCAGAAGCACGACTAATTTCTTCCATTGCAATACAATGATACAAGTAACCAAGACCAAGTCCTCCATATTCTTCTGCTATGAAACAACCTTTTTCTAGTTAGGGGATGATGCATAAATATATATTCCTCATGTAGCCATGTAAATTAATTAAATTTGGCATCTCATAAGAAAGTAGATATAATCAATTCTCATCATACAAGAGTGACATCCTATGTGAAGTCTTTCGAGCAAGCCTGTATTCTTAAATGTATGGATTTGCAAACTCCTTCATGAATTTGGATTATTGTCTCTTTGGCCTACGTTTCAGAAGAATATTGGTTGGCTTTATTATGGGACCTATCCCTATAGATTATGAACTATGTAGCTACTCTCTGAATGGTCTCCTGATCTCTCGGCCTGACTTCAGTTTCAAGTGCATGAGCTCACAAGGATCAGTTTCATCTCAATAAATAATCAGTCGAATATGAAGTTGACTCCAAGGGAAACCACCTCTATAAACAATTCATTGCTATAAGGCAATTAATTTGGTCCATTGCAATACAGTGATACAAGTAACCAATTCTAAGTTCCTCTATATTCTTCTGCAATGAAGTATTTTTTTGTTAGGCGGAGATGCCAGGATTTTCATTAGTATAGGTAGCCATTAATTGATTAAATTAGCAGTCTATATGATGTCTCATGTTTATATCATCAGATTGATGCCAATATAGTAGATCGGATAAAAAAACATCATTTTTTGTTCCAACAAGCAAAAAAGGAGTTCAAATATCACATTAGCAAGACAACATTCATAGTCGATTAAATGCCTTTTAAAATATATATATAGTAGATGAAAGCAAACGGGTCTCGGACCCAAGACTTTGGCAACGAGGTCCAAGGTCTTACCAACTAAGCTAGTTGACACCAATTAAACTATTAGAGAAGCCAATAGCATTACCTGGTGCGGTGATGCCGTGGAGATTGAAATCCCCCATAAGTTTCCACAAGTTAACATCCTGCAAAGATATTACATTGAGAGTAGACGCCAAGTTTAGAACTTCAACGAAAAAATAGAAGGCCAAAGCAATACAACCTTCGGGAAGTGATTCGTGGCATCAATTTTGGCGGCATGAGGAGCAATGTTTTCTTGTGCAAACTGATTAACACTCTCCTTGAACTACAAAACCACAATCGGTTACCGAATCAGAAGGAAACCACATAATCTCCTACCACACCGATCCCTTCCTAAACCGAGAACAAGCAATTTCTCGTTTTGACATGATGCTCCCAATCTCACCTGCTTCTGGGTGTCATCGAAGAGGAGAGAGCTGGAAAAGAAGGCCCTCTGCCTGCTCCATTGCTCCTGCCCAAGGATCGCCGCAGCGCGCCCGGTAGAGAAGAGTCGCCGCATCCCTAGTCCTCCACTAGCGATTCAAAATTAAGAAACTAGAAAACTTTAATACTCCATTCGGAAGGGAGCCTTATATAGTAGAAGTTTTTAGATAGGATCAAGTTTATCGCCGCGAGCAACTGTACGCTCACATCCTACACCCCACGGGCGCCTTCGTCGATGGCCGGAGGGTCCCGCATATTAGACGAATTTGAAGGCTGGTATATC
>JBBUKS010000008.1:11888356-11900055 GCA_038050645.1 Hedychium gardnerianum | reverse complement strand
TGTATACCTTTGAATTCCTGTATACCCTGTTTTGTTTCTCCTTACACTTATTTGATCATGCACTATCGTTCTATACCCACTGAGTATTCTTTTGTACTCATCACCCTTGCCTTCTGTTATTATTTCAAGGTTAGTAGGTATATGTTGATTGGGTTGCTTGGAGGATATCTGCCCGCACTATCTCTCTCACATCGAGCTTCGAATTTATTTCCAATATGTGTTGGTTTGTTTTAGCTTCTGCATCTATTTAATCTATTGGCATTGTATTAATTAATTTGTATCTGGATTTCTGGTTTGTTTCTAGTCATGTACTTGGTGTCATAAGTCGGGTCGACTTACAGTTGTAAGTTTTGGTTTTCTGGTCATGTAGACCATTTTTACTGTTTATGTTGTTTGGTTGTTTGGATTTTTATGTGTGAGGTGGACCCCCTAGTACTTCGATATTTTTGTTGGATTTTCTTATACACTGCGTGGCTGGCATACCCGGGTAGGGTATTTTTGTTTTATACACTGCGTGGTTGTGAATACCCGAGTGAGGTATAATATTATTATTTGTATTATGACTGTGTACTAGGAAATTTGAGATTGTTACAAGGGAGGTGTTGTCTATTTTTCGACGGATAAGTATACTCTTGGGGTGTCACAGGTTTACACATATTTTGACTTTTAAACATATTTATTTGACTTTATATTTATGATAATCTAGCTCACGTCGAGCAAGAATTGCTAATCCATCTGTCATGGGATCCAAAAGTAATGGTATGCACTTGGCCAACATATTTCATAAATAGATATAATTTTCATACTCAAGAATATGGAATAGAGAAGACTATAATAAATAGTGGGGTTTGTGTTCAGTCATCCACTGATAGCAGTGCAAGCAATAATTTTTTTAGTTTGCTAGATGAAATTATAGAGGTAGAATATCCTGGCCCAAAAATGCGAGTTATTTTATTTATGTGTTGCTGATTTGACCCTGTCAAAGGGATGTGTAAGTACTCTCGGGTTAGTTTTGATGTTGATCAACCGAGTTAAGTTAGATCTTGTGTGTTTAATGTCTTGTGTCTAAGTGTGCAAGGACTTAGAAACGCAAGAAGTCGAGCGGAAGACGCAGCAAGCAAGAAGGATGACATGGGAAAGGAGCCTACGGGAGACGAGGAGTTGCGGAAGAGTACACTGGTAGAGCGAGAAGGATGCACATGGTGCATCCGAGGGATGAGAAGCCAGGAGGAAGTTTGCTCGAAGAGAATGTCAGAGTTAGATTCGGGTGATCTCAACTCTAGACGGTCAGATCATCATCCAGGCGAGTGGAACGAAGAATGATCAACTGTTGTGGTTGACCATTCCAGGCGCCCCCATTGAATGGAGGTGCCCTGATTACTCGAGGCACCCAATTGTCTTGAGGCACCTCGGATGCCAACCACTGGAGGCACCTTAGACGAACTGAGGCACCTTAAGTCCGACAAAAAGAGCCGTTAAAAAGTCATTGCGGAGAGGATAACGATGACAGTGGGACTCGAGGTGCCCCAAATGACTCGAGGCGCCTCGGATGACTCCAGGCGCCTCCAACATGCCAGATCAGTAAATGAGCCATTGCGTCGAGAATAAGAATTGCCCTGTTAGAGGCGCCCTCAGTCAACCAAGATGCCTCGGAAGGTTCACGTCAGCAAAACAGTCATTTCAATTAGAGGCTATAAAAAGAGGCCTTGAGCTTGAAGAAATGTACAACAGACTCATTTAGATCTTCTATATTTCGCTTTTAAAATTTGTACATTCTATTTCTATAAGGGGCTTCTCCGCCTCTGACATTGTCGAAGGAGTTTGTTATTGAGCTTCAATTTGCCTTAGATTAACAATCACCTAGGTTGTAAACCAAGTAAATCCTTAGCATCTTATTTTCTTTTATGCTTCTGTTAATTAATTAGTGTGTATCCTTGCTAAGTTAGAAAGTAAGAGAGTTGAAATTTTTATTTGCAAGCTATTCACCTCCTCTAATCGGTCCACTCGATCCTATAAATGGTATTAGAGCCCGACCGCCTTAGAAGGACTAACCGTCAACTAAAGCAACAAGGAAAATGGTCGAAACAAGCATTTACCTACCAAAGTTCAAGGGAGAGTTCACACTTTGGAAGCATCGAATGAAGGTATTTTTTAAAACCGATTTCAATATATTATTAACTATTAAATATGATTTTGAAGTACCAAGTATGAGAACGGAGAAGAAAAGGAAGAGCACCAATGGAACAAGAAGCAACAGATCGAGTTCATGGCAAACAATAAGGCCAAGTTCCATCTTTTGAGTGTATTACCGCCACAATAAGTCAACTAGATCGGTGCCTACAACTCCACCAAAGAACTCTGAGAGAAGTTCCTAGAGCTGCATGAACGAACCTCGGAGGCCAAGCTAGCAAGACGAGATTTGCTCAAAAATCAGCTAAGCAACCTCCGGATGGAAAAGGGAGAAAAGGTGGCTCAACTACATGCCAGATTGAAGGAGTTAATAACTAGCCTCAACTACCTTGGTGAAATAGTAACAAATCGAGACTCACTCAGATATGTGCTAAATGCTTTCCCGAGGAACCAAGAATGGACGTCGATGGTAGATTCGTACTACATTTCAGAAAATCTCGAGCTAAGTAATTTAGAAGAATTGTTTTCTACATTGAATTACACGAGTCAAGATGTGTAGGCCTAAATAAAGATAAGTCAATTCAGAACCTAACACTACAAGCCAAGAAAACGAACCGGATTCGGAGTCATCCCTAGACGAAAATGAAGAAGCATACATGGTAAGAAAGTTCAATAAATTTTTTAGAACTAACAAATTTAATGAGAAACAGGTCGCAAAACTGAGAAAGGGGACAAGAAAAGTTAAATGCTACAACTGTGAAGAGGAAGGTCACATCAAGGACAACTGTCCCAGACTAAGAAACAATAGGAAGGAGAAAAGTAAACTACCAAAGAAAACTAGACACAACAAAAATCTCAAGGTAACTTGGAGCGACTCATCTTCAGAAGAGTTTGAGACCGAGGAGTATACTGGACTTGTAATAATGGCTAACCACCAAGAGGAGAACATCGATGAAGGGGGAGCATCAAACTACAAGTCTGATATGGTATGTGAGGCTTGTCTTCTACCTCTTGACCAATTGTATGAATGTATTAAAATGATGTCTAGGTCATTATGCAAATTAAGAACCAAGTATGTAAGTCTAAAAAAAAATTAGCATTGATTTAAAAATTTAGTTAGCAAATGCATGTCCACTAGCAGAATTTGATAAACTTAAAATTGAAAATACAAAATTAAAAGATCAAATAGAAATATTAGAAAAGGATGTTACATGGTCAAATTCAAATTTATTACAAGTTCCAAACTTTAGATATTATGGAGGACTAAATTGGTATTTAAGAAATTACAGAGGGCAAATTAGAAAAGTTTCAAATTTCGGTATTCTAAGAAAATATCTGATTAATCCAGTAGGAAAAAAATTATTTTGGATTCAAAAATCTGTTTTAGCCTATTAAATTATCTTTATTTGCATGTTAGAAATTAATTTCTTTGAATTATTAACAATATTGGCAAAACTATTTTTTCGTAAAATTTTGGTTTGATTATGTTTCATTTTAAATTTTTCCTGTGATAAACAAATATGTTATCTGTTAGTAGAAAAAAAATTAATTTTTTTCGACCGTTACATAATGTTTTATGAATTTTTTAACAAAAATTGAATTTTTAAAGATTGATTTTTGAAAGCTTGATTTTTCAACATATAATGTTATATTTTGAATGGTTAGAAAAATTAGCAAATTATTTTGACGTTGAAATCTATTTATAAGTATTTAATTTCAAAAATAACTATTTTTGTACAAGAATATTTGTTTTGACTATAAGAAAAATGATTTTTCATGAACAAATATTTTTCTATGTGAACTCTTAGCATACCACAACTTGATAAAAAAATTCAGAATTTTTGAATAGTTCAAGCTATTTTTGAGATTTTATTTGGAAAATTTAAAGTATAATTCTTAGAAATTATTTTGTTTGAAAAATAATTGGGACAAAAATACACAAACTTGCATTACATATGTACATCCCCTAAAAATATTTTCTCAATTTTTTTCTTTGCTATTTTCTTTTTTACTCATATTTTTGATGTGATCAAAGGGGGAAAATTAATAGGTGTTAAGTTAAGGGGGAGACTTAATTGCAAAATTTCTATTATGATGGTAAAATTGTTTTTTTATATAATTTATTGTTTGGTCTCCCTGACTTTAACTCAGGTTGATGCACATCAAAAAGGGGGAGATTATAAGTACCCCGGGTTAGTTTTAATGTTGATCAATCGAGTTAAGTTAAGTCCTGTGTGTTTGATGCCTTGTGTCTAAGTGTGCAGAGACTTAGGAACACAACAAGTCGAGTGGAAGATGTAGCAAGCAAGAAGGATGACACAAGAAGGAAACTGATGGGCTCAGTGCATCCGAGGGATGAAGAGTTGCGGAAGAGTGCATTGGTGGAGTGAGAAGGATGCACGTGGTGCATCCGAGGGACGAGAAGCCGAGAGGAAGTCTGCTCGGGGAGAAGGTCGGAGTTGGGTTCGAGTGAGCTCAACTCCAAGTGGTTGGATCATCACCTTAGCGAGCGGAATGAAGAATGGTCAACTGATGTGGTTGACCATTCCAAGCACCCCCATTGAATGGAGGTGCCCTGATTACTCAAAGCGCCTCAGTTATCTTTAGGCGCTTCGGATGCCAGCCACTAGAGACACCTCGAACGAACTAAGGCGCCTCAAGTCCGACAGAAAGAGCTGTTAAAAAGCCGTTGTGGAGAGGATAACGACGACAACGGGACTCGAGGCGCCTTGGATGACCCAAGGCGTCCTGGATGACCCAAGGCGCCCCGAATGACTCAAGGTGCCTCGAATGACTTGAGGCGCATCTGATGACTCCAGACACCCTAGATGACCCGAGGCACCCCGAATGACTCGAGGTGCCCTGAATGACTCGAGGCACCTCGGATGACTCCAAGCGCCTCCAACATGCCATATTAGCAAACGAGACATTACGACGAGGATAAGAATCGCCCTGTTGGAGGCACCCTTGTCAACCGAGATGCCTTGGATGGTCCACGTCAGCAAAATAGTTACTTCAACCAGAAGCTATAAAAAGAGGCCTTGAGCTCGAAGAAATGTACAACACACTCGTTTAGATCTTCTATATTTCACTTTTAAAGTCTGTACGTTCAATTTCTATAAGGGGTTTCTCTGCCACCGACATTGTCGAAGGAGTTTGTTATTGCGCTTCAACTTGTCTTGGATTAGCAATCACTCAGGTTATAAACCAAGTAAATTCTTAGCCTCTTATTTTCTTTTATGTTTCTATTAATTAATTAGTGTGTATCCTTACTAAGTTAGAAATCAAGAGAGTTGGAATTTTTATTTGCAGACTATTCACCCCCTCTAGCCGGTCCACCCATCCTACAGGATGAAAGTGCATCTACGATATAATTTGGTTAAAATAAATTATAAGAGATTATATAAGAGATATAAACTATTTGTGTTAGCACAACAAGCGATTCAAGTATTCTATACTTTATATCCTAATTTGAAATGTGACAAAAATGATTGGTGGACTATTTGTAAAATGAAAGCATGAAAAAAAAATTTGAAGAACGATGGGAAGACATTGCATATCACCAAGAGGAAGTTGCGAATATATTTCAGACCGAGAAATATATTATTCCAACATTACGAAATCCCAGCGGAGTAGTGATAAACATGGTTGCAAGTGAAATTCATGAGAATGATGATAATGATAATGAGGAGGAGGAGGAGGAGGAGGAGAAGGATGAGGATGAGAATGACAATGACATTGAGGACTTTGACTTTTGATGTTGGGTAAGTTTTGTTATCTTAATATAACAAAAATATGATATTTTATTTTCATATATGGTAATATTTTTTTATGAGTAAATTTAGTTTTAATCTATAAATTTACAAAACTCGTAGCTCAATTAGTTGTCTATATATGTCTCATTCTTAAATTTATATATTTTATCTGTTAATGCACTATATTTTTTCCTATAGGTTATTAAAGTAACATCTTGGTGTTTTGTTTTGCGCACTATCTGATATGTTGGCAAATATGGTAAGTTTTTTATGTTCTTCAATATGAATCAAATTTTTATTTACTTTATCCTAACAATTTTGGTTGACAGTCTCAACGTGGTGGCCATCGCTGGAGTACTTTTGGCCAGTCTACTTCAGCACTTGATCAGGCAGGACTTTCTCATGCACCTTCGCTAGTACCTTCCCATTGACCTTTGTCAGTACCTTCGCCAGTATCTTCGCCAAGACATTCGTCAATACCCACGCAAGTTCATTCGGCTAAACACCCAGTTGCTGAGATATAAGACACTCGAAAGTCTATAGTCCCTTATGGAGATTCATAAGTATTATAAAATATTTTATTTTTCAACTATCTTAATTATTTAATATTGTTTGTTTCTAACTTTATTACAGATTTAAAAATTCTTTACGTTTTATTCACAAGATTAATAGAATAGTGAATAACCATAGGAGAGAGAGAATTCAATGACATATAGCAAGCACTCCAGCAGCCACAAAAAATCTCTCGCGGATCGAATTTAAGGTATATCCCTTTCAGTTTATATATGAAATTAAAGTGATTATATGATCAATTATTTTTTCCATTCTAGTGAATATTCAATTGGGATACGAATGAAGAGTTGGAAATCAGAATAATTTTTAAGAAAAAATGTGGCGATCACATCTGACATTTACTTAATCATGCAAAGATTAGGGGGGGGGGATCACCCTGCATCACCGATGAAAATTGGACTAGGATCTCTAGCATCACCGATGTAAATTGGACTAGGATCTCAAGCTTATAATTTTGGAGACTCGTTTGCGACATATGCGGGAGGCTCTATCAATATCGATGATCATACACGTAGATTGATAAATTTTTAACTCTCCCACTAATTTTTTAATTTATTTCAGACTATTTCATTATTTCTAACAGTGTTTTTTTAGATCAAGAAAATGGGGAAGGAGCCATTATTTATAGACATTTTCACCCACATATTTCAAAAAAAAGACAAGACATGGAGCGAGGATAGAGTTAAAGTAATTAAGGTTTGGATTAATCTTGGATCTTAATTTATAACTTAGATTCTATTAGTTATGTATCTGCTCTCTCTCTTTATATTATATCTAATAAAGATTATACGCATTTCTAAAATATTATTATTATAAATTTATTTTAATTTTTCTCATGACAATATAGGAGAAATATGATGAGTTAGAGCTAGCACAGAGAAGTTTAGGTGCTAGTGATGATAATGACGGATTTGAGTCCTCTTTTAGTAATAATATGAGTATATGGCTGGAGGCGAGTGGGGAGCCAAAAGGGGGAAGGATATTGGGAATGAGTTATTTGAGCAGAACTCATAGAGTTGCTGATACATCTTCTTCCACCCCACCAGCAGTAAGGGCATAAATAAATAACTTGACTAAAGAGGTTAGCAATTTGAAGGGGATAATATTGCAAAGAGATTATGAAATGAGGTAAAGAGATCATGAAATTAGCGATTTGCACCGACAACAAAACTTCATAATGCAACATCTTCAGTTAGGCTCTGCTCCAAGTCAAATTCCCCCCGGTGATGGTGATGATGGTGATGACGACGACAATGATGATGATGGTGATGATTCTTTATGAATTTGTTGTATATGAATATTGTCTGTCTCAAAATTAGTGTTTTTGAACATTTGTTATTAGATTGAGTTTGTGAATCCTTTATTCTTGTATTTTTTTATTAATATTGTTAATTTATTTTGAACAGGGTTGGTGAGGCCAAGGAAGGTGGTGGAAATTGAAAATCTATGACAGAAGAAGTTTTTACATATTTAATTTTGTGTTAGTTTATAGAAGTTTCTTTCTTGTTAAAATGATATTTTTTTGTTTGTTTGTTTTTAGATGCAGGAAAAGAAGAAGAGGAAGTTTGGAAGGTGAAGAAAGTGTCTGCTGAGGAAGAAGAGGATGATGATCTTTGTTTGCATTTTTCATCATTTTGAGCCTCACATTTGGTATGAGATATTTTCATTTAGTTTGGATTAAGGTTGAAATGTTAGATTGGAATGTTGGATTTGTATGGATAGGTTGACTTGGTTTGGTTTAGATTTGTATGGATATTTTCATTGGTTTGGTTTGGATTTGTATGGATATTTTCATTGGTTTGGTTTGGTTTGGATTTGTATAGATACTTTCATTTGTGTTGCATCGTTATGTTGGATATTTTTCTTTCTTGGTTGGTTTGTTTTTTTTGGATATGATGATGAACAGGTTTGCATATGTATACACGATAAAATGTAGAAATAGAGAGGTTCTGTTGAAAAATTTTTGGTTTTGCGACGAATTTTGCGACGAAATTTTTTTGTCGCAAAAGTATCGTAAATCACCGCGTATCGCAAATCTTCGACGAAAACATATTTCATCACAAATCTGCGACGAAAACTAATTTTCATCACAGATTTGCGACAAAAATCATTTTTGTTGCAGATTTGTATTTGTGAATTGTGCGACAAAAATGATTTTCATCATAAACTTGTGACGAATTTGGTGATGAAAACAAAGTTTGTTGAAAAATTTGCCACGAATTTATTGAATTTCGTTGCAGATTTTGGCGATGATTTATTAGCAATGAAAAATATTTTGTCGAAAAATTCGTCGTAAATTCTTTTTGTGACGAATATTTTTTAAAAATTCATCACAAAAATCATCGCAAATGACCTTTTTTTTGTAGTGTCGGTAAAATAATGTGTAGTGAGTAACATAGTAGTATTATGAGTAAGCTTCACTTACCTTAGCTAGATGTTTAGTTCTCAGCTGACCTATCTAGACTTATTTGCCAAGACTCAGCTCCCAACTGACTTGCTTGGATTTTTTTTTTTTTGCCAAAACCTCAGCTCCCAACTAACTCCCTCAGACTTGCTTCACCTAATTCCCAACTAGGTGTTCCACTGCCTAGCCCTGCCAGGACTTCCACCGCTTCGTTCCCAACCATGTCTTGCTTGCCTAGTCCCACTAGGGATTTTTCGTTGCTTGGTTCCCAATTAGGACTCTGTTGCCTAGTCTTGCTAGGTCTTAGCCTTTGTTTGGTTTCAATCAGGACTTTGCCTCTTGCAAGTTACCTATACTTGCACACTTGACAAATTCATCAGATCACACACAGACTAACTTTAAACTTAGTCATACATCAAAACATAAGTTTGATGTGGTGCTCCCAGCACCAACAGGATATATGACTCAAACATAGTATCAATAGAAGGAAAATATGCAAGACTCTTAGAATTAAATGATGGAAGTTAAAGGATGAGAAGCAAAATATTTTTAAGGAGAGAGTAGGAGTACAAGTATTAGGAGAAATATATGACAACTCGAGTATGACATGGGATAAGATGGTATCAAAGTTGAAAATAATAGCTAAAAGTGTACTCAGTGAGTCAAAGAGACGTGCACCACCAAGTAAAGAATCTCGGTGGCTGAATGAGAAAGTACAGAATAAAGTAAAGGAAAAACAAATACCTATAAGGTATTATATACTTGTAATAACAAGGAAAACTTAAAAAATATATATAGTAGTGAAGAAAGAGGTCAAGAAAGTAGTGAATGAAGCTAAAAATATAACTTCTAAATATTTATATCAAAAATTGGATACAAAAGAAAGATAAAGAGACATTTACAGAATAGCTAAAGCGAGAGAGAGGAAGACAAGATATCTTATCTAAATAAGATGTATTAAAGATGAATATAATAGGGTACTAGTAAATGATGAAATAAAAGAGCGATGAAAGAGATATTTTCATCAACTTTTAATGAAGATTTAAATGACCAGCTTAACTTAGGTAATTTAAGTAGATCAAATGAGTATAGAAATTTAAATTTTATCATAGAATTCAAACTTTAGAAGTATAACAAGCTTAAATGTGATGCAAAATGGAAAAATAGTTGGACCAGATGATATTTTGATAGAAGTATGAAAATACTTAGGGAAACAAGATATTAAATGACTTACAAAGTTATTCAACTTGATATTGAAAACTAAAAAAATACCTGATCAGTAGATGGTAAGTACTCTAGTTTCCTTATATAAGAATAAAGGAGATGTACAAAACTGTACAAACTATAGGGGTATTAAACTAATGAGTCATACTATGATTTTTTGGGAAAGAGTAATAGAAAAAAGACTTAGGAAGGAGACACGGTGAACGAAAATTAATTTGAATTTATGCCTGGAAAGTCGACAATAGAAATTATACATCTTCTCAAGCAACTAATTGAAAAGTATCGGGAATAGAAGCAAGACTTACATATGATATTCGTCGACCTAGAAAAAGCTTATTATAGAGTCCCCAAAAAAATTATATGAAGAATTCTAGAAAAAAGAAGGTGTTAGTATAACATATATTGAATTAATTAAGGATATGTATGAGAATATAATGACAAGAGTGAAGACTTTATGCGGATTAACTAAATTATTTCCCATAAAGATAGGGCTACGTCAAGGATCAACCATATGTCCCTATCTTTTTACACTAATCATGGACGAATTCATTGGACACATCCAAAATATGATACAATAGTGCATGTTATTTGCAAATGATATTGTTTTGGTACATGAGATATGTGAAGGAGTAAATATTAAACTGAAATCTCGATAGGAAACGCTAAAAGTGAAAGGTTTTAGACTTAGTAAAGTAAAGACAAAATTTATGAAATTTAAGTTTTGTAATATTAGACATAATAAGACAATTGTTAAGATAAGAGATGATGAGTTATCATCTATAACTAAGAATTTTAAGTATTTATGATCATTTTACAAAAAGATGGAGGGATTGATAGATGTCTTACCTAGAATACAAGCGGGATGGTTGAAGTGAAGGAAAGCGTTAGTTATTCTTTGTGATCGTAAAATACCTCTAAAATTTAAAAGAAAGTTTTTACAAAACTAAGGTTAGATCTACTATGTTATATGGTGTTGAATGTTGGGTATGACTCGAGCACACGAGCAAAAGATGAGAGTTGTAGAGATGATAATGTTAAGGTGGATGTGCAAATATACATGGATGAATATGATAAGAAATAAAAATATTAGAGAGAAAGTAGGGGTTGTATCTATATAGAGGAAAAACTTTGAGAAACACGTTTAAGATGATACTGACATGTACTTAGACGACTAATAAATGCTCCAGTTAGGTGATGTGAAATTATGACAAATATGCATATCAAACGAGGAAGAGGAAGACAAAAAAAGACTTGATTTGTAATTGATACGGGTGGATAGGTTTGGGTCCCCCCAACATCACTAAGTAGAGCCACGTGACGCCTGGTCAAGTCAAGGTCAAGGTCAGCGCCCACGTGGACACAGAAACGTCACCGATCGGGGGTCTACTTACGAATCCCCGATCGGATAAACTAAACTCAGCCCGCTCACGGGAAACACGAGGATCACTGATCGGATAAGCAAAGTCCGTTCACGGGAAACGCGAGGAGCACCGATCGGGGGTCTACTCCTTAAATCCCCAATCGGATAAGCAAAGTTCGTTCACGGGAAACGCGAGGATCACCAATCGGGGGTCTACTCCTTAAATCCCCGATCGGATAAGTAAAGTCCGCTC
>JBBUKS010000008.1:11852169-11877659 GCA_038050645.1 Hedychium gardnerianum | reverse complement strand
CACTGTCAAATCCTATTTTTAATTTATTATCTTAAAAAATCTTCAATTTACTAAAGAAAAATATTTTCCTCTATAAGAAAAAATATTTCTCTTGTGATTTTTTTTTCTAGAATTAGATTGATTATTCTGAACTTTGACAAAAAAATTTAAAAATTTTCTAAAGTTAAAAATAATTTTAAATTATTTTTGGAAAATTTGCATTTTAATTATTCGAAATCATTTTTCTTAGAAATAATTATGATAAAATTACATAGATTTCTATCTCATGTATAAATCCTCAATTAAATTTTTTCAACTTTTTTTTCCTATTATTTAGTATTTTCTCCTATTTTTTATGTGATTAAACGGGGATAATTAATGTTAAGTTAAGGGGGAAGTTAATTGCAATTTCTTTTTATACTTGATTGCAATATGTTTTCTTGTAGTTAATCTGTTATAATCTTATGTTTACCCTAACTTGAACTCGGGTTGATGCATATCAAAAAGGGGGAGATTGCAAGTACCCCAAGGTAGTTTTTGATGTGATCAACCGAGTTAAGTTTGATCATTGTGCCTAAGTGTGCAGGAACTTAGGAACACAAGAAGTCGAGCGAAAGACGCGGCGGATGAGAATGATGACACGGGAAGTGAGTCGACGGGCTCGGTGCATCCGAGGGACGAGAAGTTGCAGAAGAGTACATCGGTGGAGCGAGAAGGACGCGGTCTGAGGGACGAGAAGTGAGAAGGACGCGGTCCGAGGGACGAGAAGCCAGGGAGGAAGCCTGCTCGAGGAAAAGGTCAAAGTTGGGTTCGGGTGAGCTCAACTTCGGATGACAAGAGATCACGCAGGCATCCAGAAGGACTAGAGGCGCCCCAGAACAGCTAGAGGCGCCTCAACCGCGAGGCGCTGGAGGCGCCCCCAACTCTCGGAGGCGCCTCAAGCACCGAACTGATGGAGGCACCCCCAAGGCTCAAAGGCGCCTCACCAGCCAACTGATGGAGGCGCCCCCAAGGCTCGGAGGCGCCTCACCCGCCAATTGGATGGAGGCACCTCGGAGCAATGGAGGCGCCTCCGACCGTCGCTAAAGACCCGTTGTAGCGAATGAGATCTGGAAGCTAAGTCAGCTCAACCGAGGCGCCCCCAACGCTTGGAGGCGCCCCCAGCACTGTCAGATCACCAATGGATCAGTTTTGATACATTGAAAGCGCCCTCAATCAATGGAGGCTCTCCCATGACTGACACGTCAACAAAACGGTCACCTCGACTATTTTGCTATAAATAGAGGTTGTACCATCTAGTTTTAAGATAACACACTTAGTTTTTAACTTCCAAACTCGTGTTTGTAATTGTATGAACTTTCCACGTCTGTAAGAGGCTACTCCGTCCGAAGGCTTCCACTTGCCTTGGATTAACAACCTCCCTGGTTGTAACCAAGTAAAACCTCGTGTCTCTTATTCTGTTTATGTTTTGCTTTATTTATTAATGTGTTTCCTTGCTTAGCTAGAAGCAAGAGAGATTTCTTATTTTCATTTGCAGGACTATTCACCCCCCTCTAGCCTGTCCAACACGATCCTACATTAACATCCACAAAATTTCATATCGCATATCGCATGGCACTTAGTTATTATCCCATGATAAAGTTAATAGGTTAATCATTTATCTCAAAAACAAAGGGTGTAACAAAGTACTAATCACTCAGCTAAGTAATGTAATATAAAATAAATAGATATTTTATTAATTATATAAAATTCTTTTCAATGTACTAACAGGTTATATACTTGCATTGTCCAACGAATGAAATATGTTGTTTGTCTACATGTCAAATAAGTATGGGTCTCAATCTTCATCAGAAAATTTTACAAATTCATTCATTCACATTCTGCATAATTGTGGCAATTGTATAGCAATAACAGATCAAAATCAAATTAGATTAAATCTTTCAATTTGATAATAGTAGCACACAGAGGATAAGCTTGCTATGAAATGGACCACCATTATTGAGCATGAAAGTTAAGAGATACGAAACCATATTCTATCACTATGTTCCAAGAAAGAATTTGTTAAGTTTAAAAAGAAAAATAAAAGAAGCTAGGTGAAGGAAAACTCTGGCTAATGATGTGCAAATTACATGGTAAAGAACTAAAGATGGGAGCAAACAGCGCAATTAGAGAGTAGACGTGAATAGGCTACCTTAAAAACTGGAACTTCCATATCTTCAATCTTTATGCAATGCATGTTCCTGTCTTTCATTGGGCCAAAAAGTTGGGCCCTGAAAACAGGTGATCGAGCTGCAAGTACCAATTTATGAGCATTGTATATCTCACCATCAACCTCAAAACTCACATCAGTTCCCTCTCCACTTTGTAGAAGCTGACCAAAATGCTGTGCTATGTTAGAAGGTGGTACTGCTATGGTGTAGATCTTGGGTGCCTCAGTTTGTGATCTAACAACACCAACAGTACAATTAACTAAGAGATAATCATCTTTAAGGTAATCTGATGTCTCTAAAGCAGTTCTTTTGTAAAAACGCTTATAGCCCCTGTGCAAAGAAAACCACATCCCTGTAATTAATCATCCATAGTGTGCATTCCTGCAAAATACTATATTTTAAAGAAACGTGTATATAGTCTTAACGTGCACACAAAATGAACAAAAGTAAACAAACGAGACAGAATATTACCTTATCTATCAGCTGAATCCATTTCATTACCCACTTCAATAATTATATAGTTTCTTTAAATCACTACAATATTTAATTGGAAGTTTGAACTTTTACAGTGGCCACCAACATAAAGCTTATCCCTCCATTGAGTTCTATTCAAGGCTATATCCCTTGTATTTTTCAATCAATAAAATCAATCATTATTACAATTGATAAATGTTTTCTTTGGTAGCACTATATCCCTTACACCGTCTAACTCTTCAAAGTATGGAATCTATTGATGTCCTTTGTGTTGGTGCAATCATGCCCCGGAAGTTTTTTAGACTAATACGTCGAATCTAACTTAAGTTACAAGTGTGCAGGAGGAAAGAAGTCCAAGAAGGTCGAGACCAGATTCTTGGCAAGAAGAAGTCAATGCAGGTCAGAAGACAAGATGCAAGGCAAGGGAAGACAAAGAAGATCGGGGACCGGATTCTTAACAAGAAGAAGTCCATGCAACCAGATGCTAAGGCAAGGGAAGACCAAGAAGGTCAAGGACCTAATTCTTGACACGAAAATATGGAGATGAGACAGCTCCAGGTGCAAAGTCTAGGGAAAGGTCGGGGACCGAATTCTTGGCATGAAGACCCGGAGATGAGGAAGCTTCCAGCACAAAGTCCAGGGAACAGGAGGTTCATCTGGCATGAGGTATTTGGGATCGATTTAAATATCAAAGGGGAGTGTGTGCTCGAGGGTTTAGGGGTGAAAACCTTATTTTAGGGTTCACCAATTGATTGGTGAGCTAAAACCCAAAACCCAGAATTCAGGGTTTAGCAAAAGAGAGTGTATCAATCGATTGGTAATCAAATTCGAGCACACAAAAAGATCCGAGATCGATTGGTTGATCGATTGGGAAACTACCGATCGATTGGCTGATCGATTGAGAGGTTTTCTTCGTGAGAACAAAAAGTTCTCACATCGATTGGCTGATCGATTGGGAAACTACCAATCGATCAAATCGATTGGGAAGTGTTCTTCGCGAGAACAGAAAGGTCCTGAATCGATCATATTGGCCTTGGGAATCAATTCACTAATTGATTGGGAAGTATTTCTTCGTGAGAATAGAAAGGTCCCAAATCGATTCACTGATCGATTGGGAGGCTTTCTTCGCGAAAACAAAAGGTTTCCTAATCGATTAATTGATCAATTAAGGTGGTTAATCGATTAATGATTAATGGTAATTGATTGGGATTCAAAATGGAATAATCTCAGTCATCGAACAAGCGGTAATCGATTGAGCATTTTCCCAATCGATTGGTGGCGACCAAAAAGCAAAGAAATGACTTGATTCTGAAGCGTTTAAAAAGGGATTAGGGCACGAAGCTATACTACTGTTCCATTGCTATTCATCTGCTCATCTCAATCCCAAGCTCTCATCCTCAAGATTTTCAAGCAATCAAGAGAAGAAGAACCAAGTCAAAACTTGTAATCTTTCCTTTTTTCTTCTCCATTGTTGCTATTTCATTTGAGAGCTTCGAAAGCTTGTTGTAAAAGGTTTCTCCACCTTCGGTGTTATTCTGAGAAGGAGAGTTCATAGTGGAATCTGTGACCGCTGGTGTTGACCCTTGGATTAATCACCTCAAGGAGGTGGAAACCAAGTAAATCAAGGTGTTAGTATTGTGGTGTGCTCAGCATCAAGTAATCGCTGCAAAAGAAGAATCAAAGCCAGCTATTCACCCCCCCCCCCTAGCTCCATGGGTCCTAACAGTTTGAACATGCCTATGTCATGTCAACCTATTTTCTCATTTTATCGCTATTGGAGGTATACCCAATTGCTCTCAATATAGTTTTTCCCCCTATGTTATCTTTTTAGTACATCAACGCGGCATCTTAGCATGCTCATCTTTTACAGCTACCATGACCTCTAAAGAAAAGAGCCAATTTGCACCGGATGATAAGTAAAACTAGCATATAGCACCGAAGTAATTTAACAATGTTCAAGATATAAGTTCGACAATAGAACAAACAAAAATTAAAAAGCAATGTAAGGCTTGTGATCAACCAAACTCACCACATACTGCCTCGGTACTTGAGTGTGTAGGGGCCGCTCTCAAGCCTCCTTCCAAAGTGGCTGTGGACCTTGTGCCGCTCCCTCCCGCTCTGATCCAGAAGCGTCAGCTCGAACAGCGCCCTGACGTCAGTCCCCTCGCTAGCCAGCGCGATGAACAGAGAAACATACGCCGCATCGTCCTCCGCGCTCTTCCCATCGGGGTAGAAGTAGACGGCCCAGTCGTAACCGCCCACGGTGAACGTGTCCGACGTCGTGTATTTGCCGACGCCAATCCCCTTAAGCAGCGAGTATCCGGCGATCTTGAAATGGTGCGATCCGTTCACGGTGTCAGTGACGGACGTCGAAGCCGTCTCGGACGGAGAGTCCGCGGTGAGCGACGGCGAGGGAGAAGCGGACAAGGAAGGCCGGGCGGAGGAGCATCCCCTGCAGACCCTGCCGCCACCCATCCGAGAAGCGCGAGATCGAAGCCGATCGGAGCGGAATCTGTCTAGGGTTTCCAATGAGAGCAAGAAGGATCCAGCGATCGCGAGGAGAAAGATAGAGAGAGAAGGAATTGGGTGGGTGGGAGGGGAAATGAAAAACGGAAAGGGCATGATGAGGTGTACGGGATGACATGAGGTGTTGTCATAATGAGGTCTAGGGGTCAAATCCTGACTAGTAGCCAGGTTCCTGCTCCCTTATGCACTAGTCATTGTTCGGGCTGACTAGATTAGCCCCCGTGATTTACCTCCTTCGTGTTGGTTCTGGAACGGACTGACGGGAACGCTGTGGACGAGCGTTTCGTCTTTTGCCACAATGGACCGAGCCACCCAACCACACCGAGGTCCCACCGGAATCGATTAATTCTAAAAATGTAATTGATATTATCATAATTAAATTAAATCTACAAATTATAATTTCTAAATAGCACGTCATTGTTCAGCAAAATTATGCCCCTCATAAATGAGATCCAAATCAATCATACATTAAGTCTACAAGACAAGTAGCAATTGCTAATCGCTAATTGCATTGCTTGGCCAGCAACAAATAACTCTTCCACCTGCATCACTGAGCTGATGATACACAACAGCATCACTTCTTTGATAAAACTTTGCAGTGTAGTTTATCTTTTGGTTCCCAGAAGTGGCTCCACCAGATTCACTTGATGCCGGGGAGCGTATGAGTCTCCTTCGGTGGGTTTCATTAGGATGCCCGGCGGATGTTGCCCTTGTCGATTTAGAGCCCCCTGGAAGAGTGAAAAAAAAAGAAGGAATGATTCATTGTGAGATTTTAAAACTACACTGCAAGAGGCTTGAGCTACATTCGAACAAAACCAAATAAACTGAATTCTAGCAAAACTGAAATTCTTTGAACTTTAGCTTGGTTCAGTGTTGGAAATACTAATGCTTATAAAATTAGTTTAAAAGTATGGCGCCAGAAGTAACTGAAATTTTACATAGAAAACCTAAAATTGAATCAGAATCAAGTTCTTTTTGTGTGAAACTAAAAAATGGTCACTCATAAACCTAGATCTTTTAAAAAATTGTAAGCTCAAAGTTGAAAACAGGGAAAGTTTGGCTAGATACTAATCTTCATATGATTTTCTCAGCTTTTTAAGCTGATCTTGTGATTTTAACTTGAAGTTATGAAGATACTCACCACTGATTTTTGTTTAGTTAACCTCCTATAAGACGGAGCACGTGCAACTGAAGAAGCGGCGGCGGCGGCAGCCACACGTATCCTGAAAACTGATCTTTTTTGTAAACTACAGGGGTGAAAGAGAGAAAATATATTGCCAAAATCATCTCACGCGATACCTTTTATGAACATCAACATATTCGTCTGTCTCATCAACTATCTCCTCCTGCATGTGGAACATTTTGTTCGCCGTCAACATACTACAAAAATGAGGTCAACTATATTCCACTCCTAGGCAGCGTGGTATATTTAACATCCAACTGCTACCCAAAAGGAGCAATCTAGCACATAGAATGACTGAAACTAATGATGTCATGCCAAGTGTGAAGATTTTTAACTTTACCTGTAGGAGTTCCTCAAAAACGTCCTCAAGTGTGATGATCCCAATAACTTCTCCCTCTTCAGTATCTTCTGATAATCGAGAAACTACCTTTGCTTCTGCATCATTCTGTTGCAAAGCTGTGGATTTATTTTCAAACCTATCAATGTTGATAACAATATTGTCCAAGGTTTCATTGGTTTTAAACAACAAAGGGGTCGTGACATTGGATTCAACACTTGATTCCTTATTTTCTCCAGGTTTTTCACCATCAACAGGCGGAGTGCTCTTAGGTTTCCCTTTAGATTTGACAACAGCAGCCATATGACTGCTTCCTTTCTGAAATTCATTCAGTATGTCATACAGAGGCATATCTGCTGGCACTCTGAAAATTCCAAATATGAGAACATTATTTCATTAACATGCAACAAGAATATACAAGAAGGTAAATACCTAGGGATTCTTCTAATTGATATAGCACTAACTGGCGTTTCAGTTTCAGGTCGAACTGTAAGAAGACTTTTCACCTGATATAACAAGCAAAATAGCACATGAGATCAGACAAGCGCAAATTTACAAGGTTGATGAAACAAATATGAAACTGTGAAAAAAGGAAATGATAATTTGTACCCACCAACAAAAGGCCTATAATATTCTTTGGGTTCCCTGAATAGACAGGGACACGACTGTGGCCTCGAGCAAGAATCTTGCCAATAGCCTCCCTACAATAGAAACAACTTTCCATAATCACAGGCATTTTACATAGTAATGAAAGTACCCAAAAAAAAATACTACTAGTCTAAACAGGCTACTATAAGCCTCATCATCTCTCAAGTCTAACAACCACTCTAAGGTTCATGACTAAGGGAATATAGCGATTTTAACAGAACAAGGATACTTTATGCTGGTGTTTAATTTAAACTCCATCAAACAGTTTCCATCGTATTATTTCCTGCACCCCTAGCATATAAATACTATCCAGTGTAATTTGAAGCCACAAGTTTAAAATGCAGTAAGCCAAGATGGCTCACCATGTCACAGTTATTTTAGATTCCTATACAAAAACAAGTCAATGTTGTATTGATTTGATTTCTTTGCTAAAAGAATGGGACTTCTGCATATAACGTGATGCACCTGAATAAATTTGAAACAGTTGCAACTAGATACCAATAATAAATCAAAATTCACAAAATGCCTTCTTAGAATTTCTCCCTTGGAAAAGAAAGGTTAAGAAGAGACGATTTATATATATGTGCAGAGTCTCACCAATCCAACTTTGAATTGACGTCCAAGGAAAAGGTAGACTCAATGGGTGTCATAGCTGCCTCAGCTGTCTGTGAATACGATCAAATCATTAGAAATTTAAATTCCTAAATTTATGACAACATTTTAGACAAGACAAAACAAGGTACCATGGCCAACAAATAATTCTGAATTACAGAAAATTAGAAAGTATAGCATCAAAGAAGTAGCATAGCATTTACCTTCTTGCTTAACCAAGTAAAACTATATTCTAGCTCGACAACTAGACATGCATGATTCGCGTATTTAAAATTACTGATTAAATTAATAGTTGTCATCAGACATGCAGATGGAGTACATTGGTATGAGCACTACTGTTGGCTATCACTCTGTATAAAGAAAAAAATATATATTTCCTTAAGGATACACACAAATCCATGAATATCAGTGTACCAAAATCAATGGGTCAATATAACTACCCACAAGTGAAAAATTACCATCATAACTTCAGAAGAACCAGCTAAAACTAATGAATATCATCAGCCAATAAATCCTAAAATCAGCTGTCAAGAGCAGGAACAAGATACTGATGCGAATGTTGGCCATTGAACCAAAGAAAGAGTATCCTGTTGCATTTACAAATATTTGAGTATTTTGGAATCTTCTGGCTCTTTAAGTAGAGACAACAGTAAATTTCTTTCTTTCTTTTTATGAGGCACTAGCTATAGTAGAAATGGACAAAATTATACTGTATTATTACAGTAGAACAATTACACATATATATAGGACTCTCGCATAACAGCCAATGTGGAGATTAGTCATTCACTATAATACCTACATATAATTATTAGCTATAACACTCCTTTCAAGTTGGAGCCTAAATATTGATCATTGTTTGATTTATTACACAAAATAGAAAATTCCACAATATAAAATAACACCAAAAGAGGGACAAAGTAAAACTTTATTATCAACTATAAGAGAAATGTTATAACAAATCAATAATAACTAGTTATCTTAAATCCTGTAAACAACAAAGATGAATGAACTATACATGTTTGATCTTATCCAATCCCACAATTTGTCCAGTCTGTTTAGTCCTTCTAGAACATTCAGTTTGTCTAACCTGTTTTTTCTGTCCTGACAGTTCAACCCATCAACACCGTCTCATTTATCCCACCAGTTCGATTTGTTTGACTTAATTCATCCTACTTGTTAGATTTGCATAATTTATCAGGCCTTTCTGGCTTGTCCTACTTGTCTAATCCCTGATTGGTCCTGCCTAATCAACCTCTTCAGCAAGTGTAGACAATCTAACACGTTCAACCCTCCAATCCATAGCTAGTTTGACATGCCTGATCCATTTGGCTTTTTTCTGTCCGTCAGACCTACCTGACTGATCTAACCTGTCTGGCACATGTGATCAATCATGCTCATTCTGCACATCAGTCTATTTGATTCACATGATCTATCTAGATTGTTGCCCCTTTTGATCCATTCAATCCACCTAATCTGTCTAACTCACTCTCCAATTGGGCATGCACAGTCACACAATCTATACAGCTTATTCGCCCTATCAGTCTAGACGAATTCTTCCAATCTCCTCAATGATTAGTCCAACCTACCTAATCAGTTTGCCCTTTCCAGTTCACTTAGTTTGTTCACTTTGAATGCCCTTTCAATTTATCCACCTTGTCCAATTCATCAAATCTGTCCAGCCCATGAGTTACGCCTAAATTGTTCAATCCATTTGAACTTCTGGCGTAGTCTGTCTTTTTGACCTTTTCTACCCCTTCTCATCTAATCCGCCTACCCAATTCGGTCAGCTTGCACAATTAGTCAGTTTAGTTGATCATCCGTCTTATCTCACTATTTTAGATTTGAAATTGATTAATAATATCATATATTGTAGAAATGGAATGCCAAAATATCAGAATGGAATCATACAGGGAATGATACATTCCCATTCCATTACAATCCACCTACCAATGGCTCCCTTAACTCAAAAGATAACTTAAATTAGAGAAACAAATTATCTTTGCTCTTTCTAGTAAGACAGTAATTATACAGAAGAAATGAATTGGAAAGTAAAAAATACCTTTTCAGTCAAATCAAGTGCCCCGCTTATTATTGTGGTTTCATCATGTGTAAGCTCTCCACCTTTTCCTGCCTAAAATGATTGAAATCAATAGTAAGCATAACAAATAGCAAATGCTGATTCCAAATAAGGTGAATAATTTATACCTCTTTGCTGTGAATAGAGACTAAAGCTTTTAACTGAGCACGTCTAAAAAGTGCAGATTCATTATGTCCAAGTGCACAATCTAGAATCTGAATTCATAATTACAGTCAGAAAAAAATCCTCAGATCATAGGTAAACAGAGAATGTTCAAGCATGCTCAAAATTCTAACATTGTGAAGTAAAATGCACAAAGTGCTAGTAGACATGCTGATAACCTGGACAACTCTAAGAAAATAGTAGAGCTACAAAACCTACAAGTTAAAAAAAAATAGAGAGAGAGAGAGAGAGAGAGCAAATTATTAAACAATACAACACAATCTCATTTAGAGGCAATCCTATCTGAGCCTCTAGTGCTTAGAACTATATAAGGTTCTACAAGAGAATATCAAAGGTCAAAGGAGAAGACAAAAAGTTACAAATTCAATATGACAAATTTAGCAACTTAGATTTGCGACAATAAACTTCATTAAATTTGGAGGTTGTTGTAGAACTATCAAATTTATAAGATGAAAATGGCCAAATACAAAACAGTTAAAATCAACTAATGAAAGCCTACATGTTGCCCCTAGATAACATAGATTGAAGTGGGGGAATCACATTGTGTTGATAAAACAAAAACACTACAATAATTCTCAAGTTAGCTTCATTTTCAGACAATTTATTAACAAGCATGCATATGAATTTTACAATAAAAAAAATGAGAAGTTCTTGGACTAGCTTAGCTCCAATATTTGAAAACTTCATCTACCCCACTGTACTTAAGTCAGACACTGACACTTGGATGACACTCTGAATGAAGACCTGATGCCCCTGTTGTTCTATGCAAAAGAATTTAAAAGCAGCTGTGTTTGACGCTTATATTCATGCCTATGTCGAATGCTCGTGCAATAAAACTCTAAAGTTAGCATTTACCGCAGGATTTGGTCCTTTTAGATAATTTATAAAGATACCAACACTGACCGACTAAATTGAAATGGCATATCCTAACCCATGTTAAAGGCAATAGGAAAACATTCTGAAATTTTTATGAAGAAGATGCTTAACACGAGCTAATCAATCACTTATGACTTAACAATCAAAAGAATTTCTAAAAACAACAAAGGAATGTAGTTTAAAAGGCGCATAATTGAAGTGTATTACTTGCACCATCATATTAAGTTGGTACTTGTTGTGATGACTACTATAAATTATTAGCTGGCATAAATTAAAATTGGCATAACAAAGAATTACCTTGCCAACAGGATAAGCTATTGGGTAACAGATGATCATTAATATGCGCACTAGCCAGACCAAGTTTGCTCCCACTGCCAACCCGTATCTGGTGCATATGGCTTGAGGAATAACCTGGATAAAATACAACATGATAAGTTCTAAACAGAGAACAACCAACCTATAATCAATCAAGAGTAACGCGTGATTACCTCACCAAAAGCCAGCACAAAGGTCACAGATAACACAATAGCAACATATGGATTGAATATCCTGTCCAGGCAGAGAGGAAGAGCCTACAGCAAATGAGTCAGTAATTGTAGTATCATTTTAAAGAATCAAGTATAAAAAGATAAAATCAAGTGAAATGCTAAACTACAAAATTATAGAATATGTTAGAAAGATAATTTGCAGACATGTATTGGTGGATTAACCCTTCCTTTCCTTCAAACATAGTAACAATTAATCATCATGAAATTAACTTAATGACTGGGGCCATTACATAAAATGCATGGAATTCTGATTGTCAACTTTCATGAGCATAAAGGAGAATATCTCCAACGTGGTGAATCTAGTAGTAAACTTAGTGAAAGTGCCAAATTGTTGAAGAGCAGTCCTTGGGGTGACAATTCTAGACCTAATTTTTTATGGTAATCTTCAGGAGACTAAGGTTCCCGAGAGTTAAAATAAGTATTATTATTAGAAAAAAAAAATTCTGACAAAGGTGCAGTGGTATATCTTTGCACACCACTTCAAGAGTTAGCAATTCAAGCCAAGCCTAAAAAGAAAATATAACATATTTATAAGTGCTTGATTGCTACTTAAGGTTGTGTCACTATTTTGCAAGTCCTTATAAATACCTTGTTGCTTTAAAAAGAGATAAAGACAACAAATTATCAAAAAGAATCCAAAAATATACACTGTTTGTCAGCTTAAACATCAAAATACATGATGAGAATAATTAGCTCACAAGCTAATTCTTAAATCAGGATATAAGTGATGGCAATGATCTACAAACTTATGAAGATAAAATACTTGCTATTGAAAATCATAAAGACACCTTTCTGTCAGCATCCAACATAAGTACTACAGTTGTTTGTAGGTACTTAATGCATTAAGAATTTCTGACTTTCATACCATAATAACTGCAGCTAAGGCACTTAAGAAATTTGAAGAATTTAGAACAAATTACTTATTTGGACAGAAAAAGTTAAATGCACACCTCCATAGCAACAGCATTACACAAAAGCAAAGTTACAAGAAGCTGATGTTGCTTTTGAACAACAGGCAGAATGGTAGCTGCAATGAAAGTGCAAAATAATCAAAAGAAAATCACAAGATACAGATAATAAGAATAAAATTCAGTACTTCAACACAAATTTTGGTAATTATGAGTGTAAAATATAACTTCTAACAACATATGATCTGCTATAATGTTCAATTGGGCATAGTAAGCAACAAAAAACAACAACCAAGTTTTTATTCCATTAAGTGGGGTTGACTATATGATCCTCCTACATCATTGGGTTCAATCCCCTACTATATCATGATATATATTTCAATAAATTTTATTCTATTTTATCATTGCTAACCAAGCCTTCTTTAGTCTTCCTCTTGCTCAATTAATATGTGTATTTGTCTCACATCACCCAACTACTAGACATTTATTGGTCGCTAAATAAATGATCATGTCATCTTAAATGTGTCACTCGAAGTTTGTCTCAATAGGCACAACCCAATTTTCTTTCTAATGTTATCATTTCTTATCCTATCCATCCTCATATATCTGTACATTAACCGTAACATTCTCATCTTTGCGACTCTCATCTTCTACTCGTGTACTCTCTTCATGGACCAACATTCAACTCCATATACAAAACAGGTCTAACTGTCATTTTGTAAAACTTCTCTTTAAGTTTTAGAAGTACCTTACGATCACAAACAACACTTGGTATCCTCCTTTATTTCAACCATTTTGTTTGTATCATATGTAAAACATCTCTATCAACCTCTCCATCCATTTGCAAAAAATGATTTTTGATAAATAACGCTTTTGATTACAAATAACTCGTCATCTCCTATCTTAACAATTGTCTTACTACGTTTAATACTACTAAATACTAATAAACTTAAATTTTATATATTTTGTCTTTATTGTACTAAACCTAAAACCTTTTATTGTGTTTCCTGCCAAGTTTCGAATCTAGCATTTACTTTTTCACGTGTCTCATCGACAAAATAATGTCTTATGCAAACTTCTATGGGGCCTTGTTGGTCACCTCCAGGATTAATCGAATCATAAGAGTTGAATACCTAAATTACTAAAAAAATAAAATATGAAGATCAAATATATCTGAAATTATAATAAAATAAAGTTGTAAATCAACTAAATGTGCATGATTAAATTTGATATTCAACTAGTAAAAATTTATTTATTTATAGTTGTAATTAAATGAATAAATTTGAATGCATATATATTTAATTTGTTAATATTTACGAATAACAATTATGAATGGTTCTGAACAATATCTACAAATAAAGTTTATAAATTATATTTATTAATAAATCTCTTATTAAAATTATAAATAGATAAAAAAACAATTCTCAAAATGAATAAATTAAATAATTATAAAATTATAAAAAAATAAATGATTAAACAAATTCAAATTTAAAGCTCGAAAACATTCTAAACAAATCAAGCTTTAATCAAATTTAAGCTCATAACAAAAATCAAGTCGTATTTGAAAATAAACTCGAGGCTCGGTTATCTTATTAGATATAAAAATTATCTCAATTTGACTTCTTTACAATCCAACAACCAAAATGTGCATTTCAAACGTGTAATACTCAAATTACAATCCGTTCTATCTACTACCTCAATTGTTTTGCATTGAGCATTTATATGTTCCATGCTCTAAATCTAAAACAATTGGTATTCCTATAATGTCTTCTCTTATCCAACCTAAGGTGTGGAACTCTTACATATTTAACACTACCAAGCTCTTATGGAGATGTAGCAATCCTTGTCAAGACGTTATAGTTGAACCCCGCAACGTGTTCCTTCCAAGAAACAATCTAGCATTATTGCAATAGTTTGGTGGATTTATACATAACATTTATCTATGTTTTACGTTGGTTGGCAACCTAACGCACCCCTCTTTCTTTATCCGGGCTTGGGACTCACCACGGTGAAATTTATTCGCGAGGGTGAAGTTTCAATTGTACATAGTGAGCATGCCAAAATAACCTAATTGTCCGACCTCTTATTCTTCAACAGTGGAGGAACTCTGGCGACTGATGGTTATTTTTCTATCTAAGAAGCTCAAAACAACATAATAGGAAGTGGAAGTAAAATTCAATCCTCCTATCTGATGAACGAGATCAGGTAGAGTGGATGAGCTAGGAGTAACTCCAAAGCATATGAAGACTTCTTTGCGGTGGAGGCAAGTTCAATAAGGTTCATAAAGCTTTGTTCGTAGATCATCAACTTGGATGTCAACAAAGACGAACCATATTATTAAACATAGCATCATTAACTGCAATCTAATCCGTTCAAGTGACATTTGTAAGATTTCATACTGTTTTAAGTACATTCACTAACTCATCTAGTAGGCAATCCGCTTCCCGTTTCGTTCAAAAATCAAAACGTCTTGCGATATTGTTGGTATAAAAATAAAAAAGTTGAGTGAAAAAAGCAATTGTTATCCTATAAAGATGAATAAAACTTCTCTAAACACATCGAAAGGCCTACCTGCTTGCTTCTTCTCGACGGGAGTCCCGCTGCGCTGCAGGATCTCCAGCTCGACGAGTCCGAGCGACATCAACCCCAGAGTAAGCCCGGACATGATCCCCGCAAATAGAACGAGAAAGCACGAGATCCCTGCGTATGCATACCACACAAGCGATCCGAAGTGGATGTCTTCCCCCATCAGCATCACAGCCCCATCATTCTCCGCCGGCGCGGCCATCGCCGTCAGCATCCTCGCTACCGCCGCCGCATTAAGCACATGCATCGTCGCCTTGCCTCGCGATCCCACTCTCCCTTCGTTCGCCGATCCCCGGAGCAGCCCGCGACGAGGGCTCGGCAACGACGCAACAAGAACTGGGCGTCGCTAAACGTGGATCGGGAAGGAAAACCGGAGATTTGTTCTTTACGAAAAGATAGCACGACGAGACACCAATCAGGATTTTTTTATATCGATCTACAAAATAAAGCCGCGTTAATAAAAAGAAATACAGAGACCCAATCAAAAGGCGGCTTTTAAAACGTGCGTGACTTCCGCGCGACAGCGATTATTAGAGACCGGTACGGCGATTAGCTGTCTGCGAAACCGTCTTGAGAAAGTGGGACCGGTTTAAGGAATTTGAACGGTGAGATGGGAGGGGCTTATTGGACGGATGAGATAAATTTGAGCGTCGACGTGCCGTTAAATTGATGGTTTATAGGAAATATTTTGAGAAAAAAAATTAGAAGTCCCATATTTTACAAATCATAAAAAGGATATCCTGTTTTTTAAAAAAAATAAATGGGCACCTTTGATGATTTTATCCGGAAATTATCATCCAATATTATTATAAAAAATTATCGGATAGCTTTTATTTAGGATGGAATTTAGCATTTATATCGTATAAAAATAATTCAGTAATTTTTATAATATATTTAGTATGAATTTAAAATTTAAAATATCTGAATATTATTATATCAAAATAACTTCTATAATTATTTTAAAATTATTTTGATAAAATTTAAATAATTTTAACTAAATTAATAAATAATATTTAGATATTCTGAATCTTAAATTTTAAATTCTAAACTCACACTAAATTCATTGTAATAGTTACTCATAAGTAGCTTGTACATGATATAGCAGTTATCGAGTAGCTTTTATATATTATAACAATTATTAAATACGATATAAATCTTAAATTATAAACTCATATTAAATACATTGTAGCAGATAATTTCTATAGATTGTAGCAGCTATTTGATAGTTTCTACACGTTGCAATAACTATTGAGTAGATTTAACACGTTGTAATAGTTATTGGGTAGTTTCTATACGATATAAATCTTAAATTCATATTAAATATATTATAATAATTATTGAATAATTACTATATATTGTACAGTTATCTGTTAGCTTTTATATATATTATAGAAGTTATTGAATAATTATTATATGTGATAGAAGTTATTTGATAGTTTCTATAATAATGTTGGATTAATGAGTAATTTCAGAATAAAAATAAGAGGATGTCTATTTGATTTTTTTTAAAAATGGATGCTCAATTATGTTTCTCTTAATTATTAAGAGGCGTGATTTTTGCCCAAATATTTTTATATTAGAAAGATCCGCCGGCTCATTGATTTGAATATTCTGGCCTTTTATCGAAATTTATTCTGTAAAAATATTTTTTTAAGGAATATTTCGATAAAAAACGCTAGTTTATAGTGATAAAACCCCCGTGTTTTTTTTAAATTTATCTATTCTTTAAATAAAAAATGTCAAGTTGAACATTTTTTTCATTGAAAAGCTAATTTTATTTTAAACAACAAGAGAAAATAAAAGCTGCACTCATCTCTATTAATAAAAATCACAGAACTACTTAAATATCATCTTTCAAGTTCCTTTAAAATAAAATCTTTGAGTTATTTCTAGGGTAAAAAAAATAAAAAGGCTTTTTTATTTTGCATCGTAGTCAAGTTTTCATTTCATTTTGGGAAAAAAGTAAAAGGACATTTCATCTTAATTTTTTTATAAAAATTATGTTAATATTAATTAAAACGTATTCTAATTTTGATCAAAATTATTTAGTATCGGTTAAAGTTACTATAATATTATTATAAGATAGGATGTCGTGATTAAATTCTTCAATAATAAATTATATATTTGAAATTTAAAATTCAACTATGATATATTATGAATAATTTTTTTTTAATAAACTCGAGAACGCTGCGACCCTTTACATCTATGTTAGTCAATACTTTTCTGAATTTGTTAAACTCCAATATTAATTAAAGCTTCATCAAATCATATCACTACTACTCCAATGTTGTTAAAATTATTTCAACAACGTTCTAAATATATTAAAATTGCTCAAACATTGATTAAAATTATTTCAAATGTAGTTTAAATTATTTTAATATCGATCAAAATTGCTCTAAGTTTTGATTATCTTCAGATTATTTTTAATTAACTAATGCTAGAGTAGTTTTGACAAAATTTGAGGTAATTTTAATCAATATTAAAATAATTTTAATCAATATGATCAATTTTAGAGAATTTTTACTAAAATTGCTGGACATAAAATAATTTTGATTAAAACTTTAATAATATTTGACCGATCAAGTAAGAAGGATTGTTTAAAAACATAATTTAGAATAAAATGTTCTTTTAATATATATTTTTTTCCACACGGTCCCCACATTTTTCATAATAATAAAAGTCAGTTTTACCTTTTCATGTTTGTCTTTTTTTTTTCTTGTTATTGGATACTTTCGTTAACTTTATTTATTATTTTTGATTGTTATAAATTAGTTTTATGCATTTCTCATCGGTCACCAGGATAAATCGGAAAGTGCTAATAGAGATCTGTCCAAATGACCAATATTCGAAAGCCCACTTTTTATTACTTTTTATTAGAAGAAAAATTCCCTAATATACGGTAATTAAGATTCGACCATCGCATGATTTGATAATCAAAATAAATTAAAAAATATTCATCGAAATTAAGTTACGGCTGCCGTAGGTGACGTCGAGGTGGTGGATTTCGAGCCTGACGAGGACGATCTCATGGACGAGGAGGTTGGCGCCGCCGACCCTTCTCCTGCTCCTGTGGCTAAGCTTCGATCCACCCTCGCGGACGGTGGCTCCTCTGGATTAGTACTCAGGAAGACCAAAGGCCGGGGCTTCCGCGAGGAGGCAGGCCCCGGTCGCGGCAGCCACCTGTCTGCCTGGGAGTTCGATTCCCTCGACTCGGATGGAGGTCCCGGGCCTCAGCGATGTAAGCCGGCGAAACCCTAATCTTAACACGATGCTTCCTTTTTATTATCGCGTCTTCGATTTTGTTGGGTTCTTGGTGAGGATGATGCTCCAATTTCCATGTTCGTCTTATGTTATCATATCCTGACAATGTCCGTGGTTTTCTTCTTCTCTTTAAGAAAAACCAATTTTTATATAAACAGGAAAATGCGCAACTATGTAGGATGTTGTTGTTTATGATCCTCTATGAGATTCAGTCTGTTCCTTTTAGCTCCAAGTTATCTATCAGGGGGATTTTACTAACTGACGTGGTATATGATGTCCTGCACCTGATTTTCTATTTAAACTTTTATGTGAACACTGTTTCATTTGAATTGGTTGTCGTGGCTTTGCAATGCCTCATTCAAGTTCTCCAAGCAGAGTTTAGGGCTGTCGTGACTGTCAACCTAAGAACATGATACAAGTTAAAAGCATGGATACCTGTAGTTGGCATAGTCTTGTCCCAACAATGGCAGTCCTATCTTTCCATGTGAATCCTACCCTGCTTACTCAATTGCATTTGGTGATATAAACCAACATTTTCGGTACCTTTTTCTCATCATGCTACCTCTATTGCTTAGTATAGTGTCCATTATATGCAGAAAATATCAACTCGGATGTTTGTCTTCTTATTTATGGTGAAAAAATGGGAAGAATATTTACCTAGGCGACAAACTTTGTCGCAGTGTTAAGACTTTATGATTTGTCAAAAATGATGACAATTCTTTTCTTTACAACTATGATTTTTTTTAAAAATTTGCAATAAATAAGATATTCATCTATCTTTTGTAGATTTATATTTCCCTGACCCGTTTTTTAATTGTAAAATTGCAAATCAAGTTAAACACTCAATGCTGGTTTTATGTGTAGCATATTCTACAGGTTTTCTTTATTTTTTTAATGTTAGGGAATTTAACATTTGGCAACACTGTGATCAAGATTTCAAATCTGTGCTGGTGACTTATTAACAATGGGTAACATAGTGGAGCTACATATGGTGTAAGTTGCTTCTGGTTCTTATTGTATAAATATTTATAATGAGATTTGATGACTTCGAGCATGAACTATGAAACAAACCTTCATTGTGTTTAGAACTCTATTATCGCAGTATGAAACAAATCTTCATTGTAGGATATTTTTTTTATTTCATTGTGTTTAGTTTTCTATTCTTGTACATTTTGCAAGTTCTAGAAGATAATTTTCCTGCCTGTTTTTTCTTTCTCTCTTTCCCTTTTTTGTGATGAAGAAATCTTGCTCAATCATGCTATCTGCAACTGCTTAAGAAGAGTGCAAATTTTCTGTTACGGCTATTGAGGGATGGATGCTGTTAGTATCTGGAGTTCATGAAGAAGCACAGGAAGATGATCTTCATAATGCCTTTCGTGAATTTGGCCAAGTCAAAAATTTGCATTTAAATCTTGACAGCCGCACTGGTTTCGTGAAGGTAATTATAATTATATCTATAAACTTGGTAATCATCTTTAAGCATTCCTTTTGTCCCGAGAAAAGTTTTTAGGTTGTTGTTTTGCAAAGATGTCTATGCTTTCAGTGTACTAGAAAAGAATATATTGCTGAATCATTGTCCATTTTGTTGTACAAATTATTGTGAATTATAATATTCATGTAGACATAATATATTTTACTAATCGGGGGAATTTTATTGATATTCATCTTAAAGAAGACTTGATTAGCAAAGGACAAAATTTATTTAAATATATATGAGGATATAGTAGGGGATCAAGTCAAATGGCGTAAGAGGATGACCATATAGTTGACCCCGCTTAGTGGGATATAGGCTTAGTTGTTGTTGTTATATTATAATATTCATTTTAAATCTGTTGATTTATTAATATTTATTTGGACTGAAGGGATAGGCAATATATAGCTAGTATCTTTACTAGGATTGCTTAGTAGTCTCATTCTACCATGTTATAGATATTTTAGAGAACAATTTGAAAGGCTAACAGATGAAGGCATTCAAACCAATCAGTTCTATTAGTTGGTACCTTGTCAGAGAATTTTCTGACATTTCTATGATGATTAGTCTGGAGTGAAACCTGAATGACATAACTTATGTTGCATTTACTGGTTGATACTTCTATTTTTTTTTATTCAAATATATTTTTTGAAATCTTTGTAGTTTAATAAGGTTCCCTTGTGCTAGTTTCAATCTCAAATAGAATGTGTGATTTCCATAGATAAATAAATAAAAAATTACAGCAAAGTCACAAGAGGATGATTACCTTTCAAATTCTTTGATGTAATCGCATAACACTGATGCAATCATCCATTATCTATTCTCTCTATGTTCTTCCTGCAAATCGAAGTTTTCGTCATCAAAAGAGCAATTCATTGTTAAAGAACTATTATCATGGATGCTTCCCACATTCTTGTTACTGTCAAGTCAATTGCACATTCCTTTGGCTATCTCTATCTATCACAATGATTTTTTTTGTTGATTGCACAAGAAAAATATTTGAATGAATACACTAAACAAACAACAATAGAAGTTAGTCCATAGTAACAACAAGCATAATCATGGATGACTAGGCATTGGAACATCAATATAGTTAACTATGGAAATACATCTAAATAAAGAGGCAAGTTACATCCAAAAATAATCAAACCAACAAAGTTAGATGTGAATAGATCAGAGCAGTGTTCTAAATGGCACTTGAGGCAGGACCTCACTCGCCCCGCTTTTGTGCGGCCTTTTAAGGTGGTCAAACAACGTATGTTGATCTCGTTTCGCCCGGACCAGTGGCATACACAAGGCGTTGGCGTGCCGCGACACATCCAGACTCATCACCTGAACCTAGTGATGAGTTTAGACCCGTCGCGCGAGCCGGACGACGAGTTCGGACCGGGTGCGCGAGCCCGACGATGAGTCCTGACCCGGTGCACGAGCCCGACAATGAGTTCGGACCAGTCTCGCGGGCGCGACGGACCCGTCGCGCAGGCATGGACGCGTCACCCTAGCCTGGCGACGGGTCGGGACGCCTCGCCTGGACCCGATGAGGCATCCGTCGCGCGAGCCTTCGAAGCAGAAGCAGAAACTTAGAAATTAGGTTTTTTTTTTTTGAACTTAGGGTTTAATCAAATACTTTAAATTAATAATTTTAATCAACTCCTGTGATAATTTAAATAGACTTAATTAAAACCTAATAAAATTATTCTATTAATTTAATATATATATATATATTTATTTATTTATTTAAATTAAATTTTTTATTTTTAGTTAATATATTTTATAGCAATTTTTTGTTCTAACTTCTAATTTTATTTGATTATTTTTTAATATGATGATTTTTTATTAATTATTTTATTAGTTGCATTTATATATTTATTTGTTCCTTATATATATTGTATTATATTGTTGGAAGCTTATTGTATTGTAGGAACCTTAAAAAAAATTCAACCCCCTAGGCGGCCAAAGGCGTTAGGCGGTCACTGACCGTCCCGTCACCGCCTACTGTCATTTTTACAACACTGGATGAGAGTAAATAGAGAAATTGAACCCAAAAAATGTTAATCATTGATTTTTGGTTATTTATACTTGATAATTACCACTGGAAGGGGAAGTTGTATCAGAGAAAAAGAAGTCTTTCTCCCTGCAAAAACAGATCTCAGGTATAGACAACAGGAAATTTTGGTTAGTAGGAAGTTTTGGGAAGAAGATCTGAGAGCTTGCCTCTTTCATCTGAAGCAAACGGGATTGTTGTCCATAGGAGAAATTGAACATAGAGACTCTAGTAAGAAGACGCTGGGGATGGGATTCTGAGCAGTGCTCTGGTGGCAAGCATCTGTAGCTGGGTTCGCGGTGGCTCTTTGATATAAAGCTGTTGGGGATGGCCTGTCGTTTGGTTCGCAGTAGCTCTAAATCAAACCAAATGGAATTAATAAAAAACCAAACCGGAGCAAAAATTAAATTTGGTTGGTTTTGGTTTTGGTTTTGGTTTTGGTTTTTCGAGCTGAACCAAATAACGGAGAGCCCTGTTATTTGCTAGAAATATATTTATCTTACAAGGTAGCTGCTTTTATATACTTCTTGAGAATGACTGGAGGAAAGCAAACAAAATTAATTGGGTTCTTGATATTAGATCTATTAAAACTTTCGTGGCAACACCCAACAACACTCCGACATGGTTAGACTAAGTTCCTATCTTATTTATTATACTACTTTTTTTTCCTTTTGCATTAAAATTTGTGTACTTTTTGCTTATTTAGGATTATGCTCTAATTGAATATGAGAACTTTGAGGAATCACAAGCTGCAATTGCAACACTTAATGGAACTGAGCTCCTTACACAAACAATTTTTGTTGATTGGGCCTTCAGCAAAGGTCCAGTCAAGCGTAGAAACATGAGTAGAAGGTATTTCCTAAAAAGATATGATTTTGTTTTTGCTATCTTATTTTCAACCATCGAACTTTTATTAGTGGCAAAAGGTGAAACGCTCGCTCTCAGCGCCTCCGCCAATTCGTCTCAGGACGAACATGAAGGAGGTAAATCATGGATGACTACTAGCCCGAACAGTGATCAATGCATAGTAAGGATAGGAACCTAGCTATTAGTTAAGATTTGACCCCTAGACCTCATGATGACAACGTTCCATGCATTAGCCAACAGTCCTTCCTGAAGAGATGCCATCGAACTTTTATTGATCTTCTGTAATGTGGTTTACTCGTTCCATTATCTTGCAACTGATCTCTTTGAAACTTGATGTTGCCTTTTCATCTATTTTATTGTGCTTCTCACTACAGATCCCCTGGAGCTCACCGTTCTAGGAGCCCCCCGAGGCGGAGATACTAAAAGCTGCATTGCTCGACTTGTGTGATTTTGGATTCATTCTTCTAGCCATTGTATCTCTATGCCATTAAAACTCAATCGGAAAGCAAGGAACTAAGAGAAGTCTGAAGAGTTATTGTTTTTGTTTTTCATATTTAATGCTCACCTTGCCTTTTTTTTATTATTATTTTTTAACTAGCATTAGGTATGACTTGTCATGATTTCATGAAAAAATTTCATCGGTCATTATGGTAAATTTAAAAATACTCGTAATGAGTGGCCCAATATCCAAATTTTTCATCTCACTAGAGAAAAATGTAGAGTGAAAATTGCAGAGTGATGCTAATGGCACCTTGGTTGATCTATTTGATGGTTGCTTGGTTAAATTTAAACTGTTTTATTTTGATCCCCATTGTATTACCCAATGACTTTGGCTTATGGAGAATTTTTGTTTTTGACTTGTTTTTCAGGTGAGTTTCAGTCGATTGGCCTATATGTTGTCGTATACCAATTCGAAATAAAATATTTCAATTGTGATTTGCTGATGTTGAAGTTGAACATGAAATACAAAGTGTTGGCTCATCGAATCAGATTATCTCTGTGAGTATTTATACAATTGTTATCAGATTTAACGAGTTTAGAATGTATTTGAGATCTGCTGTCAAATCAATAAAAGTAGCTTCATGCTTCGGGGCTTGGTGTCGTGGTTAGGTCTGGTGTATTTTTTTGATTTATTTTGATGATCGAAATTTTTTGTGAACCTAAGTTGATTATTCTTTAGTAGGGTTTAAAATTTGAATATTTAGTATCAATTATAAAAAATAATAATAAATAAATAAAAGTAGGTTTGTTTATTACTAGAGTTTTGTTGCCAAGCTCAACTAATTAGGTTAAATATTTATCTAATATATTGAATTTAAATTATTTTTTATTTTTAACCTATTATAATAATTTAAAATTATAAAAATTTATAAATTATTATATTTTTATGTATTTAAATAATAATTAAATTTTACATAATTTAATTTAAAAAAAATATAAACTGTTCATGAAAACTTTGTTTGTAGAGCAACCAAATGCATAAGGATTTAAACTTCTTTATTATATTCAATATTGAATGAATTTCAATGGTGGAATTCGCCGAGGACAATCAAAACATTAAGGACAGTTCGCTATATACGAAGTTCAACAATACAGATCTCAAAAACAAAAAACAAACTATATATATTGCGCACCTCGTCGTGCGCAGATAATTTTTTATTTTTATTATTTTTTTAAACTCGGAATTATATTATTTAAAATTTTATTTTTAGAGTTTAAAATTTAAATTATAATATTTAAATTTAAAAAAAAATCAAAAACAAATTTTTTTTTAATACACGCAGAATGAGTGATATAAAATGAGAATATTTAAATTCTTTTTATATAAAAGGATATTATATTGCTCACCTCCTCGTGTCTTTTTTCGTGTCCATCTAGTATAATTTTTTTTTTAATTTAAATATTATATCTTAAATTTTAAATACTCAACCTTAAATTTTTTTTTAAAAAAAATTACAATATATATATATATATATATATATATATATGACTTTGCTAGCCTACACACCTTATCCTGCACAACTATGTGCATCTGCTGAGGTGACATAATCCTGATCACTGATCATATCACATATTTTAATCAATGATGTACCGGTGCATCTGTTGAGGTGGCATAATCCTGATCACTGATCATATCACATATTTTAATCAATGATGTGCAGGTGGTCACCTCAACAGGTGCCCATGGTTGTGCAGGATAAGGTGTACAGACTAACAGAACTCTCTCTATATATATATACATAGTTCATTTTATGTCGCTCGTCAATTCGATTCTACGAAAAATTTTCATCGATAACTCATAGGATTCAACTAATATTAGAAATGATCAATTTAATTCTATAAAAAAATTTCATCAACTATCAGAATAAATAGCACAAATGGATCTGACAAACAGTCTAACATCACAAATAATTCAAACTCCTTAAATATAATTCACCTTAAGTGAGATTCAAACCTTCATTATCTAAAAAATTCATCCCATCATTTTACATCACACCATAATCTCAAAGAAAAAAAAATAAACCACATTAAATTTATTATAAACAACCTTATTCTATATTATGAAAATAATAAAAAAATATTTTCATGATTCAAACCTTCAGATCATACGACAATCTTATCATTGCACCAAAACTTTCCTACCCTTTTGTTCAGAACAAACATCACAACTAATAACCATTGAAACATAAGAAACGACCT
>JBBUKS010000008.1:11815583-11840840 GCA_038050645.1 Hedychium gardnerianum | reverse complement strand
GAGAAATAGTCACCTCTGCTCTACAACTTTATTCTTCCATTATTTTGTTCTTCTTTCTGTTCCTCCCTTCTAAAATAACCTGTTTGTACTTATTTTTATCTTCTTGAGATGCTTTTCGACAACCAAATACATTTCTAGATATATTTCCTATATGCTCCTTGATCCTATATACTCTCCCCGATATCATTTTTTCACACAACTTATATTTAATTTTATTGAGATTCTTAGGATCAATCAACATCCCGAACTCTCATATGATGTCATTTGACTCTCTCTTAAGAATCCTAGATTCGAGTTGAGTGATGAATGCTGTCGAAGATGGATTGCTTACTATTATAATTTATTGTTAACAACTTAATTGTGATAACCTTAAAAATAATTTAAGAATAAATTTAGGAATTTTGAAATCATTAACAAATAATAGTTTTAGAAATTTTATTATATATAAAATAATTAGAATATAATTATATAAAAAAATTAAGATATAAAATATCAAGATATAATTATATTGTACAAAGAACTTACACAATATTTTTTTATATATATTTGTCGATAAACAAATTCTATATAATTTGAATCATTATTATGCACTAGTAAACATTTATTTCATGTAGTAATATTCAATAATTTATAATTAAAATCTATAACATTAAACTTAGGAAAATGCATACAACTTTTAGTAATGGATCGTGGAACATAATTTCAATTTTTAAATCCAATTCGAGCTGTAATAGAAAAATTGATTCAGGAAGAATTTTGTTAAAGTAAAATATTCTTCTTCCTAAAAGTAAAATATTATTTGAATCTGATTATATGAATTAATAAAATTTATTTAAATTTTAAATATATTTTTTATATATCTGAATCTGATTTATATAAATTAATAAAATTTATTAGAATTTTTAAAGAATTTTTAAAATTTTAAATATATTTTTTTATATATTTAAATCTGATTTATACAAATAAATAATATTTATTAGAATTTTTAAAATTTTAAATATATTTTTTATATAAATTAATAAAATTTATTAAAAAAAATTAAATTTTAAATATATTTATATAAATTAATAATATTTATTAGATTTTTTAAAAATTTAAATATATTTTAATTTTTATATATTTTATTGAAATAATTTAATTATATTTTATGAAAACTTATTAAAATTATCTCATTTAAGTCAAGAGTTTATTTAATTAATTAGAATAAAATATTTTTTTTATTATCTATGCTCGCGATGCCACCAACTGCAGACGTCGCTATGTGTCTGATGGTGCCGAAAGTATTGCAAGAGGCGTCTGGCATCGTCGAAAACGTCGTTGAATGTATCCTGCGGTGCCGGACGCGTCGCGGGATGTGTCCCACATCGTTGGAAGCATCCCGCGCCGTCGAAAGCATCTAAAGACGCGTCTTGTGACGCTTCCGACGACTGCGAACGGCTCTCGCAACGTGTTCAACGTCGCCTGTGATGTCCCACGAGTTCATAGTTGTTGTCTGAAAAAAAATTAATAGAAAACAAAAAAAAACTCATAGATGGATCAAAGAATTGCTCCTTCTTATGCGACGGTGAATTAAAGACAAATAAATAAATAAATTAATAAAGATTTAAGACTAATTGATAAGTGATTATTAAACTTTTTGATTTAAAAGCCCAAAATTAAAAAAAAAATAATACCCGCCGCGTAATAGCAACGACGCCGAACAACGCCAAGACCGTCTAGTGCCGCACAAGACTTAGACGGCACCTAGACAGCCGCCAACATCAATTTTTAGAACATTGACTAATACATTACAACACTGTAACTTTACAATTAATATAACATCGTAACTTAATTATAGTTGCTATAACTTGGATAGTTATAAAGAATGCCATTGATGTTACCAGTGTCATTGTAGAAAAAAAAAATACAATCTGTACATGAACATTAAACGAAAAGGCACATTATATGAAAAAATCAAAACCAACTAACTTTAATGTAGACAGGGAGAACTTAGAATAGCCAATGCTTCTTTTTAGGCCTGCGTTGCACAGGAAGATCTACAGAAACAATTTAATGAAAATGTTAGCTGCATTAGAAAGCAGCAGTGTAAAATATCATCTCAAAAAGGTTGGTTGATTGATGATGACCTCGAAGTTGGTAGATAGAATTATAGTGCACCTCGGACCAGAAACTCAGCCATAGCTCTGGAATATCAACAAATAAATAATAATAATAATCGCCGTCGTCGTCGTCATGGTGCACAAATAATAAAGCAAAGGTTATGACAAGAAGAAAAGAAAAATGAAACCATCTGCAAAAAAAAGAGAGCTTATCAATTCACCTCTTTTCCTAATTCCTATCTTGAAATTCAAGTCTCATACGTTTTAGTACATCGCTTTGTGTTTGTGATGTTCTGCTCAGTTCATGTCTCAGTCATGAAGAGGCCCTTCGTCACATTAATAAATCCAGAATACAACTTATGCATATTCAAAAACCAACCGTTAAAATTTTCGTTCTTAGTGAAATTTGAACTTTGATCCCTTTACTTGTTCCCATGAGTGTTTTACCACTGCATCACATTTGTGAAAATTCCCTACTCATTTCCTTATTGTAGGAGTCCTTATGATACAAGAATGGCCAGGTAGATCAGATGGTAGAGTGTAAGATTAGACCCGTCTTAAATAAAACATGGATACTCATTGAACAGCTTGGTATCATATTGTCAGGATTGCTTTTAGATCAACAACTAACATGACTATTAGTTTTTTTTTTATTTGATATCCAAGCCTTCGACCTGACTAATCCTAGGGTGATCGATACGGCCCCACGAAAGTTTCACACTAGCCACCAAGATAAATCGGATAAGTACACGTGGAGGCCCATCCTGACAGCCAGCGTTCTCGGATCCGCTACCCATTGAGGAGAAAAATCCTCAATAATACACCGCAGTTGAGTCTCGAACTCCAAATACCTGGTCTATCATTGGAGGGTCTAACCACGACACTCTGCCATCGGGGGCAGTTGACTTTGGCTATGAAGAACCTGGGGCAATCAACATCAAATTGATCAACATGTGATAACAAATTGTTCTTCACAATCTAATTGAACCCTTCTGCTCGACGGTCGACAGGACATTGTCACATGAGTTGTGAAGCTCACTACTCAGACTAGCATAACCATTCAATAACATACTAACTCAGGAACTATTATTTATCTATCCAACACTGAGGTCGATCGGTAGAGTAAAATTACATGATAAAGAAACTAGTGTTGCCAGGCAATAGAACAAAAATTTCACAACTTTCTAATTCTTGAAGGAATTAGTTAAAGAAGTGGAAAGAATACTGCAAAACCAGAAACATTATAATGGGATTGATGGCATGTGTTGCGCCAGGCCGCCAGATCAGAGTGTCATTTAACTTATTTTAGGACACTGGAAATGGGATTGTGCAGAATTACCTCTTTGAGGAGCCTGATTTTGTGGCACAATCTCAACAAAACATGTATCTCTGAATGAAGTTAGAAGACATATTTTTGCTTGAAACTGCACATAAATAAGCAAAATTATTATTATTATTATTATTATTGTATCATTATTGACTAATGTAAAAGAATCTAGAATAACAAAAAGAAATTGCTTACATTACAACTAGATCTTCTGGGAAAGATTTTGGTCAAAAACAAATTAATTCTCAAAATCAACTAGAATAACAAATCAGACAACCACAAAAGAAGGGACAGTATTTAGGTGGTCTAATCACCAGAACTCTGATAATAGAGCGTTAATCTTAAGTGTGCATAAACACACTTATAGGCAATTCTTAAGTGTGCATAAACAAAAGAAAGAGGATAAGGTTTGAATTTTTCCATTGCATTGCTGACTCAAAATCAAGGTTCCTCATACAAGAATGCGGCAATGTATTTTTCAATCAATAAACATCTTGCAAGAATCTGGCAGGTGCTAATAATTGAAACATAACAAGATCAGTCAGAATAAGAATGTATCTGAATGAACCAAAATCAATATACCTTATCGGCTGCAGCTTGTAAGGTAACATGATCTCCCCATTCACCAGATCTGTATTATAACAGTACAGCAATATGTCAATGACCTATAGCAAGTAGATTATCAAGAAAGAGCTACATAGATAAATTTTCTTTTCTTTTTTCCTTTTTTTTAAATTTTTTTGAAAACAAGCAGCTCATCACTAGGCAGACACCACAAGGCATAGTGAGAACATGATGCGGGCAACTTTTAGACTGATTCAATTTTCATGATGCTTTAAGCCAGCAATTCCTAACCTCTGAATCAATATAACATTGAAGAAAATGTAAATTAGTGTAAATCACCTACTTGGCCATTTTCTTATAATAACGCTTGTACTTCATGGGTACATATCCTTCATAATAAAGAGGGAATTCCTTAATCTGCATTATATAAAATGAAAAAAGAATGTGAGAAATCATAAAGATATTCTTGTTCCTTTAAGATCTAAAGAAATTAGGATAACCTTCTAATGGAGTAACAAAACAAGACTACAAAACAAGGTAATTTAAGCAATCCAAATAATAGTTATAGAAATGCCACAACAGTCAATAGTGATAATAAAACAATGAACCAAGTAATATATAAATGGAATAAACTTAGTGAAACCTGCTTCACTATCTCTTTCCGAACATGCTTGTGATACTCTGAAGACCAGTAAAGCTGATCTGAGAGTGCACGAAACTTCAATATGTAGAGAATGTTAGTAGGTCCATTGAGTCTTCCTAGATCATATGTATTCACTTTAAAAATGTACCGACTATATACCTGACAATTGCCATCACCTGAGACCCTAACTTCGTATAGGCCATAAGCATTTAATCTAGAACAGAACACAATTATCAGTGTCAAATCTAATAAAACAAGAAAAGAATGCAACTTTAGTGCCAACTGAACTCTTGTAAGACAGCATTGTTAGCATGACCTATTCTTCCAATTCAAACTATATGCATGAACAGACAAAGAGAAATGTGTTTATACATATAAAGAGATGCACTGTGAGAAAACTGAATTCCATTTCAGAGAAAGGAAGCAAACAAAACAATCTAGGGGAAATACAATATTTCATAGATGAACTATTATCCTATGATGCAACTTAGGTACACATTTTTGGGTGTAGTCCCATATATGAACTTATATAAATTTGCAATTAGGTTTATCCGTCAAAATAATTGAACGAAAGCAAAGAGAAAGCTGACTTCGTCATCCAGTCAGCATTTTAATTAAATATATGTAATATTAATTTAAGGGGCAAAGTTCCTTTCTTTCCCTCTTATCTATACCTCTTTATTTCTCGCTTCCGCTCTCCCTATCCTCCCAAAGTTTCTTTCTGTCCCTTATAACTTCCTCTATCCATCTCTTCTCTGTTACTACCTAGGAAGCAATGACCATTGTCCTTTTCTCTCTCTTCCTCTTCTATCCCCCTCTCTTTTTCCCATCTCCCTAAATGAGGCTGCCTCTTTCCTTCTCTTCTTTCTTTCTTCCTACGTTATGTCTCCTCTCATAACTTAAAGCGGGTAGCACATATCATGGAAAAGAAAAAATATTTAAAGTAGAGCTATAATAAGAGGCTTTAATTGGAGGAAATTAGAAAAACGTGAAATATAAGCATATATTTGTAGCCAATTAAAATTTGCAGGAAAGGAAAAGAACCTCTGAAGGAGCCGTTGGTGATCTAGACTGGCATCACTAAAGCTTGGGAAGAATGTATTTACTCGTGGCACATGCTGCCAGAATTTAAGTTGTTAGAAGTTTAAAGTTACTCTCTTAGGGAAACTAGGTGAAACCAAAACGAGGCAAATATCAAACAGAAGTCTAAAATGTTTCATGAAGTATGTGAGCAAATGTGTGAGATCCAACTGCAAGTTATAGAGACTGATAAGACCAAAGTCCTTCAAATATTAATATGTTTGTATTTATCCTGTGAAAAGTGCAAACTATTAAATAGCAATGTGATTGTTCATATTACAAAAGGAATAAAAAAAAGTGTGCACCATCAGACCTAAATCATGATAAAAATTGAACGAGTGTTCTGTTAACTTAGAAAGCAACGATAATTGAGAGACAAAATGGTCAAATATAATGAAAAAAAGTTAAAGAAGGGAAAGCTAAATTTATGCAGCAGATGGAAGCAAATACTGAAAAAGGAACCACTGCATGTTCAATAATATTCTTGACATGAAACTTCATCTGAATCCATAATGTTTTTATACATAAAAGGACTCTCATAACCACAATAAATCATCCACTAATTCACAAAGTACCCAAAGAAAGAAAGGAACATCACCATACAGGCACTGAAGACAAATTGGAAAGGCGTCTAGCAATTTCATTGTCTAAGTTGGCATATTCTTCTGAGAGAATGAGTGCAATTGTCCTATCATCCTTAGTATCATTCTCATGACAGCTTAATATATTCGTTGAAGGGCCAGCTTGATTTTGAAATATATGTGCCATATGCAACCTGGAGAACAAAATGGTTTCAGTATGGAAAAGATTTTTAAAACATAGACCACGAAGTAATGTAAACTTGGAAAATATACAATCTGTTCTGATTCCCTTTTCTTTCTTTCCTATGAAAGGTTGAGGAGATCTCACCATACACTCTTGAGAAATGAAATGGTGTTAAAATATAAATGGAGCAATCTGTACGCCTTTGTGACAACAAGTGTTTAAGGGAATTCTACATGCATAGTTTTTTCTGTAATTTAACATGTGGCAGGGGGGGCTGAAGCCTTGTTGTTGACATGTTGTAAATATGATCAAGTTCCTTGAATGCTCAGAAAACAGATATGATATAACATCCAAGTGATTTTATCATTGTTAGAAAACAAGAAATACTGGACCGGATTAGTCAATACCAGTTTAAGTTCAGAAGTATCCTTCTAGACCTAATTTATAGTCCCCAAACTACAGAAAACACATCTCATAGCTTGTTTAACTTTTACTGAGGGCCAAACCTCTCTCCTATTCGTAAAGTGAAAACAACCCCTGTTGAACAAAGAGTCCAAGACCCTTAAATTTCCACTCTTTTACAAGCTACTTTTTCAACAACCATTCCATTCATTGTTTAAGATTAATATACATTCATATACTCTAAACTTTGATTCCACAAAAACCTTACTGGGTAGCACTCATATCTCGATTATTTTTCCTGCATGTTCCCAAAGCTTATCTTCAAATTGGTCGGAGGTCAATCATTTTGATTTTTTTTTTAGTACAATAGATAATGGTAATCTAAGCAACCAGTGCTGTGGTAGTATGTTATAGACAATGAGGGATTTCTAGGGTCTACTTATTTGGGTTGATAACTCAGTGTATGGATTAGTGAGCAGGTGGACGATTTAAAAATTCGATCAGGCTCATCCTTTATGTATGATGAACTAGATAGACCAAAAATTGAATTGACATTTGGATCCATCATTTTGATCTGGTCAAACATGGTCTCAAAGAGGAAAGATGGATGGTCCAATTTATTAAGCCAAAAAATTCCTTTCGATTCTCCCCATGGGTTCTGCTATCATCACTTCTCCTCTTGGTCACTATCACCACTATCCTCTTTTCTTCTGTCCTCAGTGGAAATTGTTGGGAAAATGTTGTAATATACATCCACACTATCCATCTTCCTTCAGTGACTGTGTATTCATGATTATCATCAAATTCCTACAGCAAACAGTTTATTATCACTCTTGTGATGCAAGTAAACTTGTGTTAATGTCAAATTTTCATTATATGATTTTATAAACATATATAATTAATGGAATAAAGCTAGTCCTACAAAAAGGAATAAAAAAAAGCATTTGAATCTACTACTTCCTAGCTTATAAATACTGATGCAGTTATCCAGCATCATCAAGGCAAAATAAGAAAATCTATATATATAAAAAAAAAACTTGAGCAGAGTCGAACAAGAATCATGCTGCCTCACTTGCTGTATGGCCATATGGAGATTTTTTTTTCTCGCTCTCTGCTATTGTTTATTAGAAATATACGAACACAGGTTTTGATTATGTGATTGGAAAGATAAAGTAGGATATCGCATTAGCGTGCCATTTATGATACCAACAACCCTGTTACTCTCCTGAGTAAACAAAGGAGAGAGAAAAGATTGAAAGTTTTGTCAATTTGCTTATCAATCTAAGTAAATAACCCTAAGATCATCATCATCGACAACCCATGTTTGCCGTAACTATTTAAAGTCAGCTACATGAATCTTATACCACCAATTTTCTTCATGCAAGGCTACATGATTCATAGTATTCAAAGTAACCAACAATATGAAAAAAAAAACAAATTTTCACAAAACTCCTGGCCTCGTACTGCAATACAAGGACATTAATCTTAGCGCTAAAGGAAAATTCCCCACGATTCTTGAAAAGAAAACCACACCTGCGTCAGAAGAAGGGAGGACGACGAGGTTCTCCCAAGAACCAATGAAGACGCTGACCAAAATAGCAAGAAATTGTAAGGGGAAAGGAAAGAACGAAACAAGAGGAGGAGGCAGAAGAGGAGGAGGACGAGGAACCATACACTTACAGAGGAAGCCGATTGATATATATGGCAACGATGTCAGCAATCGACGAGAAAGAATTGCTTCGCTTCGATCGCCCTTTTCTCCTCCCTCTTTCGTCCACGTCCCGGCGTTTAGCCCCGTCCCAGAAATGAATGATTGCATCGCGGTGTAATATCTAAAGAAGTTTGTTGATTCCTCCAAATGAGGCGCGCGGGATGCTTCACGAGAGCTTTTCGATTTATCTCGACGGTCCATTAAAATCTGATAGATTATCTGATTAATTATTTTTTTAGAAAAAGTTTATTGTTGTGTTGATGTCATATTGGTCTGTGAACGAGCCCAGCCGTATTAAATTTCATGATGTATAAATTTATTTATTTTGTCCTAGATTTACTTCCTCGGTCTTGATCTTTGGACGAATTGACAGGAGCGCTAGGGGAGAGCGTATCGTCTTTGTCACAATGATGTACAAATTTATTTTATAAAATAATAACTTTTTATTGAATCGTGCATAGAAAAATTTACTTATTATCCGAAGCACATATCTGATTTTAAAAATTATCAAATCACATATCATATATCAATTTTATCCGTCTTCAAATTTCTGAATCGATTAGTATATTATAGTAATAATTTTTTTATATCATGTCAAATTGATGTTTGAAAATATAAATATAATCAGGAGAATTAGATGAATACATAAAATTTGATTTCATATCATTCCGAGCTCTTTAGATCCATTAGTCAGTTTTGATCGAAATTGGCTGATTGATCTAGAGAATTCAAAATGACATGAAATCAAATTTTATATGTTCGTCTAATTTCTTGATTATATTTACGTCCTCAAATATCAATTTGTCATAATATATTGAACGTAGTGTTCATTTGAATGCAAATTAATATTTTTAAAACATTACTATTAATAAACGTATAAACCGATCAAATCGATTGAAAATCACATACGTGATTTGGGTAATAAGTAAACTTCCCCACATAATTCAATAACAAATTGATAAAATAATTGAGTTAAGTTATAACTTGGTTTCATTTTTAAGCCAAACTTAGTCATTGAAATAATTATTTAAGTTTGATTTGAATTTTTTTTATGAGTTTGATCTTGATTCAAGTTTGATTCATTTAGGTATTATAGAACTCTCAATTCAATATTGCTTGCTTAAAAAATTTATATTTTATATTTATTTAGATAGTTATTAAATTTAATAATATAAACTTATTTATTTATTTTAAAATTTTCTTATTTATTTAATATATTAATAAAGCTTTATTGAGAAATATTATTTTCAAATATATTTTTGATATTAACGAGTTGAACACACATTTAAATTTATTTATTTAATTTAATAAGTTATTCAAATATAGATCCGTTATATTAACAATCCCCCTAAAGTTTATCTCATAAATATAGAAGGAGATAAATTTAAATAAATTAATTATATATATATATTAAATAAATATAAATTAAAATTTTATTAAATTAAATATCAAATTTATTCACGAATATTTATTCATTTACGAGGTGTGACGTGCTGTTTACCTCTTAATATTTCTTATTTATGCACTCATTTCTATATATTCTCTGCATAGAAAATCAACTATTAGCTAAGTTATATAAAAAATTTCTTAATACAAGTGTCCAGATTTTATCAATTGATTAATTCTGTGATAAACATAATTTTTATATATTTAAAAGTTCGATCCGTAGAATATTTATTTTATGACAAAAATTACAAGAAAGTACTATTTTTCGTTAAATAGGACGTACCATTTTAATTTTTTATAAAAAAATATCTCATCCCATTAGCTATAATTACCCTCCTAATTATTTTAATTATTATCTCTTGTTTATATTTTTTTACCTATATTTTAAATTAGAGATGAGTTACGATAACTATGATTTTATAATTATTATAATTGAGCTATCTTATAATAATTATATTTTTATAGTAGAAGTTATGATTTTATAACTCTTACATAGTTACAAGAAATCCTTTTTGCTTCAAATAGGGATGTCCTATTTTATGTTTTTTTTATCAAAAAAGCATCACACCCCACTGGCTTGTCTTATAAAATAACATAATTATCATATATTGAACTATTTTAATTATTATCTCTTGTTTATATTTTTCACCTAAATCTTAAATCGAAGATGCGTTGTAATATATAAGATTTTGTAGTTATTATAATTGTCATATAGTTACAGTAATTGTATTTTTATAGCTGTTACATAGTTAGAAGTTCTTTTTGCGACGTATCATTTTAATTTTTTATCAAAAAAATACCCCACCCCATTAGCTCGCCTTTTAAAATAACATAATTGCCATCTACTGTATTGTTTCAATTATTATCTCCGATTCATATTTTTCGTCTAAATCTTAAATCAAAGATGTATTGTAACAATTAGGGTTTTATAATTGTTACAATTAAGTTGTCATATAGTTGTAGCAATTACGTTTTATAGCTGCTACAATTATAGAAGCTACAGTTTCATAGTTGCTACACAGTTATAGCATCGACGATTTCATAGCTGCTACAATTAAACTGTCACATAATTATAATATTACAATTTCATAATTATTATATAATTGTTACAATTATGATTTTATAGATGTACAACATGAATGGTAGGTGTGAATAAAATTGAATCTGTATTATTGATTAAGATTGACTATACATATCAAAGTGATTTTTTTCCTAAAAAATACATGATCAACAATTTTTTTTAAAAATATAAGTGGAAAAACTACAATGAACACAATTAAATATATAAGAAAATAGAATAATAAAGGAAAACAAAATTAGAAAGTTGGATAACCTATCATTCATCTTATAACAATATAGTACAATATCGTAGTTATTATAATATATATTATAATTATGATTTCGTAATTCCTATAATATATTTAATAAATTCATAAAATTAAATAAAAAATTTAGATGAAAAAAAATAATATTAAAAAGTAATTGAGTAAATTACACACGACGATTGAATAATGAAATGAGATGCATTTTTTGATTAAAAAAATAGAAGGAGATCCTTTTTTATTTTTGCCCTTTATTTTATTTAAGATTCCGACTTTCATTTATACACTAATTTCCCTAGTTCGCATGGTGTTGGTAATTAGTAAAAAAAGAAAGAAAGATAATGATTAATATATTACGTTTTTATGTTTTAGGTAGGCTGAAAATATTACTCCGATTTGGTAGAGTTCACAAGAGCCGAATTTAATTGGGCTAAACCCGTTTTATAAATGGGCCTTAAAGAAATTTAAAAAAAAAATATTTGTTGAGAGTGGGATTTGAACCCACGCCCTTTCGGACCAGAACCTTAATCTGGCGCCTTAGACCAACTCGGCCATCTCAACAACGACATTAAAAACACTGTAAAATATAAAGATCCTAATAGATAGGTTGTTCAATTTTACCTAGATTGGGCTTAGTTCGGTTAAATTTAAGTCGATCATGCTGCCAAAAAATCCAATTTCTTTTTTAGTTTAGTTATTGTAAGCCAAGCCATTTTTTTTTCAAACCAGTAAATATATATATATATATATATATATTTGTAAAAAAAAAACTTAATTTAATCTATTATATTTACATGTATAAACTATAATTTACTCTGTAAAATTTATAATTAGTGAATTTATCTAAACCAAACAAATTGTTTTTTTGGTTTAGCTTCAATTGGTTTACTGGTTTATTAAGATTGCTAAGATCTCTAGAAAATTAACATAGAAAATGTTGATTTAATCTAATTTAATTTAATTTGATTTAGGTTGAGGTGAATGCACACTCTTAATTTTAAAATGATAATGCTTGGTGTCTCTTAGACTTTATAGAATAAGTGAATAATTGATTATCTAAATTAATTATTAAATGACTATTGTTAAATTAATTTCAACAAATTACATTAATTTTTTAATTAAATTAGAAAGTTCAATTATAATATTTAGAATTAATTTATATAAGATTGGAGCTGTAACAAAAATTATTATTATTATAAATCCCCAGAGCCTGGGTGAAATCAAATTTCTTATAAATGCCGGGGGCAAAGAGTGAAAGTTTTCTTTTTCTTTTTATTTTTTGCGATCCTCGTCGCAATTGTTCGCCTTTATTTGTTGGTGCCTGTGAACGGACGCAGCAGCTATGGCGTCGTCGTCCCGAAGCGATTCGCCCCGGCCTAAGAGAGGCGACGGCGACGGCGATAGCAGCAGTACCTTATACACGGAGCTGCTCCAGTTCTGCAGTAGAGCTCAAACTCTGATTTCCGAGCTCTTCCTTCTCTCGGATCGAATACCCTCCGAGTTCCTCGATCGTCGCTTCGATCCCGTCCTTTTCGATCTCAGGTGCGCGTGTCGTGACCTAGCGTCCCATATTATTGTAGCGGAAATTTATTTTTGTAGTCGGTCAGGAAATTCTACGCGTTGTTGGGTTGGTGTTGGATTTGAGTTCATAATTCTTCTTTGTTTGTGATCTATTTATACTGGATAAATCGTCCCATCTACCTTCGATTGCTTTATCGACTTCTTGTATACGTATAATCATATTTAACTTTTCTGAATAAGCATTTGTTTTGATCATTTTGAGTCCTATTCCTTTTTGACTAAGCTTCACCAGCTGCTTCGTAGTTGTTATACTTTCTGTTTTCAGGTACTTCGACTCTCCTGGTGCATTCGAGTCAAGGATTGAAGGAAATGCTGCACTAGAAGCACTTGAAGACCAAGTTCGTGAATCCTGTTCAGAATTCTTGAAAAGATTCTTTCTTTTGACAAATGCCGCGGTCCTCTATTATTTGGAGCTCCTTAGGTACTTGAATTCCATGCAGGTAAGGTCAATAGTGCTAATCCGATAATTCCAAAGCTCATGTACTTCTCTCTTTCGTCATTTTCTCCCTACTGTCTGTTACCCTAAGTCGACTGTAGTTTTTGACAATGTAAAATCTTCCTGTAACACAATGTTTTATGTGCTATGGAGATATATTCTGATGTTTCAGTTTCACATTACTGATGACTTTGCTATTGCAGGCCCTTTTTTAGTTTTTAGTTGTTCTAAATTTATCCTGTTATAAATTATGATAAGCATGATTTTTTTTAGAACTAGTGACAGCAATACCCACCAGATTCAGTGCAAGTAGAAAAAAGAGTGCTCAAATAAGAAGGAAAAAGTTCATGTGGATTGCAGGTGGAAAGGAAATAGATGAGTAGTACAGTTTTAATTGATGATGCTTTTGCATCCTTTAGCTGCTTACCTAATGATGCTTTTGCAAAAACTAATTTGTTTAGAAGAAACCTAGCGTCGTTGTTTTCTAGGGTAGACAATTCAGTTTATGTGCTTACCAAGTAATTCCAAACTGAATTGAACTTTTAAGCCTTTAGGTATTCTTGAACTGAAACACATTTTATTACAAATCAAACAAATCAGTTTGGTTCGATTTAAACAGAAAAATAAAATAACTTCTTTTTAACTTCTAATACTTAATAATCCATCAAATAGTAAATTCAAATTTATTAACTTGATAAATATATGTATACACACATATATGTATGTGCATATATAGATTACATTAGAACATAGCCTTACTGGTTTGGTTTTATGGATTTACAATGCTCCAAACCCAAACTGAACTGAATTGCTAATTTCCAACTGAAACAGAACTGATGCAAATAAACTTTTTTCAGTTTGATTTTCGTTTGGTTTGATCTTTTTTGGTTTTTGTTTATGGATGGCCACCCCTATTGTTTACTGAACTATACTTTGCAGAATAAGATTTCTGTAAAAGATCACAAAGTCAACTGGACCATTTTATTGTAGCTCAATTCTTATGACCACTCAGTGTATTTTCTGCTGACACTACTTTGTGCAAATAAAATCCAAGATACACTGCCTTATCACTTTAGCTGCTATTTTGCTTCATGGTCTTGTTTTTAAGAGGTTTCGTTGAAGTAAACAGATAAGAACACAGAAATTTTTTATTTTCTGAGTTTTACTTCTCTGTTCTTCCCTAAGGCTGTCAAGAATGGTGTTTTGCACAGGAAGGGTTATCTTTGCAGTGTACTCTAGATAGTGTGCTTGATGATGAATGTAGTAGGCAGCTATTAACAGAATCCATACAACTCTTTGGATGCTTTCTACTATTGGTGGAACACCGAATTGGTGGTTTATTAAGGGAGAAACTTCTGGTCACTCATTTACGCTTCAGTCGGTGCTTCGATTCTCCAAACATAAAGCACATATGCTCATTTTGCCGTATGCATCGAGCTACATCTGACATGAAGTATGATGTTAATTTATTTTCTTTGAGATCATCAGTGATTTACATAGAGAATCCCGAAGATATTTTGGCAAGATTTCCTTTTCCTAAGTTAGTGGTTGATGCTATCATCTGTTCTCTACGGAATGCTGACCTATACAATCAAACACGCCACTATCCCGATCCACAACATCGTTCAATGGCACTGTCATTACAGGGAAGATGCATGTATATTCTACTGCTTTATTCACCTGAGTTTCTGCATAATGGTCTTGTCATGCGAGAAATTGTTGATCGTTTTTTCAAAGACCATTGGGTGGTTCCTTTGTTTTTGCACTATGTGGTGGATCTGCTTGTTTCATGGGATGCCTTTAAAGAAGCAAAATCATCATTATCCTCTTGTCATTCTCCAACATTAGTACGTGACTGCTGCCAAAATCACTGTAAGAAGGTTGGACTCTGCACTTTTAACTCTTAGAAGTTTGAAACCTAGTTGTTTGCTACATTTCTGTTCAAGGAACATATATTCGGCCATCCTTCATTTTTTACACCTGTATTTCTTTCCTTAGAGCAGCCATTATAAATGATAAAAAATTTGATGGTAAAGGTATTTATTCATTAATGTATTGTAAAGTAGGTTGGAATCATTTTATCATCTCTGTACCATAAGTGAATTCTATATTACCACCTTAACCTTAATAGCTTGCTTGTATGTTGTTTATAGCTTCAATTGATGCTTTCAATCAGTTATCTGTTAGGTCAGTGTTAATTTCCTTTTGTTTTTGCAGCTTATCAGTTAAGATGTGCTTTTCTTCTTTTTAATTTGTTGGCCGGGTACTCTAAAGCACAAGTTAGCATAATTTGCTTTCTCTCCCTCTATCTCTGATTTTAAACCTTCAGCAATCTCTGTATCTCTTACTGATAACTACCCTATTGGTTATTAGTTCTCTTTATTACCATATTAGGACAAAGGAATATGTCATGTCTGCCCTTACTCCCGTAACTTACTGTAATTTAGTAATTAATCTCCCTTTTATTTCTTGTTTCATGTTGGTTGTATAAAAATACTTCTACTTATGTTGCAGGTTAGACATCTATCATCTGAGATAGAGTTGATTCTCTCTAGTGGGGTTTTGACCAAAGATTATGTGTTGGATAGATTTCAGAACCTATTTTCACTGGTCAGAGACTGCAATGTTGCTTTGTGCTGGCTTTTGCTTCATAGAATTGTGAGCTCTGAGTCAAATTATATATTCACTTTTCCTTATTCTTAGCAGTTGACTTTGACTGCATCTAAATTTTGATGATCTTGAAAAGAATTTTTTTAATACTTATAAACACATGACAACTATTCAAATGATATTTGTTTGTAGCTTCTATTTCACTTGCCAATTTCCATAATCTTAATTGACTGATTTTTCTACAAATCTTCTTACCTATTCTGATATTTGTTTAACTTGTAGTGCATTGACAGGAAATTAAGGGAGATAGTTACTTCTGTAGGGATTGCAGAACAAGTTGATGAAGAATGCCTGTTTGCGTTACTATTGAGGACCTCCCAAGTAACATTCTTTCATTAAGACATCTCATTAGTGAAATTCATTCTAATAAAGTACAGAAAGTTATTTATGTTTTTTTAAAACAGCTTGAATTTCAGTTGAAACAACTATTTGTAGAGCTTTTGGAAAACAAGGAATCTTTTTGGCATGAAAAGAAACATTGTGTTTCTAGATGCATTGAAGAACTATCTGGCTACCTGTCTGGATCTTGGGTAAATATTTGCAGTTTGATGCGATTTAATAGTTTGCTGAGTTATCTTTTAATTCCTTGTTGACAATAGTTTTTGAAAGGATTTTGTATAAATGAGACCTGGTGTGCAATTCTATTCAAGGAAAAACTAAAAGAAAAGGATAATATTCCTGATAGTTACTCATCCTTTTTTCTCAACATTTAGCCAGAGGAGAGATATAGGTGTTTCCTTAGCTACAAGCTTAACTTTGTCAATGATACTGCAATGCTAGATGTTTCAATATGTTGCGTGCTTCTCCATGATGCTTTTCATGAGATTGTGAGCATTGCTGTTCAATATCTAGTAGCGTCTGGTTTAGTAGTGTTTGATAGTCATTTGTTTATAGTGTTTTGGCTTGCTAACTCTAGTGGAAATTAAGTTAAAATCCACTATAACCTAAAATGAATAAATATGATAAGTATGAAGATTTTTTCAAAGACAATCACCATAATTTATATCAGACAAGTTGAATCAAGCATAGTTGAATGCATGAGGGGATAAAAACTCTGGTTAACATAAGTAAATACAAGTGATTTAAGAGATCTAGATATTACTAATGATATATCCTTAGGGACACAATCCATGTGGCTGCCCCAAATAGCTGGGACTTATACAGCTAATTGATGTTGATTTCTGGTTGCCAGAATTTGTTATTTTTGTTGGCAAATATGTAATGCTGTAGAGTTTTGTGATGCCGTATGCGTCATGTCATTTAGAAACATCTGATTTATCAAATAAATATAATGGAGCTTGTGACTAGTTTGCATGACTACCTCTAAACTTTGGCATCTTTCAAACCATAATTAATTTCTTATCTGTTTTAGGCTTCATCCTGCAAGATTAAGAATGAGAACTTGAAGGATTGGTTCGAAAAGCTGTCTGTGGAGGTTTGTGATTGCACTCTCTATGATTTTCTTGTATATTTGTTGGAAACATCATGAAAGAAGAGCAAAAGTTTCACAAAAGCTTTGCTATTGACCAGTTTGCTGTTTCTAATAAATACAGAGAATTTTTTCCCTTTGTGTATCAGTATTGAAGTAGCAAGTATTTAAGTAGTACATTGCCTGAACTAACCGTTAGTCCTGAGAATAGTTGTCCTACTTCTTGAGGCAGGTGCTAGTTGACATCTATTCAGTGGTTATAGGTAGATTGTGAATATATGGATAAATTAGTGAGAATGATCAATCGATGATTATGTTGATATACATTCAAAATTTAACATGTCACTAAACATGGAGTCACAGATAGAGTCTGCATGCTATCTATTCATCTCATGGTAATCTTCTTATGTTTTCTTGATCTAATGTACATTTTCTTTCAACAGGTTTACTCATTGGACCATAAACAACCTGGAAATTCAGGCAGGATAGTTTATCGTATTATATCTGCGCTAAAGGACATTTTGAAGTTGCACCAAGTGAGATCTTTGTCACCATTGATGGTGATATGTTTACTGATTAAGAATATACTTATTATACTGTTTTTGCAAAAAAAAAAATGCTTAATATACTGTATGCGCCAAGTGGACAATAGACAAGCTGGAACTTGGATTCTATTATATTCATGGTTTAAAATTTTGAACTGTGCCATCCGAAATTTGTCGTTCCACCCGACACGACCTCCGGGGGGGGAGGGTCATGGAGGTTGTTGCGATCCCACGACGACCTCCGCATGGTTGGCATGTCCCCGTGACCCCCGCGGAGGTCGCCATGTGATAGCAACAGCCTTCGCGACCATGCGGAGGTCGCGATCCCACATTTTTTTTTAAAAATTATTTTATTATATATATATATATTTGCATTTTATTTTTTTTAATATTTAGGTCATACATTTTTAAATTTAATTAATATATTTTATATTTAAAAAATATCGAAATCATATCGGTACGATATGATACCGAAATCGTATGGTCATAAACTGAAACTCTGATATGGGACGAGATTTTAAACCATGATTATATTTGCATTGAAGGACATTTTGAAGTAGTACCAAGTTAGACCTTTATGACCATTGATGGTGATATGTTTACCGATTAAGAATATACTCAATATGTTGTTCTTGTAAGTAATATATTTAATATACTGTGTGCACCAATTGGTAACAACATATAAATTGAGAGTAGTAGGATTTTATAGACCGTATTCTGTACTTTTGCCGTTTAATATCATTAATGTTTCTTTTATGATGCTTAAAGGTGTTAAATAGTCCTGTATCTTGCAATAATTAGCTGTAAAATTAACATAAATATATGTACTATTAATTTTTCAGTTGTTCTTTTGAGTATTGGTTTTTAGCAGAATTAAGTTGGTCTTGCAATTATTGAGTTTTTTCTTTCATTTGTTCTACATTTCAGATTGAAGAAAACATACAACTAAAGAAGCCTTTATTGGAGATGGAAAAACTTCTGCAAGATATGATCAAAGCTAACAGTTTAAGCAATGATTCTCTCTTGACATTTTCTGTGGTACTGCAAGATTCTCTCGACTTACCTTTCATCATTCTAAAATCACAAAATCATTTACATGTTGTTGTAGCAGTCAGAACTGCAATAATTGGATAAAGGAAGACTTTTGGTTGTCTTTTACTCTCAAACTGACTGCACAGAGTAAGAAAAATGAGAAATAAGATGAAGCTGCACATTCTACAGCACTATGGAAGTCCACTTGGAATCTCACCTCATAATTGCTAGCTGAAATGGATATTCTTGTTGTAGTAACCTAAACTGGAGCATAATTAGCATATCTGCGAAAATCTAAATTCCGGGAGACGCATTTAAGATGATACGAAAATGTACTTAGACGATCAATAAATGTTTATGATAAATATGCATATTAAATGAGGAAGAGGAAGACCAAAGAAGACTTGGTTAGCAACAATAAAATAAAATAAAATTTATTTAAATATAGATGATGATATAGTAGAGGATAGAGTCCAATGACGTAGAAGAATTCATATAGCCAACCCTGTGTAGTGGGATTTGTTGTTGTAGACTAACATCTGTTTGCTCCGAATCAATTTCTAGGAGCTCAACCAATTTAGGGAATGACTTTCATGTTTTAGAAGAAGTTTATAAATGTAGATTCATCTAATTCCTATGTGATAATGAAATAAGGATACTATACCTAAAAAAAGATTGAACACATTTAAATTCATCTCGACATGCCAAAGCATCGGCACATGGTGCTGAGATTGTACTATTTGAGTTGGAGATTAAAACTCTAGCACGGAATGATACTTTGAAAGTTGCCCCAGGTACGTACCCTAGGTATGTTCATGCCTGGGTTCTCTTCTTTCTTTTCTTTTTATTCATCTTCCTCCATCTTCAATTTTCCACACATAGTATTCATTGGCACTTCGGCATGGTACTGAAACTGTTACATTCCAGTTACACACCAAAACTCTAGGATGACCTGAGATTTTAAACCTTGATATCAACCTCTAATCAAATTTCTTACTACAATCAAACAAAATGTGTGACAATTGTACTTTGATATTGTTTATAAGTATCTCTCTATACTACTTCAGGTGAGATTACACTCCAAGGAGCTACTTCCATCCTTCATCCATACTGTCACTTCTCTTATCATTCTCCTTGTTCCCGCCATTGACTAACCATCAACAAAAAATCTCATTTTTTCATCACGACGTCTATTTTCATTGAAATGTTTTCCTTTGCAAAATCTTTCCATGAAACAAAGAGCCCTAGCTAAGTGTATATTGCATGTGCGTGAAATTATCTTTGCACCTAACAAGTACAATATCAGCATCATATAACTAAAAGCCAATAGCTTGTGCATGGATTGGATCTTTGGCACATAATACTATTTTTTTCTTGGGACCAGGCAGTAGTTTGGCTCGGAATTTTTGGTGGAAAATCAATTATGAAGGGCCCTAAATATCTAGTAAAACTTTTGGAGAAGACACTGGGAGCGTAGATATAGATATTTTTATAGCGAGACTAAAACTATTTTTCGAGTTGGGGTTGAACTGCAACTTTAATACTATCTTATAAGGTATGGGGTGTCTTCTGTGAAAAATCTGTCACAATGAGATATTGACATTTAAATGTGACTTTGCAGCACCTTTCAACATTCTGGTTAACCAAAGTGGATATTCACATGGTTTTCAACGTTTCCAATTTTGAGCTGTTATTTAACCATTAACAACTGTTTATTCCACTATGAAAATGAGTCAGTGACCTGCCGCATTCAACTATGTGTTTGCAGATTACTTCATATTATATTTAATCTTAACCTTCAGTTTGCTGTTGTTTTTTATCATCCTTTTGCATGGACATTTTTATGTTGCAGATTACAGATATCATATATGCATGGGGGTATGTTTCAAGGTTGGGTGAACTTCTTGGCAGGATGATTGAGCGAGATCCTTCAGTTATGCTAATTTTCCACATGTTCTTCCTTAAATTTAAGAGATGGATGGATGTGCCAATTTCACGTATTGCCCAGAACCGAAGGTTTCCATGCATCTTTCAGTTGCTTGAACTATTGTTGTTCTCTTTCTCATTCAACTTGAATGGTTTTTTGTTTGAACCTGTTTCACTATGGCATGTGTTCAAATTTCTTGATATGTCATGTGGGTAGGTGCCTTTGTCATGACCTTTCCATTTCCCCTTGAGTTGGGTGCCTCATGCCTAGGACCTATTTTCAATTTGAAATTCAACTCTTATTGAAGTGAAACACTGCTAATCTTTTTTTTGATTATTTGACAGCATAATTATCTATTTAAAGTTGCATTGATTCCCTAGAAAGCTCCACCCATTGGTATTTTTTAACATTAGTTTGTTCTTATTCTCGTATGAGTGTGTTATAGATCTAAATATATGCACATTTTAGAAGGTTCAATTGAGAACATAAGTCAAATCAGTTCTGGTAGTTAAAGAAGCTCATTGTAGTATTGTTTTCATTTTCTTTCATGTGCAACTTGCTACTGAAGAGTGAGCACACAAACTCCTTTAAACTTAAGTAGTAATTGATGACTCCTTTTGTAGCAAAATACTTCAGGAAATGTTCCAAAAGCTTATATCTGTTGTTTGCACATAACAAGAAGGTATGATTTTTCCCTCCATAGTTTTATTGTTGTTGAAGTTGTGGACTTGATTAATGCTCTATGCAGTCTGATGCGCTGCCTGGAGTTTCTGAGTTTGACTTGACCTGGACCCCATGCGAACCCAACCTGTAGTAGCTATGCTGGTCTTATGTCATGCCAACTCAGGTCCAACATTGACATGTGATCAACCGATCCTGGTCCTAGTAGGCATTCGTTCAATTTGATCTGGCTATGCTAACTCTCTAGGTGCTTCTATCGACCTGACCTAAGTTATTGACTCCAATTTTCTAGAACCTTGTGCATCTGCGCGTTGGTCTTTATATGGCACATGACTTGATATTTATGTGGTCTAGTAAATATGAGTTCTGATATGTACATATTGTGGAAAGAATAATGTAGACAATCTGATGTGCATTTTATGGTAACATATAGGAATTTTCTTTGTGCAACCATGAAGTAGGTGAACTTGTTGAACCACATAAAATTTGTCCTCTGTTCAATTTCTTTTTCTTCATTTTTTATTTTTTAAAAATCTTACTCTTCTCTATGTTCCTTGATTTTCTCTTACTCGTCTATATTCTTTGAGTTTCTCTTACTCTTCTCTGTGTTCTTTGCCTTTCTTGCTTTCTTGACGTGGTGGTGGTTGTGTTTTAACATCCAAGAACAAAAACACAAAACTTTTATCACACTCAGTATCCAAGTAGTACCATGAGCCTATCAATTGTCTTGTAATTATTTTTATTTCACGCCTTAAATTATACTTGGTCTTGAGGTTTATATGATTTATTGTAATTTCTATTACATTTTATAGTTATAATTCTTTCCAAGTCATTTGTTTGTACCAGCTACTATATAGTGTCATAATAACTAACTTACCTGTATCTCTGAACTCTCAGTGCAGATCTCCAATGCACCTCAAATTATTATGTCTCACAATTTGCAGCTCAGATATGTTCGACATTAGATACTGTACCCGTTAGTTCTTTTGATAGTATTCTTCTCAATTTCCAGTATTTAGTAAGCAGTGTAGACAATATCATATACTTATGCGTAGGGTCTACTGCTTGGATTATTTAAGGAAGATGGAATACATGATCATTTTTTTTATTTAACAAACCGAGTGGACAAAGAGAAGCTTCAAGAATTTATGCAGGTATTCTTGCTATGATGTTATACTATGCTATTTTCTTTTTGCCTTGCTGTACCAAGTGACATGGTCAAAATTTATTATTCTAGTAATTGTAAATTACTGATAAGCATAGAGACCCTAACATTGTCACTCTCACCTATTACCTAATGCATATTCTTATATATTAGCAAAAAAGTTGAGCCAAAGAAGATTTTGAGTAGAACTTGTATGTATTTGTCAAAGAGAAAGAGATAATATATTTCTTCACCAAATAATCCTCATGTAGGTATTTATATACATAAGAAGAGAAAGAGGATCCTATAATGAAACTAATCTAAATCAATCATAATCCCTACAATCAAGGGAATCTTTGGAAGTATTCAACACTTCTCTTCAAGTTGGAGCATATATGTGAATCATATTCAACTTGTCACAAAGTTTTGAGAATCGTTTTCCTCCTAATGCTTTAGTGAAGACATCAACAACTTGGTTAGATGATAATGTGAATGAAGTGATAATTTTTTAGCTCATTACACACTCGCGAATAAAGTGACAGTCAATCTCAATATGCTTAGTCTTCTCATGAAAAACTGGGTTACTTGCAATGTGAATAGTTGCTTGGTTATCACAGTACATTGACAGTGGTTCATTGTAGGTGAATCCTAATTCTTCAAGCAAATTCTTCAGCCATAACATCTCGGTTACAGTGTGAGCCATGACTCCGTACTCGGCTTCGGCAATCGACCTAGCAACAACATTTATTTCATACTTCTCCATGTTACTAGATTTTCCCCTATAAGTGCAATACCCAGAAGTAGACCGTCTGTCGGTCTTAGATCCAGCATAGCATAGTCGGCATCAGAATAAGCTTCGATCTTTAGGTGTCCATTTATCTTAAATGACAACCCTTTTCTTCGGCTAGCGACATCCCAGTGAACTTGCTTCGGCTAATCCATAAAATGACTGACTATTCCAATGGCAAAGGAGATGTCAAGTCTTGTTACTGTTAAGTAGATGAGTTTCCCAACAAGCCTTCTATATTTTGTCTTATCCTCAAAGAACTCTCCATATCATCCCAAGCATTTGAATTGATATCCATAGGCGTATCAATCGGTTTTGTTCCAAGCAATCCAGTTTCTTTGAGTAAATCTATAGCATACTTCCGTTAGCATAATGAAACTCTAGATTTGTTGTGAGCAATTTCAATTCCTAAGAAATACTTAGGACGTCCCATATCCCTCGTCACAAAGTGTTGCTACAAATATTTCTTAGTTTCGTCTATCCCACATATATCACTCTTGGATATTAGGATGTCATCAACATAAATAATAAGAATGATAATCCCATTTGTGCTCTGTCGTACAAATACAGAATGATCCGATTTGCATTGTTTGAAGCCAACAACATTGATTATATTACTGAATTTATCAAACCAGGCTCTGGGGCTTTGTTTAAGACCATAAATAGCCTTTTTAAGTCTACAAACCATAGTAACACTCTCCCCTTAGCAACATACCTTGGAGGTTGCTCCATAAAAACGGTCTCGTGCAAATCGCCATAAAGGAAGACATTCTTCACATCTAGCTGATATATTGACCAAAATTGATTGACAACCAAGGAGAACAAAACTCTAATAGAATTCAAGTGAGCAGTAGGAGAGAATGTCTCAAAGTAATCAACACCATAAGTCTGTGTAAATCCTTTGGCCACCAGACGAGCTTTGTATCGATCAATAGTACTGTCAACTTTAAATTTCAAGTAAATACCCAACGACAGGCAACAATATCAACAGAAAGTGATGCAACCACCAGCTCCCAAGTACCACGAGAGATAAGGGCAAACATTTCCTCATCCATTGCTGTTCGCCAAGCCAAGTGTTGATAAACCTCGGAGTAGGAAGTTGGAACACGCGGAACGCAAGACCAAAGTAATCAAACGAGATATGATTAGACAAAGGATGAGTAGTGCAAGGCTGAATACCTTTATGAAGAGCAATAGACAAATCAATATCGGAGGGGCGAGAAGCATCAGGTGTTGCAGGAAGAGGTGAGGGACATGAATCTAGTTCTGACCAAGCACGCCTTATGTACACCTGCAATGTTTTTGAAGATGGAGCATCTGTAGTGGGAGATATGGATGTTGGGATAGGTAATGGAGGAGATGCTAATGTATCATGTGATTGAGCTTCACAAGGGAAAAGTATGGTTGTGACTCAAAAAACGTAACATCAGCACAGGTGTAACTGCGTTTTGTAGTGGGTCAAGACAACGATATCCTTTTTGTGTGCGAGAATATCTAGGATGCATTTAATAGAGCGAGGAGACAATTTATCCAAGTCAGGAGTAAAATTACGAACAAAACAAACACAACCAAATATGCAAGGAGGCACAAAGAAAAGAGATTTGTCAAGATGAAGACAAGAGAAGGGGATATCCCCATGTAACACAGTAGACGACATCCTATTTAT
>JBBUKS010000008.1:11788528-11801374 GCA_038050645.1 Hedychium gardnerianum | reverse complement strand
AAAACATGTATGTGATCATTTTATATTTCGCACGGATCTTCTTGTCATGGGGTTCGAGGTTTCCGCACGCAAAAGCGATTTTGCGGCTCGATAAAACCCAACACTGTAGCGGAGCAATATCGTTTTACGTTGATAGTGTTGAACACTAGCCTTGACGATTTTAGTTTGCATCCTACCCGGCGACAATCTCCGACAGCTCCGACAGTCGTAAAGTGACTAAGAGCAAAAGGCAGGCACCTACTAGACACTACTCTCTTCGAGTTTTGTACAAAAGGTTCGACCGTCAGAGTGACTTTTGTTGGAACTCCCACTTCCTCCTAGACAGGCATGGTCAAACCCTGAATGCTTTGTCAACCTTGGCATTGATGAACTATGCCAACTATCCCTATGGGATGGGGCTTCTTACTGTTTCCACTACTACTGGAAGAGACGACTGTCTTTGTTTTTCTGATTCCTACACATGCGAATCTACAACTATTCTCTGTGTGCCTACCATCCTTACGCCTTAGTGTTCCTTTCCCACAGACGATGCCAAAGATGATGAGATCCAAAATCTCCCTCTCCCCAATTTTGGACCTCTTTCTCGATCACACCACTTGTTTTGGCTTCACACTGGTACAACTCCCTTCGTCATGCACCTGAGCGGGCCTCCGATCTGCATATCAACATCATTCAGTGAGGGGTCGGCATCGCCAGCGTGACCCCTCCGATCGATGATTAAGTAAACTTAGGGCTAAAAGAAAGAGTGTCTTTTTCGAATGAAGGGTTTGAATTGAAAAAAAAAGAATGTCTTCGTCTAGAGAAAAGTTTTAGCAAGAGCAAAGGAAAGAAAAAGAATAGTAGTTGACCGGTCAACTACTGCCTTGACTTTTAGCTACTCATAGTGTTTTTTATCATTTTGGCAGTTACCCTTTCACAATGAGCGTCGTGCTCCTTGTATAGAGTAGAGACAAACCCTTACACTGGCTGCCATCTATTGCCACACGTATGGATTCGGTGATAAAATATATGAGTGTGTGCAAGACATGTCTTGTCTTCTATCAAAGAAATGATCATCTGCCACCTTGTTAGAAATGGGATTTGCTCGGGAGATCTGCTGCAACATGATTGACTTCTCACCAACATTGCAACATGCGTCGTCACCTATCTAGTCACCTGACACCAGTCATCTCCTTGACAGCCTCTATCACCTCCCTGCTTCTAAACTTCTTGCCCTGTCAAACTGCTGGTTAGGGAATCATTAACAGAAATGATTAAGTAAAATAAGTGGAGGGTTTGGAGTCTAGGGGATATATTCTAGAGAGGGGATATTCTCGCGACTTGGACAACGTGTTGAGAACGTTCCCGAGCAAGGATGCTCCTGCATAATTAGTTAGTCAATCATTAACATGAATGATTAAGTAAAATAAGTGGAGGGGTCGGAGTTTAGAGGAGATATTCCCGAACAGGGATATTCTCGTACAGCGTGCTGAGGACGTTCTCAAGTGGGGATGCTCCTGCATAGTTAGTTATAAAAGAGGGGGCTTGGTAGATTTTTTTCAAGAAGGTACCCACGCAGGTATTTATCCGTGCTAGAAAATACTTGTACAGGTTGACCAAACTGCTTTACCAAGATGGGTGAATGCTCAAGCGAGTCAACCGCAACTTCTTTACTTGAGCGGGCTGACAACATTTCTTACCAAGGATATTTCTGATGGGGATGTTCCTAAACCACAACACTTTCCAAGTCGTGAACTTCTCAAGCCGTGAAATCTTTTTGGGGATGCTCCCAAAGGAACGTTCCCAAACTGAAACACTTCGGGGATGTTCGCAAAGGAGTTGTTCCCAATTTGCGATACTTTCCGAGCCGCGAAGTCTTTCAAGGGATGCTCCCAAAGGAGATGTTTTCGAGCTGCAACACTTCTCAAGCCACGAAGTCTTTCTAAGGATGCTCCCAAAGAGGATGTTCCTGAGTTGCAACAATTATCATGCTACGAACTTCCCAATCTATGAAGCCATTAGGTCACGTCTTTGGTCGTCTTGCATGTACTCGCACGAGTAGGTCTACAGTGTCTACTAGGGCGAGGATTGCGAGGCACATCAATAATTGATGCGGCGGATAAAGGCGAGCCCCACGTGGAGTCAATGGATCAACATTCTGGCTGACGTGGAAGTCAAAGACCATGGTAGGCTAACAAATTACAAACCGGTTGGAAACCGATCGGCATAAGCGAGTTCCCATCTGATCGGAGAACACCGTCCTCACTCGATCGAAGGACATCAATATTATTTGATCGAACGAATACTAATCCCATATGATCGGAAGACACCGTTCTCATCCGATCGGAAGACACCAATCTTATCCGATCGAACAAATACTTTCTCATCCGATCGGAAGACACTAATCTTATCCGATCAAACGAATATTAATCTCATTCGATCGGAAGACACCGTTCTCACCCGATCAGAAGACACCCATTTTATCCGATCGGGCTGATACTAATCTCAGCCGATCAAGCAACACTAGTCACATCTCCTCGACCCCAGGGCTTGACTTCCTTTCATCCGGTTGGATATCTCCGACCCTAGGGCTCGACTCCCTTTCATTCGGTCGAATATCTCTGACCTCAAGACTTGACTCCCTTTCATCCAGTCAAATATTCTCAGTCTTAGGACCTTGTTCCATTACATTAAATTATCTTCTTATTAAGATCAATAAGATTCAAAATCCTCGAAAGTCATTATCACCATAAATATTGTGTACTGTATTATCAAAAATACATATGTCGATATTATTCCATGGACATAGGGTATGAGTGATGTGACCATGTTGTATAAAGAATACTATGAGAAGATATCTCTTATTCCTTGATGTGACCTTTGTATTAAAAGCATAATCACAAACATTATAAAAAGTCCCTTCTCATACGATACAGGTACACTCTTCATCTTCTCTTCTACTGAGTACATACGATTCCATTATTGTTCACTGTTCTAACTTGAACATCAGAATGGCTGCGTCGGAGACCCCTTGACCTGCTTGCTGACGCTTTTTTTCTCAACTGTAGATGCCCTCTTCCTCTTCGAAGTCTTCCCCAAGTCCACTTTTCAGCTGCTCACTGGCGTTTTATCTCTCGCCGATTTCAAACAAGATCAATAACCATTAACTCTTTAACTCCGTTATAAACATTAACATCCACTGACACTTACACTTGATCATAGAACCCACTGGCCCACTAACTCATAACTCAACAAAAAAAGAATGAAATTCAAATGAGCAAGTTTGGTCACATCGAACGATTTTGCTGCTAAACCAAGCTTCACGATCAAATTCTTGCCTCGTATCATTTTGTTGTTGATAGGTCTCTCGATCTTCTTTCTAAAAGCTCCAACAAAGAAGCTTTGACTAGTACCAACTGAACTAATTACCACTTGATTGGGTAAAATCCTTGTTGTCAAATCTTCACAAATATGAAGGGAATCATGTAATTGTCACCGTTGACAATTCAGTTCATCCGATTGAAAATGAATGGGAGATCAAATCCAGCTACTGTGACTCTGAAGAGTGTCTGTCAATCATGTGTTGGGTATGACTGAACATCTCATTTCTTTTTCTCAAATATCAGATTCTAAAAAGATGCCTTTCTTTGGTCCACTTGATGCCAAAATGCAGGACAAGAAATGCAAGTTTTGATGTTGATGTTTTAGTGGAAGCAAAAAAGAGTTGAATCTCTTCATGTCTTGTTTGTTTGTTCATGATGCTTTTGTGGAGAAGAAGACTAGTCAGCAAAATGGTGCTTCTTTGTCGAGGAATTTCTTCCAAGTTGCTACTCCATGGAATTCCTTCACTAATAAATTTGAATATTGATGTGTGCGCTCAATCTAGAACGAGAAAGTGGGTTTATGTGGAGCAGCTGATTTGTTTCAAATCAAAAAGTATTTCAACTTTAAGATTTAGGGTTTAAGAAGATAGTCTCTTTCATAAAAAGAATGAGAACACATATTGATATTATGTAATATTAATCTGTGATCACAGAAGGTGAGTTGGCTGGGTTGGGCCCATAAGGAAAGAGATTGTGTTTGGTACATGAGCCTCGGGAGAAGTTGGGCTCGGTACAAGTTCGAAAATAGAAGATGCTCGAGAATCGGGCTCGGAGCCATATAGTGCTCAGCCTTAGAATCTAGTGCTCGGGAAACGGGTTCAGAGTCACTTAGATGCTCAACCTTAGAGTTTGGAGTTTGGGAAGTGGGTCTAGAGCCGAATGGCGGACAATATCAGAAATGGGGGCTCGAGAAAAGAGCGAGGAGCGAAGTTTCGGAAGGAGATAAGATGTAATAAAAGTAGTCAATGATGACAAGCGTTAATACTCATTAATAATGAAGTGTTACTGAGAGAGGAGATCGCGAGGCAGTTATTAAACTGGCAGGTAATAATGATGATCGACAATAGTTGTTGAAGAAAAATCATGATGCCACGATGAGAAGCGTTAGTAGTCGATGGGGGCTATAAAATGGAATAGGTAATCAAAAGAAGGGCATGTTCTTTCTCATCCCCTTTCAAATTCATACTACCGCACTTTTATTTTCTTTTTTCAAATCTCACTTAAGCATTGGAAGGATCATGTCGGGACAAGACTAACGCCCTCTAACTGTGTATTAACTTTAGGTAGGACAATTATACGGAATCTACGAGAAGAGCTTGATCACATACATCCAAGAAGTACTCGGGCACGGGCATCCAAATTCCACCGTATCACATGTGTTATTGTGTTGTTGTCTCTTTGATATTAAAGGATTGCGAGACAATGTAAATTGATCTTTCATCACTTCGCCAAATTAAAAATAAATGCGATTAGAGCTCCAACACTCCAAAGAAAGCTCTTTATTCGATCTAGACGACGAGATTTATTCAATAGGAGTTGAGTTTTTCTTGTCACGTTCATTGGCCCTTCCACGAAGACAAAAGAGGGGTCTCCGATTCCCTCCAAGTGCCCGAGGTGGCCGCATATCGATCACCCTTAACGGCACCCGCCGCGGCAAACGACTCAAGCTCGACCATTTCTTCGCGAGTGAGCTCTACCGACAAAGCTCCAATATTTTGATCCAAATGCTCGATCTTGGTAGTGCCGGGTATGGGACAAACATCAGGCCCCTGGTGATGGACCCAAGCCAAGGCCAATTGCGAAGTGGTGCACCCCTTCCTCTTCGCCATTTCGCTCACACCCTCAAAGATTAGTCCATTTTGAGCCAGGTTCTCCAGCTGAAATCTAGGCATCATCTGATTGTTCATCATCAATCGACTTAATGCCAGTGACTTTGCTTAACAAAACTAGATAATGAAACTAATTTAGCTAATTAATCACCTTGCGAAAATCATAATCGGTTAGTGTTTCGACTATTTTCGGTCCCGAAGAGAAAAACCCTCTTCCCAAAGGACTATATGCGACGATTCCGATACCAAGTTCCCTACAAAATTCAGCAAAAAACAATTGAAAAAATCAGTTAAGAAGATGATGTTAATTAAATTGTAAGCTTTTGACCTGCAAGTAGGAATTATATCTTGTTCTCCGTCTCTGGACCAGAGAGACCACTCGAGCTGCACTGCAGTGATGGGGTGAATGGCATGCGCTCGCCTGATGGTCGAAGCAGATGCCTCAGACAATCCGATGTATTTTATTTTGCCTTCTTCAACTAACTTTTTTAGTTCTCCGATCTAACAACACAACAGTTGGATTTTTTGCTTTTTAATAATATTTGTATTATTATATTTCATCTAAATTTCTTATTTAAATTTTGAATCCATATTGTAACAGTTATGAAATCGCAATTCACTCACCGTGACCTCGATGGGGAGTCGAATGTCGACTCGGTGTTGGTAGTAGAGATCGATGCAGTCGATATTCAGCCGCTTCAAGCTGCCTTCGCAGGCCGCCCTCACGTACGCTGGGTCGCCGCGGATCTCGAAGTTCGCCGCGTCGACGATGTGGTACCCGAACTTGGTGGCCACCTCCACCTTCTTCCTCACTCCCCCTCGAAAAGCCTAACCATCGAGCGAATCGCCCTTCGATTATCTTCCTAATTAAGCTTTACGAAACGATCGAGTTCTTACGTACCTTGCCGAGGAGGACCTCGTTGGTGAAGGGGCCGTAGACGTCGGAGGAGTCGAAGAAGGTGACGCCGGAGGCGACGGCGTGGTGGATCAGGGCGACCATGTCGGGCTCGGGCTTCGGCGGACCGTACAGGGCGGACATGCCCATGCAGCCCAGGCCCTGGCGGGAGACCTCCAGCCCCTGCGAGCCCAGCTTCATCCTCCCCACCGCCGCCGCCGCCGCCGCCGCTTTAGCTGCCATCTCCGCTCGAACTAACTGAGCCCGTGCTCTGTGGCTGCTGCGTCCGTGGGTTTATATAGCGGGAGCCAAACAGCGGTCTGAATCCGACGCCGACTCGCCGGCCATATTTGGCTGAACTAGTTCACTTTGTTTGACCGAAGGCCTGGAAGTCTTGAACATCGCCTCAATTTAAGGCTGCAGATTACAATTTCCAAGCGTCGGCGTCAGATTTGAGACTACAAAAAGTCAAAAGTGAAAAATCGTATTTTAAGTGCTAAGTTGTGTAGTTATTGTTACTTTGAGAGGCCTAGAAACTTCCTTCTCGTAGAGGAGTCTAAGGAGATCTAGCAGGGTCAACTGTTCTAGAGAGGGTTGACCGCCTCTTCGTAGAAGTCTGCCACGTTACCGTGAGGATAATTCGATCTTATCCCCATTAGCACTGTTCTCACCACTCATAAGAGTGAGCTCCATTATCATTTATCTCTCATAATTAAGATAACATCGAATCTGAGAGGATCAATTCGATCCTAGAAAAAAATTTCACCGATCATAAGAATAAATCGAAAAGTACTAATAGAGATTCATCTAAATAATCAGTATTCTAAAATCTATTTTTTATTGAAGAAAAAATTCTTTAAAATTTTTTAATTAATCATTAAAAAATATAATGATCGCATAATTATCCCGAGAGCCATTTCATCACTCACGAGGGATACAGTGAGGCTCACTCATATGAGTGATGAGGACAGTAAGCTTACAGTTCCGAGCGTCCATCACTGCGAGGAATTTTCAGATGAAGCTTCTGCTGCTATATAATTTGGCAGGCTTTTCAATTTTTTATTTTTTTAGTGATTCAATTAATTTCGAAAATGATTAATTTGTTTTTATAAAAAAAAAATATTAATTATTAAAATAAATTATAAATATATATAAGTTTTGACAGATGGCAATATCATAATTTTTTTCAAAATTTCTAAGAGACTTTTAAAGCATTTGCCTTTGCTTGTTACTTAAATCACGCTTCAGTTTAATTACCGTTAAGAATTAATTGATCTTTTTTTTACTAAATAAATTTTTTGAATATATATATATATATATAACTCATTAATATTCATAAATAAATATTATAAATTATTTATGAGTAATATTTACAAATAAAATTTATAAATTTTATTCATAAAAAAAACTTTTAAAATATTAAACTTATTAATTAACTAAACAAAGTTTAAATAAATTAAATTTAAGTCAAACTTGAATAAATTCAAATTTATAAAAAAGAAATTAAGTTAAAATTGAATAATGATTTCAATAGTATGATTCATTTTAATTTCGAATTGAGTTGGTTCGATTAGCTTATTAAATAAATTTGAATAATACAAAATTCAACTCAATTTAGCTCCTTGAGGTGAATAATCCAAGGGTCTAGCTCTCACGATCTCATCCACTATGAAATCACTCCTTCTAGGAGGCGGAGAAGGCTCGTACAATTTCGAACACGATAAATACAACAAGAACTTCAAGCAAAGAGAAAGTAAATACAATACAAAGTTTTACAATAAAGAACCTTTGCTTTTTATCTCTTGCTGCTTGAGAAATACCTCTTGTATACTTTGAAATGCAGCAACATTTTTTCCTAAAATCTCTAAGAATTGGGGTTAGTTTTCTGTACTTCAATCCTTCGTGAAAATACTTTTTATCGCGCTGACCTAGGATTCCCAATCGATTGGCGATTGTAACATCAGATTCAGTCATTCAAACCTACATAACGACTCTTTTTTGAATGTCTAATCGATTGATGAGTCATATCAATCGATTATCAGCTTCTTAATCGATTATCCAATCAATTCAGAAGCTTTTGTTCACGCGACAAACACAACCTAAACGATTAGCCTAATCGATTACGATGAGACTTAATTGATTAATCAATCGTTTCTGAGACTTACTGTGCTTCGCGAAAACACGCTCAATCAATTACCCTAATCGATTAACATAAGACTTAATCGATTGACCAATCGAATCCGAGTTTTATTGTGCTTCGTGTAAACTCAACCTCCCAATCGATTAGACTTGCCCCTAATCGATTGTTGATTTCGGAATCGATTGCCCAATCAATTTTGGCTCCTTCTGTTCTCACGAAAATAACTTCAATCGATTGACACGCTGCCCGATCAATTGGTCCCAGTTCATGCCACATGTCAAGTCCTCCTTGACCCACATGTATTTTTGATCACGTGTCAAGTATTTAGTTCCCAGTTGACCCATCTTGGACTTGACCTAGTTCCCAACTAGGTTTGCTTAGTCCTACTAGGACTTCTCTCTTGTGTCAAGTGTTTAGCTCCCAGCTGACTCACCTTAGACTTAACCTAGTTCCCAACTAGGTTTGTCTAGTCCCACTAGGACTTATCTCTCGTGCCAAGTGTTCAGTTTCAAACTGACCCACCTTGGACTTAACCTAGTTCCTAACTAGGTTTACCTAGTCCCACTAGGACTTCTAATGTCTAGTCCCACTAGGACTTCTAATGTCTAGTCCCGCTAAGACTTCCATTGTCTAATCTCACTAGGACTTTCGTTGCATAGTTTCCGACTAGGTCTTCATTGTCTAGCCCTACTAGGATTTTCACTGCCTAGTTCCCAATCAAGATTTATACTGCCTAGTTCCCAACTAGGACTTCCTTTACCTAGTTCACAATTAGGTCTTACCTCTTGCTTAACTTCAATTAGGACTTTCACTTATCATCAAGTATTCGGTTAACCTTGACCTACTTGATATCTTTCTTACATATTATCTAAATATTGAAACTCAAGTTTGAACCAATCCGAGCTTAATTAACTTGGTCAACCTTGACCCGAGGATGATTATACCAACACTTAGGTGCAGAGGACTCTTTTCTGGAGCTAAAGCGACCTATGGAGAAATAGAGAAAAGACTCGGATATAAAAAATAGAGGAGCCTGTGAAGGACATGGTCACAGTGGCATCTTCAGGCATATATCAGTAGGGTTGATCTTAACAATTTTTGGACTTAAGTCTAAATTTAAATAAAAAGTCCCTAAATCATAATATGTGTTTGTATTCTTTAAGTTGCATAATAACTTAAATAAATACATTAAAAATAATATAAAAAGTAAACAATATGTGATAGTCAAAATATTTCTATTATAATCAAATAATAAGATAAACATATCGAAAACATCACTAAAAAATAACCTGCCATAGTTTTAGAGTTAGAAAAATACTAATCTATATAATCAAGTTGTTCATATCATTGAGAAATTTTGTTTTGGACTTGCTACTGTAATCGGATAGTTAATAAAATTTTATAAGCAATGTGAGCATTTGGAAAACATCTATCCTTTTTCTTCAAATAATTCACTACATTAATTATTAATTTTGCTATTATTGGTAATAAGCACTGGTAGGACCGATATAAGCTAGGGGGTGAATAGCTCCGTTCGGTTCTTCGATCCTGATGTTGTTGTAGAAAACTCGAAGCGACTCCACAATGCTAACACTTAGATTTTACTTGATATCCATCTCCTTGAGGTGACTAATCCAAAGATCCATTCCTCACACTCATAGTTCTACTATGAATGTCTCTTTCTCAAAAAAATTTCGGAGGTGGAGAATCCTCGTACAGATTCGAGCACACAAGAATAAACAAGAAAACAATAACACAAATATAAATACAATCAAAAATGACTTTACAATAATTAACCTTGCGTTGCTTAATCTTTTCTTGCTTTGGATTACCTGTTGGTAGATAGAAATGGAACAACACTTTGCTCTAAGACTTCCCAAGAACTGGCATATTTAAATACTTCGCGAACCCCCTTTTCTAGGGTTTCTCTAGGGCTGAAAAACATCTCACAATATTGATTGCCACGTAAGATCGATTGTTCAAAACATGCAGAACGACACTTTTTTTCCTATCCAATCGATTGGTGAGCTATACCAATCGATTGGTTAGCCTCTAATCAATTGCTCCAATCGATTTCGAGGCTTTCTGTTCTCTTGCGAAAAGTCTTCAATCGATCACCCTAATCGATTCGAAAACCTTCTGTTCACTCGAGAAACCAAATTCAATCGATTGTCGCTTAGTCTCTAATTGATTGCCCCAATCGATTCGGAGACCTACTGTTTACTCGAGAAAACCAGCTTCCAATCGATTGGACTATTGTTCACTCGAGAAAATCAGCATCCAATCGATAGGCTTGAGCCACCAATCGATTGGCCTACTGTTCACTTGAGAAAACCAACTTCCAATTGGCTCGATTGCATCAATCAATTGGTAACCCTAAATTCAGCTTTTTATTGCTTGAATTCGAGTCTTGCCTGGTATATGGTAAACCTCAACCTACCAGGACTTCCTCTGCCTAACAACTAGTCATTCATGATCTATTGGGACTTCCCGTTGCTCAATATCTGGTTAACCTTGACCTAGTGAGACTTTCTTGTTTCCTAGCATTTTGTCGACATTGACCTGTTATAACTTCCTCACTCATATCAAATGTCTAGTCCTCCTTGACCCACTCGGACTTCTCTTTGCCTAACCTCCAAATAGGACTTTTCCTTGCATAATCTCAGTTAGAACTTCTCCTTGTCTAACCTCAGTTAGAACTTTCCCTTGTCTAACCTCAGTTAGGACTTTCGATCACCAAGTGTCTAATCCACCCTGACTCACTTAGACTTTGCCTTTGTCAACCTTCTCATTGGACTTTCTCATGCATAACTTTAGTTAGGACTTTCCCTTGCATAATCTAAGTTAGGTCTTCCATTGCTTAGTCCCACTAGGTCTTTCCTCTTGCCTAACCTCAATTAAGACTTTGTCTTGCCTAACATCAGTTATGACTTTCCCTTGCCTAACCTCAGTTAGGACTCCCACTGCATAGTCTCATTAGGTATTTCCTCTTGTCTAACCTCAGTTAGGACTTTTCCTTGTCTAACCGCAGTTAGGACTTTCCCAAATCAAGTATTCGGTCCTCCCCTGACCTACTTGATTTCTCTCTCACATATTGTCAAACATCAAAACTCAAGCTCGAGCTAACCCGAGCTTAGTCAACTTGTTCAACCTTAACCCGAGGACGATTGCACCAACAAGCACTTCAAGAATGTAAACTCAAAAAATGAATCATCCTCTACAATTCTTCTATTCCTCTCTCCGACTCTGTGCTTAAAAGACGACAAGACGTTGCTCATGCGACCGAGGAAGATCCAGGAGGGGTGCGCTGCACTCAAGACTTCCGGACCGCGACTATGAATTTGTTTGTTCTTATTACAAGTTGTATTTCATTTTATATTTCCTGTGCATGTATTCAATTTGTAAGTGGTTTCTCCGCCTCCAAAAAAGTTCTGAAAAGGAGAATATCTAGTGGACAGGCGCATCCAATACTTATGCCTTGGATGTACTGATCTTGGGAGGTCGAGAACCAAGTAAATTTGCGTGTCTTTTCATTATTATTTTTATTTCCATTGCAACAACTAACTTTGATAGAAAGATTGACGAAACGAAAAGAAAGGGAAGAATCGATATTCACCCCCTTTATCGATCACACTGATCCTACAATTGGTATCAGTGCAAGGTTGCTCTAAAATGATTTAACAACCCTTCGAGTGTTTGTTGTTCTCTTTCTTTTCTTCGAACGAATTTTTGTATACCGCACTACTTATCCCAAGACGAAGTCTTGAAATATCTGATTAAGTTTTCTTTAATAGTTCAAATGGTGCACAAGGAAATGCTTGGACGAAACATCTACAACCTTCTACCATACGATATGGACGGATTCAAATTGTGAAGGTCACAGATTGAAAGTTCATTATGATGCGTGACTTCGACTATGACATAGCATCGAAGAAATCTATTCAAAATTCGGAAGCAAATAAAAAAAAAATAAAGTTAATTTCAGAATTATTGCCAGATAATATTACATGTAGAATTGGAGAGTTCAAATATGCCCATGACTTTTGGACCCGGCAAAATGAACTTCACTAGGATTCATCAAAATTAGAAGTTCAAGTCGAACTCAACTCCAAATCTGAGTTCAAATCCATGACAGAAAAACTTACCGAATAAGAGTTTAATACATTTTACCAAAATGCACCTATTACTGAAAATATATCTGATAATTTAAATATTTCTAAAAATGTGCATGATAATTCTTATACGTCTAGAAATTTTCATAAAAGTCCTCATAATTTTTATTCTCCTAGAAAAATAGTAAATAACGTAGATTTAATTATTCTAGAAAATAAAAATAAAAATTCAAATTATAAAAATGATCAAGTCAACATACATCTAGATAAGGTTAATAAATTCCTTAATAAAATATTTAACATATATAGATAATCTAGATAAAATCAACTTAAAATTTTCTACCAAAAGAAAATTTCAAACTTAGATATGATAAATTTAATTTAATTCAAAATAAAAAACTAATAAAAATTTAAATATTAAGAATGATAGCTTAAATAAAACTAATTCTACCCATTTAATTAATTCAAATTTAAAAGATAAAAAAATATAAATCTAAAGATAAATTCA
>JBBUKS010000008.1:11778081-11788428 GCA_038050645.1 Hedychium gardnerianum | reverse complement strand
AAACTGGGATAAAATTTACATTACTGGAAGAGGCATTTTCGTTCTATAATCAATCTGCACGAGAGGCCGGATTTAGTGCAAGAATAAGCAATAGCAAGAAAAATAAAAAAACTAATGAAGTAGCCTGAAAAAAATTTGTATGCTTTAAAGAAAGACATACAGATGATCAACGGAATATAAAGACACAAGATAATAAAATCAAAAAGACAAGAGCACGTGGTGAAGTTAGAACTGGATATAAGTCAAAGATTTTATTAGTGAAGGAACAAATTGGACTTAATTGGGTTCTCACTAACTTAATTGAAAGTCATAATCATCCACTCTCGACTCCTACAAAGGTGCATTTGTTATGCTCACATCGTAATGTTTCGGTAGCAAAGAAAGCATTGACTGAACAGTTTTCAGAGGTTAATGTATCAACTTGTCAACAAGTATGATTATTTGATATAGAATATGGAGGACCTGAGCATGTAAGTTGCACAGAAAGAGATATTAGAAACATTGAGAAAGACCTAAGGGATGAACAAAAGGGTATCGATGCCGAAACACCGATTGAGTTATTTGTCTTTTAGAAAGAGAAGAATTCAGTTTTTTTTCTTTGATTATGAAACTAATTCAGATAACAATTCGGTAGGTTTTTTTGGGTGGATCATATATCAAGGAGGGCATATAGTGTATTTGGTGATGTAGTTGTATTTGATACGACATATAACACCAATAAATATGGGTTAGTTTTTGCACCATTTGCAGGAGTTAATCATCATCAACAAACAATTATTTTTGGTTGCGAATTTCTAAGTGATGAAAAAATTGAATCTTTTGTTTGGTTGCTTAAGAAGTTTATAGAAGTCATGCCTAAAGATACACCAAACATTATCATCACTAATCAAGATCCTGCTATGAAGTCATTGCACATGTTTTTTCTCAGACAGTGCATCAATATTATTTGTGGCACATACTGAATAAATTCTCAAATAAATTACACCCTTTGACTTTTTGAAACTACTATCAAAGCATAAAGAATGTCATTGCAAATTCTACAATACTTGATAAATTTGAGAAGTCATGGGAAGAGGTTTTCAAGCATGCTAAGTTGGAGAAAAATGATTGGTTGTCGTTGATGTATGAATTGCAACACAAGTGGGCACCAATTTATTTTAGGCATATATTTTGTGCTGGAATGTCAAGTAGTCATAGATCTGAAAGCTCACATTCATTTTTCAAGAGGTATGTCTCAAATAAGAACTCATGGATTTTATCATTTATTTTAATAGGGCACTAAGACACCAAAGACACAATGAGTTAGTTGCGAACCATATTGATATAAATGAGCATCCCAAGATTAAGACAAACTGACTAATGTAAATTCAAATGGTTAAGGTATACACAAAAAAAATATGACTAGAGTTTCAAAGGGAAATGAGTGATAGTCATGGTTATTATGTGCAACAAACATCTACATTAGTTGACTCAGTGGTTTACCATGTGAAGAATTTTTAAAGTTGTTCCTCTTCCAAATCAAGGGTGCTGACACATGACCAACAGAGGGACTACATATCCTATAGTTGTATGAAATTTGAGTTCGAGGGCATCCATGCAGGCATATGTTATCTTATTTTTATATCAACTAAGTGTTTCATTTTTCTAATAAGTATATACTCAAATGATAGACATAAGATGCAAAGGTTAGGACAATATATGCTTTGGGAGAGAAAAATTTAACCGATGATCCAGAAAGGTTTTTGATGATAAGACACTCGAGGTTATCTTATAAAGCTTCAATAGTAATTGATGATGCATCTTTGACGGATGAGGGTACAAATTTCTTGGATCAACAATTAGATTGTATATATAGCAAAATTCAAGATATGAACATGAATAGAACTTGTGGCAAAGATAGTCTAAGAAAGAAATCCATGGATGGGGCCCTTGGTATTATTGATCCATCTATAGTAAGAATAAAGGGATGTGGGAAGAGATTGAAATCAGCAAAGAAGAAGTCAATCTCAAAGTCCAAGCTATGACGTGGATGCGGCATTCGAGGCGTGTCACATGACAAACACAACTATCCAATTTTGCTGCAAGGGTATGTGTTGATTAATTATACATTTGTAATATAATTTTATTTCTCAATCAATTAATTTTATTAAATTTGGTAAATATGAGGATCTTTTCATTTTCAGATCAATTATAGATAATCAAAATGTGATAAGCGATGTCGACACATATGAAGAAGAATTGTCATATGTAGTCGCTAGTATTAAAGTTTCTTTGTATTAAATTATAGTGGTTGATTAAAAAATTAAAGTTAATTATCTTTATTGTTGTAGGTTCTCTTAGGATGAATGACGGTTTAACATCTTTCTTCTATCTGTATTCTTCATTTTGATATTATAACATCATCTTTGTTATCTGTAATCTTCAACATGCTTATCAGTAAAAGGTTTCATTAACTAAATTATATCTTGAGACTTGTGAAGTAACATCTTTGATTTTTCTCTAGATGAATTGGAGTTCATATCTTGTGTAGATTTGGAATACTGATGAGAATGAGGACCTATAGTTGTTTGTTGTTATATCTTTTCTGCCAGTCAAAGGGTTAGATTTCAACCTTATACTTCAACTATTTTACATTCCATTTAATACTTACAAGTTATTGTTAGTTAAGATTCACAAATTGAAATATATTATGATTTAATAGTTATAAGATTCATGATTTCTAAAAATTAGCACTACAACGGTGTTGATTTCAAAATATCAGCACCAAAGTGGTGCTGATTTCTAGAAACCAGCACCATGACGGTGCTGATTTTTAGGAAATTATCGAAAATTTATAAATCCTGAGTCTTGACATGTATGTCTGATCCTTGTATCATTATCATTATATCATAATTATTTAAGTTCTTGGTCAAGTTTGCATCTAAACTTCAAGCAATACTGATATGACCAGTCCGATTTATTTTTAATAGTTACAAAGTAGATTGGTTTAAGCCTCTTATGATTCATTGTTAGTGTATCCGAATGCAAATATTTTCATGGTCACAAAGGATATAGACTTTGGAAATTTATTCTGATATAAAGAATGATTTCGAAATGCAATCTAAAAATTATTCTGTATAAAGTAATTTTCTTACATTGATTTGAATCACACACAGGTTTATATACGAGGACTGGACATGTCCTATACCGCAGCCAAGTTGAAATTCTCTTAGTATTGGGATGAGGAGGGTTTTGTTAATCTATAATTGTGTGAGACATCGCATTTTGCCTTATTTAACCTTCGTGTAGACAATTTTCCTCATGTGAAGTGGAATTTGTAAAATTTGAATTTTTAACCCTTGATTGATATTTGATATCTGTTATATGTTTAACATAATTTTTTAGTTTTTATTAAAACTTAGTTCTGCATGTGAATTCTATCAATATTGACAGTGAAATGATACTATTGGATTGAAGCCATTGATGATCTCAATAAAAATGTGCTCACTAGCAATTGAAACAAGATATTGAGTTTAAAGAACCCAATGAAGCCAAAATATTGTACATTTCTCCTTAGGCAATTTTCCAAAAGGCATACCCACTATTTCAAATTTCATAAAAAGCGCACACAATGTTGATATTGCCCAAAAGGAAAAGAGAAAAATCCAATGAAGCCCCAATGTTGTATATAATTCTTGATTCTAAAAGGTGATGTAAGCGTGGTGTTGATTTTGCAATAACAACATCAACGTGGTGCTGGTCTTGTAATAACAGCACCAACATTGGATTTTGCATACCCACCATGATCCATGCCAGTTGGCACGCGACCATAACTTTGTGTGCAAGGTTCATAACTATGGTTGAAGGTCATATATACATTATATACACACGTCTTCCATCCCATATCAAAATTTCAGAAATCAAAGTCATCTAGGTCAATCAATGAGTTTCGTACAAGACCTATTGATGAACCTAGAAGACTCTGATCAGACACATTCCAAGTCTTGTGGGTTCATATGGATCGCGGGAGTCCAAATATGCCCTTATTTACTGTTTTGCATCCTATGCATCATTGATCCAAACGATACAATCTTTTTTTGTACATAGTGATGCAGGTATGACAAGACTAGCACCACGTTGGTGCTGGTCTGTGAATACCAGCAACAGACTTTTTGATGAGAACCTAAGGCCACGATGGTGCAGGTAGGAAGACTAGCACCAAAGTGGTCTTCGCATACCAACACCAAGGTCCATGCCAATTGGAACGCAGTCATATTTTCTTGTGAGAGTCTCAAAACCATGATTGGAGCGATATATACCTTCTAGACACTCACCCCTTCCATCTAATTACAAAATGTCAGAATTCCAAGCCCCTTAGGTCAATTAATGAGTTTCGGTCAAAACTCATTGATAAAAATAAAGAGCTCAGATCAGACTCATTCCAAGTCCTGTGAGTTAAAATAGGTCAGGAGAGTCCAAATATGCCCTCATTTACTGATTTTAGACCTTCCCAGCATTAATCCAAAAGATTTCAAGCTTTTATGTACTTAGTGGTGCTAGTCTTCCTAAACCAGCACCAAGGTCCGTGTCAATTGACACGCGGCCATAGCTTCTTGTAGGAGTCTTAGAACCATGATTAGATGTCATATATACCTTCTAGACACTCACCCCTTCTATCCCATGGCAAAATGTCAGAATTCCAAGCCCCTCAGGTTAATCAATGGATTTCGATCAAAACCCATTGATGGACCTATAGAGATTAGATCGGACCCATTCCAAGTCCTGTGGGTTAAAATGGGTCAAGAAAGTCCAAATGTGAACTCATTTACTATTTTTAGACATTCCCGCATTGATCCAAATGATTCCAAGCTTTTGTGTACATAGTGATGCTGATATTCACAGACCAGCACCAACGTGGTGCTGTTCTTGCAAGACCAGCACCACGTTGGTGATGGTCTTCCTAAACTAGCACCAAGGTCCATGCCAATTAGCACGCGATCATAACTTCTTATAAGAGTCTCAGAACTATGATTGATAACCATATATACCTTCCAGACACTTACCCCTTCCATCCCATGGCAAAATGTCAGAATTTCAAGCCACTTAGGTTAATCAATGAGTTTCGGTCAAAACCCATTAATGGACCTAGAGAGCTCAGATCGGATCTATTCCAAGTCCAGTGGGTTAAAATAGGTTAAGAGAGTCTAATATGCCGTCATTTACTATTTTTATACCTTCCCATATTGATCCAAATGATTCCAAGATTTTGTGTACATAGTGATGTTGATATTCAAAGACCAACACCAAAGTGGTACTGTTCTTGCCAGACCAGCACCACGTTGTTGCTGGTTTTTCAAGACCAGCACCAAGTTGGTGCTGGTCTTCCGAAACCAGCATCAAGGTCCATGCCAATTGACACACGATCATAGCTTCTTGTGGGAGTCTCAGAACCATGATTGAAGGTCATATATACCTTCTAGACACTCACCCTTTCCATCCCATGGCAAAATGTCAGAATTCCAAGCTCCTTAGGTCAATCAATAGGTTTCGGTCAAAACCCATTAATGGACCTAAAGAGCTCAGATCAGACTCATTCTAAGTCTTGAGTTAAAATGGGCCAGGAGAGTCCAAATATGCTCTCATTTATTATTTTTAGACCTTCCTACATTGATCCAATCGATTCCAATCTTTTGTGTACATAGTGGTGCTGATATTCACAAATCAGCACCAACGTGGTGTATGATCGAGTGCACGTGAGAGGGGGGGGTGAATCACGTGTTTTAAAAACTTTCTTTTTCCGATTTTGAAATCGTCGTTTGAAAATTATGAGCACACACCGGAAGATAAATAAATAAAAGTACACATTCGGTTTACTTGGTTCAGAGCCTTCGACGACTCTTACTCCAAGGCCGACGACCCTTCAGATCGTATCGTTGGGCAATCCACTAAAACTCTTTTCCGAAAAAACTTTCGGAAAAGCAATCACGTACAAAATGAGGGATAAGAGAGTATAATAAGTCTACACTTCTCTTATGCAGATGTAACAATGAATAAATAATAATGAAAAATTATTACCAACTAGAATACTGCTGCCGGTGATGACTTGATGTTAGTTCGGTGTATTAGTGTTGCAGTACAACAATAGTAGGTGCTCGGAATAGAAGCATGACATGGAAATCGGGTCTGAAAGTGATGCACCGAGCTGCTAGTCAAGTAGTTCTTTTATAAGTCATTCGGGGCGCCTCCAATGCTCCGAGGCACCTCCATTGAGGCTTATCGGATCGAGATAGTCGTTGCTTATCCACTCTGAGGCGTCTCCAAGCACTTTAGGGCGCCTCCAGTGGTTCTGCACGTCAACAACGCTTATCCAGGCGCTGAGCCGCCTCCATCCATCCGAGGCGCCTCCATCCATCCGAGGTGCCCCCCAGCACTCCGAGGCACCTCCAGCACCTCTGTGTTGAGGTGCTTCCATTCCACTGAGATACCATTTGCTACAAAATATGTTAGTACAAAAAAAACCTGCATCAAAGAAGTTAGCATAAATAATGAATGTAAGTATAAATTAAATCCTGTCTTACCACAACCGAGATTTAATCATGGTCTCAACTTAGGGTTTCACTTTGGACCTAAGTTGGACCAACGCCTAAGTCCCTACCGGGGACTCGTCCTCAATGGATTTGCTCCTCCAATTTCTTACCTCACTTATCATTTGCCGAGAAACCTCCTCGACGTCTGATCTCCGACCCACCAGGTCTTCCTGTCAGAATCACATATCCAGACTTTAGCCAATCGTCTGGTCCTCCTTGACATGAATGGACTTCTCGTCAACTGTCTGGTCCTCTCTGACCTAGCTGGACTTCCTGCCTGAATCACACATCTGGACTTCAGCGCCTCCAGCGCCTCTGTGCTGAGGTGCTTCCATTCCACCGAGGCATTCCACCGAGGCACCATTTGCTGCAAAATATGTTAGTACAAAAAAATACCTGCAACAAAGAAGTTAGCATAAATAATGTATGTAAGTATAAATTAAATCCTGTCTTACCATGACCAGGATTTAATCATGGTCTCAACTTAGGGTTCCACTTTGGACCTAAGTTAGACCAGCGCCTAAGTCCCTATCGCACATCCGAACTTTAGCTAATCGTCTGATCCTCCTTGACCCGACTGGACTTCCCGCCAACTGTTTGGTCCTCTCTGACCTAGTTGGACTTCCTGCCAGAATCACACATCTGAACTTCAACCTAGTGTCTGGCCCTCTAGATCCGTCAAGTTAGTTAACCCTGCACACTTTGCTCAACTTATTAAATAATAACAGTCTAACTTTAACTTGTTGTCATACATCAAAACCTAGGATTAGGCTATTAGTGCAAACTGCACCAACACGTGGTGCTGTTCTTGCCAGACCAGCACCAAGGTCCGTATCAATTAGCATGAGACAATAACTTCTTGTAGGAGTCTCAGAACTATGATTGGAGGCCATATATACCTTCTAGACACTCACCCCTTCCATCCAATGGCAAAATGTCAGAATTCCAAGAACCTTAGGTCAATTAATGGGTTACAATCAAAACCCATTGATGGACCTAGAGAGGTCAGATCAGACCTATTCCAAGTCCCGTGGGATAAAATAGGTCAGGAGAGTCCAAATATACCCTCATTTACTAATTTTAGACATTTCCAACATTGATCCAAATGATTCCAATCTTTTTTATACATAGTGGTGCTGGTATTTGTAGACCAGCACCAATGTGGTGTTGTTTTTGCCAGACCAGCATCACGTTGCCTAAACCAGCACCAAGGTCCATGCTAATTGGCACGCAGCCATAGCTTCTTGTGGGAGTCTCGGAACCATGATTGAAGGTCATATATAACTTCTAGACACTCACCCCTTCCATCCCATGATAAAATGTCAGAATTCCAAGCTTCTTAGGTCAATCAATGAGTTTCAGTCAAAATTCATTGATTGACCTAAAGAGGTTAGATCGGACCCATTCCAAATCCTATAGATTCACGTGGCTCAGGAGAGTCTAAATATGCCCTCATTTACTGATTTTAGACCTTCCCGACATTGATCCAAATGATTCCAAGCTTTTATGTACATAGTAGTGCTGATATTCGTAAACCAACACCAAGGTTCATGTCAATTGGCACGCGACCATAGCTTCTTGTGGGAGTCTCAGAACCATGATTGAAGGCCATATATACTTTCTAGACACTCACCCCTTCCATCCCATGACAAAATTTCAGAAATACAAGCCTCATATGTCAATCAATGGGTTTCGGTGAAAATTCATTAATGGACCTAGAGAGCTCGGATCAGACCCATTCCAAGTCCTATGAGTTAAAATGGGTCAAGAGAGTCTAAATATGTCCTCATTTACTATTTTAGACCTTCCCGACATTAATCCAAATGATTTAAAGCTTTGTGTACATATTGATGCTGATATTCTCAAACCAGCACTAACGTGGTGCTGTTCTTGCCAGACCAACACCATGTTGGTGTTGGTGTTTCAATACCAGCACTAAGTGGTGCTGGTCCTCCTAAATCAGCACCAACGTCCATGCCAATTGGCATGCGGCCATAGCTCTAGTGGGAGTCTTAGAATCATGATTGGATGTCATATTTACCTTCTAGACACTCACCCCTTCCATCCTATGGTAAAATGTCAGAATTCCAAACCCCTAAGGTCAATTAATGGATTTTGGTTAAAATCCATTGATGGACCTAGAGAGGTTAAATCAGTCCCATTCCAAGTCTTGTGAGTTAAAATATATCAGGAGAGTCCAAATATACCCTCATTTACTGATTTTAGACCTTCACAACATTGATCCAAATGATTCCAATCTTTTGTGTACATAGTAGTGCTGGTATTTGCAAACCAACATTAACGTGATACTATTCTTGCCAGACTAGCACCACGTTGGTGTTGGTTTAGTTAGTCCAACACGAAGTTGGTGCTGGTCTTCCTAAACCAGCACTAAGGTTCGTGCTAATTAGCACGCGATCATAGTTTCTTGTGGGAGTCTCAGAACCATGATTGGAGGTAATATATACCTTCTAGACACTTACCCCTTTCATCCCATGGCAAAATGTCAGAATTCCAAGCCCCTTAGGTTAATCAATGAGTTTCAATCAAAACCCATTGATGGACCTAGAGAGGTCAGATCGGACTAATTCCAAGTCCTATAGATTCACATGGCTTAGGAGAGTCCAAATATGTTCTCATTTACTATTTTTAGACCTTGCCAACGTTGATCCAAACGATTTGAAGCTTTTGTGTACATAGTGGTGCTAGTATTCGTAGACCAGCACCAACGTGGTGTTGTTCTTGCCAGATCAGCACCACGTTGGTGCTAGTTTTTCAAGAACAGCACCAAGTTGGTTCTGGTTTTCCTAAACCAACACCAAGATCTGTTCCAATTGGTACGCGATCATAGCTTATTGTGGGAGTCGCAAAATCATGATTGGATGTCATATATACCTTCTAGACACTCACCCCTTACATCCCATGGAAAAATGTTAGAATTCCAAGCCTTTTAGGTCAATCAATGGATTTTGGTCAAAACCCATTGATTAACCTAGAGAGTTCAGATTGGACCCATTCCAAGTCCCATGACTTAAAATGGATTAGGAGAGTCAAAATATGCCCTCATTTACTATTTTTAGACCTTTCCGGCATTGATCCAAACGATTCCAGGCTATTGTGTACATAGTGGTGTTGGTATTCGCAGACCAGCACCAATGTGGTGTTGGATGTGGTGCTATTCTTGTCAGACCAACATCACGTTGGTGCTGATACTTCAAGACCAATACCAAGTTAGTGTCGGTCTTCCTAAACCAGCACCAAGGTTCGTGCCAATTGGCACACGGCCATAGCTTCTAATGGGAGTCTCTGAACCATGATTGAAGGTCATACATACCTTCTAGACACTCACCTCTTCCATCCCATGGCAAAATGTCAGAATTTGAAGCCCCTTAGGTGAATCAATGTGATTCGGTCAAAATTCATTGATGGACTTAGAGAGGTTAGATCAGTCTCATTCCATGTCTTGTGGGTTAAAAGAGGTCAGGAGAGTCCAAATATGCTCTTATTTACTGATTTTAAACTTTAACAAAATTGATCCAAATAAGTTCAATCTTTTATGTACATAGTGGTGCTGGTACTCATAGACCAGCACCAACGTGATGCTGTTCTTGCCAGACTAGCACCACGTTGGTGCTCGTTTAGGAAGACCAGCGCGAAGTTGGTGCTTGTCTTCCTAAATCAGCACCAAGGTTCGTGCCAATTAGCACGTGACTATAACTTCTTATAAGAGTTTCAGAACCATGATTAGAGGCTATATATACCTTCTAGACACTCACCCCTT
>JBBUKS010000008.1:11710154-11726231 GCA_038050645.1 Hedychium gardnerianum | reverse complement strand
AATAAATTAAACATAAAAGAAAAAGAGACACGAAGAATTTATTTGGTTACAACCAGGGAGGTTGTTAATCCAAGGCAGTTAAAAGCTCCACTAAAATGGCTCCTTTCGGTGGAGTAGCATCTTTACAGCGTTGACGTACAAGACTAAGAGTGTGGAATTGAAAATACAAGTGTGTTGTTAAAAAATAGGAGGTCACAACCTCTATTTATAGCAAATCGATCGAGGTAACCATTTTTCTGACGCGACAGTCACGGGGGCACCTCCATTGATTGGGGGCGCCTCCAATGGATCGAAATCGATCCATTGGTGATCTGGCAGCACTGGGGGCGCCTCCAAGAGTTGGGGGTTCCTCGGTTTAGTTGACTCAGCTTCCAGATCTGATCTGCTGCGGCGGGTCTTCTGTGATGATCTCGATGAACGGGAGCGCCTTCATTAGTCTGAGGCGCCTTCACCTAAATAGCGGGTGGGGCACCTCCATCAGTCGGCGCTTGAGGCGCCTCCATCGAACCTAGTTTCCTCACGTGCCTTTTCTTTCGAGACGCCTTCAAGACACAGAGGCGCCTCGGGTCTTCTCTGGTCTCCTTGGGTGATTGTCCAGCCGTCCAGAGTTGAACTCACCCGAACCCAACTCAGGTCTTCTCTTCGAGCAGGCTTTCTCTCCGGCTTCTCGTCCCTCGGACCGCGTCCTTCTTACCCCGCGTCCCTCGGACCGTGTCCTTCTCGCTCCACCGGTGTACTCTTCCGCAGTTTCTCATCCCTCGGATGCATCGAGCCTGTCGACTCGCTTTCCATGCCATCATTCTCGTCCGCTGCATCTTCCGCTCGACTTTTTGCGTTCCTAAGTTCTTGCACACTTAGACACAAGGATCAAATACCACATGATCTAATCAAACTCGGTTGATCACATGAAAACTATCCCAGGGTACTTACAGTAGCATCTTACCTTTGTCTTTCCTCGAAGAAATTTCGGAGGTTCGTTAGTTGATCTTTGCGTGTAGTTGAGCCGACTTTTCTCTCTTTTCCATTCGGAGGTTCGTTAGTTGATTCCGGAGCAGGTCTCGTCTTGCTAGTTTGGCCTCTGAGGTTCATTCATGAAGCTCCAGGAACTTCTCCCAGAGTTATTTAGCCGAACTGTATCCGCCGATCTGGTTGACTTCCTGGGGTGGTAGAATGCCTAGCAGATGGAATTCTGTCTTCCCGTTAGCCACGAAGTCGGTCTGCTACTTTTTGGTCCAAAAATATTCTTCTTTATCTTTTCCTTCCTCATCTTTAGTGCTTCAAAACTGTATTTAATTATTAGTAAAATATCGAAATTAGTTTTAAAGAATACCTCCATTCGACATTTCCAAAGCCCAAACTCCCCTCGAACTTCGGTGGTTGAATGCTTGATTTGGCTATTCCTCTTGATTTTGTTGTTGGGTCGGCGGTTAATCCTTTCGAGTGAACCTGGCTCTAATACCAATTATAGGATCGGGTTGGACCGGCTAGAGGGGGTGAATAGCCCTACAAATATAATTTAACTCTTTCTCTTGCTTCTAGCTAAGCAAGGACACACACATTAATTAAGTAAAAAGTAAATGCATAAAAACAAAATAAGAGACTCAAGAATATACTTGGTTACAACCTAAGTGGTTGTTAAACCAAAATAGATGAAGCTCAAAATGACTCCTTCGTTGAAGGCGAAGTAGCCTCTTACAGACTTTGAAAGCACAGACTTGAGAAAAAAGAAGTAGAGTTGGAATTATAGAGTGTGTGTTATCGAACTAAAGGACATAACCTTTATTTATAGCAAAATGATCGAAGTGACCGTTTTGCTAACGTGATAGTCATGAGAGCATCTCCATTGCTTGGGGCGCCTCCAATGGATTGAAACTGATCCATTACTGATCTGGCAGCGCTGAGAGCACCTTCAAGCATTGGGGACGCCTCGGTTGACCTGACATGACTTCCAGATCTTATCTACCGCAACGAGTCGTTCGATCGGGGCTCCTCCAATGCTCCGAGGCGCCTCCATTAAATTGGCGGGTGAGACGCCTCCTAGCGTTGGGGGCGCATCCATTGTCTAGGTTCTTGAGGCACCTCCATTCGATTAGAGCACCTCCAGCGCCTGGCGGGTGAGGCGCCTCCATTCCTTTCGATTGCCTTGGGTGATTGTTTAGCCGTCCAGAGTTAAGCTCACCCGAACCCAACTCAACCCTTCTCCTCGAGCAAGCTTCCTCTCCGGCTTCTCATCCCTCGGACCGCGTCCTTTTCACCTCGTATCCATGGGACCGTGTCCTTCTTGTAAGTACCTCGAGAAAGTTTTGATGTGATCAATCGAGTTAGGTTAAGTCCTGTGTTGTTTGATCCTTGTGTCTAAGTGTGCAAGAACTTAGAAACACAAGAAGTCGAGCGGAAGACACAGCAAATGAGAAGGATGACACGGGAAGCGAGTCGACGGACTCGGTGCATCCGAGAGACGAGAAGTTGCTAAAGAGTACACCGGTAGAGCGAGAAGGACGCAGTCAGAACGACGCAATGCGAGAAGGACGTAGTCCGAGGGACGAGAAGCCAGGGAGGAAGCCTACTCGAGGAGAAGGTCGAAGTTGGATTCGGGTGAGCTCAACTTCGGACGACCAGAGATCGATCACCTAGGCATCCAGAAGGACTGGATGCGTCTCAGAACAGCTGGAGGCGCCTCAACTGCCTGACGCTGGAAGCGCCCCCAACGGTCGGAGGTACCTCAAGCGCCCAACCGATTGAGGCGCCCCCAAGGCTCGGAGGCGCCTCACCCGCCAATTGGATGGAGGCACCTCAGAGCTATGGAGGCGCCCCCGATCGTCGAAAAAATAGCAGATAAGATCTAGAAGTCCAGTTTGCTCAACCGAGGTGCCCCCAACACTTGGAGACGCCCCCAGCGCTGCCAGATCACCAATGGATTAGTTTTGATTCATTAGAGCCATCCCTAATCAATGGAGGTGCCTCCATGATTGTCACGTTAGTAAAACGATCACCTCGATTATTTTGCTATAAATAGAGATTGTGCCCTCTAGTTTTAGTATAACACACTCTATTCTTAATTTCTAAATCTTTGTTTTATTGTTTGTGCCTTTAAAGTCTTTAAGAGATTATTCCACCTTCACTGAAGGAGTTTTTAGTGATTTTCCATTACCTTGGAATAACAACTACCCCGGTTGTAACCAATTACATCTTGTGCCTCTTCTTTAGTTTTATGTCTTTTATTTATTTTAACTAGTATGTGTCCTTGCTAAGTTCAATAGCAAGAAAAAATTTTAACTTTGATTTGCAGGACTATTCACCTCCCATCTAGCCGGGTCAATACGATCCTACAATTGGTATCAGAGCGCAGACGCCTTAGAAGGACTAATCGTCAACTAAAGCAACAAGAAGATGGTCGGATCAAGCATTCACCCACCTAAGTTTAAGGGAGAGTTCTTGCTATGGAAGGGTCGTATGGAGGTATTTTTAAAAATAAATTTTAATATATTGTTAACAATTAAATACGATTTTGAAGCACCAAAAGATGAGGAGGGAAAAGACAAAGAAGAATATCTCTGGACCAAGAAGCAGCAGACAGACTTCGTGGCTAATGGGAAGACAGAGTTCCATCTACTAAAAGTTCTACCACTACAGGAAGTCAACCAGATCGACGCATACAGTTCGGCCAAGGAACTTTGGAAAAAGTTCCTGGAGCTCCATGAAGGGACCTCAGAAGCCAAATTAGCAAGATGAGACATGCTCAGAAATCAACTAACGAACCTCCGGATGGAAAAAGGAGAAAATATAGCTTAACTACACGCAAAACTCAAAGAACTGATCACCGGACTCACCAACCTCGGAGAAACGGTAACAAATTCAGATTCCCTAAGGTATGCTCTAAATGCATTTTCGAGAACCCCGGAATGGACATCAATGGTAGATTCCTACTATATCTCCAAGGACCTTGAGGTAAGTAGTTTGGAAAATTTATTTTTTACTTTTGAATTATATGAGTCTGGAATTGCAGGTCTAAGAAAAGAAAAGGAACCGGATCAGAATCTGACACTGAAAGCCAAGAAGGTCGAATCAAACTCAGATTCTTCAACTGACAAAGAATAAGCTTATATGGTAAGAAAAATGAATAAATTTTTTTAAAACTAACAATTTTAACAAATCGCAAGCCAAAAAATTTCTCCAAAAGAAACGGAAGGTAAAATGCTAAAACTGCAATGAAGAATGACACATCAAGGACAATTGCCCCAGATTAAAAGATAAAGAAAAAGAAAAGGACAAAGGGTCAAGCAGAGCCAAATATCAGAACCTCAAAACTACATGGAATGACTCTTCTTCAGAAGAATTCGAGGCTGAAGAATATGCGGAACTAATACTAATGATCAGTCACCAAGAGGAGAGCATCGATGAAGTGGGAGGTACTTCCGAAGAGAGCAGTAGTGAAAGGGGAGTGTCTAACTACGAATCTGACACGGTAAGTGAGGTATGTCTTCTACCCCTGACTAGTTATACAAAGGCATAAAAATGATGTCTAGATCCATGTGCAAATTAAGGACCAAGTATGTGCATTAAAAAAGGATAATGTTAAATTAAGAATTAATTTAGTAAATGCATGTCCACTACCTGATTTTGATAAACTTAAAATTGAAAATACAAAATTGGAAGATCAAAAAAAATATTGGAAAATAATTCTGCATGTTCAAATATTTTTCCAAATTTTAGAAATTATAAAAGACCAAATTGGTATTTGAAAAATCATAGAGGCCAAATTAGAAAAATATCATATTTTGATATTCCTAAAAAATATTTGATAAATCTAGTAGGTAGAAATTTATTTTGGGTTCCAAAATTCGTTCTAACCTATTAATTTATTTTTATATGCATGCTAGAAAATAAAAATGTTTGATTTATTAACATTTTTATAAAATTGTCTTCGTCATCTTTCTGTTCGAGTAATTTTCAAGTTATATTTTCTTTGATAGAATTTCATGTTTTCTGTTACCAGATTTTTTTTTTTTGACTTTTGCATACATTTTTATGAAATTTTCAACGAAAATTGAATTTTTAAAATTAAAATTTTTATAAGATTTTATTTTTGAAAATTTTGATTTTTTTTTGAATAGCCGTTAAAGTTTATGTGTTTAGAAAAATTTACAAAGATTTTTCACTGTCAAATCCTATTGTTAATCTATTATCTTCAATTTACAAAAGAAAAATATTTTTCTTTATAAGGTAAAGTATTTTTCTCATAATTTTTTTTTCTAAAATTAGATTGGTTATTTTGAACTTTGAAAAAAAAAGTCAAAATTTTTCTAAAGTTTAAAATTATTTTTAAAAAATTTGTGTTTTAATTATTAAAATTTATTTTTTTAGAAATAATTACGGTAAAATTACACAAATGTCTATCTCATATATAAATCCTCAATTAAATTTTTTCAATTTTTTTCAATTTTTCCCCTATTATTTAGTATTTCCCCCTATTTTTTTGATATAATAAAATGGGGAGACTTAATGTTAAAGGGGAATTAATTGCAATTTCTTTTTTACTTGTTTGCAAAAATTTGTTATGTAGTTAAACTGTTATAACTTTATGTTGTGTTACCCTAACTTGAACTCAGGTTAATACACATAAAAAAGGGAGAGATTGTAAGTACCCCGAGGTAGTTTTGATGTGATCAACCGAGTTAGGTTAGGTCCTGTGTTGTTTGATCTTTGTGTCTAAGTGTGCAGGAACTTACGAAAACAAGAAGTCGAGCGGAAGATGCAATGGACGAGAAGGATGACACGGACAGCGAATCGACGGGCTCAGTGCATCCGAGGGACAAGAAGTTACGGAAGAGTACACCGGTGAAGTGAGAAGGACGTGGTCCGAGAGACGCGAGGCGAGAAGGATGCGGTCCAAGGGACGAGAAGCCGGGGAGGAAGCCTACTCGAGGAGAAGGTCGAAGTTGGGTTCGAGTGAGCTCAACTTCGGATGACCAGAGATCTCTCAGGCATCCAGAAGGACTGGAGGCGCCTCAGAACAGCTGGAGGCGCCTCAACCGCCAAGTGCTGGAGGCGCCCCCAACGCTCGAAGGCGCCTCAAGCGCCTCAAGCGCCCAACCGATGGAGGCACCCCCAAGGCTAGGAGGTGTCTCACCCGCCAATTGGATGGAGACGGCTCAGAACTATGGAGGGGCCTCCGATCATCGAAAAAGCAGCAGATAAGATCTAGAAGCCGAGTCAGCCCAACCGAGACACCCCCAACACTTGGAGGCGTCCCCAACGCTGCCAGATCATCAATGGATCAGTTTCGATCCATTGGAGGCGTCCCCAATCAATGGAGGCGCTCCCATGACTGTTACGTTAGCAAAACGGTCGCCTCGATCATTTTGCTATAAATAAAGGTTGTGCCCTCTAGTTTTAGTACAACACACTCTATTCTTAATCTCCAAATCTCTATTTTATTGTTTGTGCCTTCAAAGTCTGTAAGAGGCTGCTCCGCCTTCATCGAAGGAGTTTTTAGTGCTTTTCCATTGCCTTGGATTAACAACCACCCCGGTTGTAACCAAGTACATCTTGTGCCTCTTCTTTAGTTTTATGTCTTTTATTTATTTTAACTAGTGTATGTCCTTGCTAAGTTCAATAGCAAGAGAAAGTTTTAAGTTTGATTTGTAGGACTATTCACCCCCTCTAGCCGGGCCAACACGAACATACACTTCTCGCTCCACCGGTGTAATCTTCCGCAGCTTCTCGTCTCTCGGATGCACCAAGCTCATCGACTCGCTTCCCGTGTCATCCTTCTCGTCCGCTGTGTCTTCCGCTCGACTTCTCATGTTCCTAAGTTCCTGCACACTTAGACACAAGGATCAAAAGACAAGAGACTTAACTTAACTCAGTTGATCACATCAAAACTACCTCGGGGTACTTACAGACACTTCCTGTCAATCAATTGGTAACCCTAAATTTAACCTTTTCAAGTCTGAATTTGGGTCTCGCTTGGTATTTTGTTGACCTTAACCTATTAGGATTTCCTTTGCCCCAACATCTAGTCATCGTTGACTTGTTGAGATTTTCCGTCGCCCAATATTTTGTCAACCTTAACCTATTAGGACTTCACCTAGTTTCCAACAAGGTTTGTCTAGTTCTCAACTAGGTCTTCCACCGCCTAGTCTCGTTAGGACTTCCACTCTCATGCCAAGTGTCTGGTCCTCCTTGACCCACTTGGACTTCCCTTTGCCTAACCTCCAGTTAGAATTTTTTCTTGCCTAACCTCTAGTTAAGACTTTCATTTACCTAACCTCAGTTAGGACTTTATGTTGCTTAACCTTTAATTAGAACTTTCACATACCTAACATCCAGTTAGGATTTTCCCTTGTCTAACTTTAATTAGGATTTTTCATTATCTATCCTCAGTAGGACTTCTCCTTGCCTAACCTTAGTCACGATATTCCCAAGTCAAGTATCTGGTCATCGCTTGACCTACTTGACTTTTCTATAATATATTATCAAACATCGAAACTTAAGCTCGAATCAATTCGAATTTAATCAACTTGATCAACCTTGACCCGAGGATAATTACAACAACAAAAATGGCGCCCTACCCTATCAACCCTCCCTGTAAAATTATATAGCTGCCCTCAAGTATATTGTTTAGTTAGTTTTGACTTTTTGGCTGATCAATTTTTATTTTTTAATAGGTCAGTTTCAAGTTTAAACCCTAAATTGTTCGGTCGGACTTTGACCTATTCAACCACATTTGTGTTGTAACAACTACGATTTCGTAACTGCGCGTATTCTTAGGCTCGCTTCTTATTGGAGGAAAAATTCCCTGCAATGTGCCGTAATTGAGATTTGAACTTTATATCCCTTGGTTATCTATTGGAGAGCCTAACCATCGTACCATTGCCCCGGGAGCTTGATATGAATGTTATATCAGCTATGAAATACTAAATGTTACAACTCAAATTTATTTTATTTTATAATATTCACGTTGTAATAATTACAAATTATATATGCTACAACTCAAATTTATCCAATATAATAATATTTATATTATAATAATTATGATACGATATCTTAGAAATTATAGTTAATAAAATTATAATAATAATTATGATTTTGTAATTATTATGATGTGAATAGTGTTTTTAGGTAATTACCCTTTATATTTAATTTAATTAAAAATCCTGAAATTAGTCGTGTAAGTGTGGAACCTTGACCAGTTCCAATCTCCTTAATTTTAATTTTTATTTGCTTTAAATAAATTAGCATTTCCCCAATCTGCCTTCCCGTGTTGGAACCTTGACCAGTTGCGCAGCTCACCGGTTAAAATCAATGAACAAGGACTCAGAGGCAAAGCGCATCTGAATGGCCATGGGAGTGCCCTCGTCGTCGGCGGCGGCGGCGGCCACGGCCACGGCCATTACTGCCATATCGCTCGCCCTCACCTTCCCATTGCTCTTCGCGACCTCCAATGGCGACTCCCCGCCTGCCCCGCCCTACGCTAATCACACGGTGGGCGGCGCCGTCGGCTGGTTCTTCGACTCCGCCTCCAACTCCTCCGCCTTCAACTACTCTGCATGGGCTTCCACCCAAAACTTCTTCCTCGGCGATTACCTCAGTACCAAAAATTCCTGCTTTTTTTACTTTATCTCTTTCCAGAATCATTTCCCCCTTTGTTTACCGACCAAAGATCCGATCTTGATGCAGTCTTCAACACGGATTCGAACAATACTGTGATCCAGACCTTCAACACCACCACCTACGCTCTCTGCGACTTCTCCGACGACAACGGAAACGACACGACCTTCTACTACGACGGGAGCGGCGTGCCGACGGTGAACCTGACGGTGGCAGTGCCGTTGACGGCGGAGGGGGCGAACTACTTCTTCTCGGCAGCGGACGGGGGAGTCGAGTGCCTGCAAGGAATGCGGTTCGAGATCACGGTGTCGCACGGCCGGGGGCTCCCGCCCTCGCTGAACCAGCCTCCGCCGCCGCCGCACGTCGACTTGGCCCCTCCGCCGCCGCCGGATATAGCAGTGACCCCCACCACCGGCGGAGGGGGGAAGGCCGAGGGGCGGTCCCCACTAGCTCATGCGCTATTGCTGGCTTTGTTCGGAGGTTTTGTTTTCTAAGTCACGCAGATTTGTTTGACTTTTATGAGATTCCGCGTTGACTTATTATTGAATAATCGCCGCTGCATTATGCATCACGCTTTGTTGTTAATATTGTTATTGCCTCGAGGTCGAGTAAGAATATTTACATCAATTTTTTTTATCACAATTCTAAAATTTAAAATAAATTATTTATTTTATTAAATTTAAATAATTATTTTTCATTATACATCACATCAATTATGTTAAAAAAATCCTTTTTTACCATAATAATTTTTCTATCTTTATTTTTTTTATTTTTTTTATTATTTTATTTATAATAATAGAGAATTAAAAAAAAATAAAAAGAAATATTATTTAATATTTAGAGATTGTATTTTATTTCTTAAATTTAAAGAAATATTGTTTATAAAATTTAAATTCAGAAAATAAATAGAGTAATTAATGTGAGAATTTTTTTAATATAAAATTTAAAATTTAAAATAAAATTTTTATTTAGGAAATTTTATATGAATATTTTAAGAAATTATCGTATTTTTAAATTTATTTAATGGATGATACGTGAATTCGAAATCGAATGATCTATTTAAAAATTAATCGAATTATAAAATTTAAATATTTAATATATAAAAAAATATTACATAACCGGTATTTTCTTAGAGGATCTTACTTAGTTTTTTGGATTTTTTAAATAGCACACCCTACTTTGATTTTTATGACGTATTCAATTTTCAGAATATTTTTTTTATCTATTTCAATTCTAAATTAAAATGATAAATTAATTTTTTTATTTAAATTGAATCAAATTAGATCGAACGGAATTAAAAAAAAAATTAATTTTCATTGATATACTAAAAAAATTATTGTTTCAAAAAAAATTATGACATTAAGCTTATGACAATCTCTTAAATTTATCTATACTTTTATTTTCGAAATTTTATTAAAAATTTCAAAAAATTTAAAAATACAAAAAAAAATACTTTTTAAAATTTAATTATTATTATTATTTAATATTAAATTACAAAAAAGTAAAAATGAAATAAAATTAAGAGATTATGATGAATTTTATTATTTAATTTTTATTAATCTTCTTTTATAATTTTTTTTTAAAAATTAAAATAATATACAGTAAATTGCCAAAAATCCCCAACCACAATTTGCCCTATAAATAAAGTTATAAGATCATCATTAATATATATTTTTTTTAAAAAAACTGAGTTTTTAATGTCATTAATGATTTTTTGGGATGAGATAATTAAGTTTTTTTTTTCTTAATTTGATCCGATTCAATTCATTTAGTTCAATTTTATTCGATTTAAATAAGAAAAACTATTTTTTAATTTTAATTTATGTTGAATAAACGCTAAGAATATTATAGGAATTATGTATGTCCTTCGATAAAAACTACAGTATGACGTATATTTTGATAAATTATAAAAAATTGAGTGTGCCTTAATGCTTATGTATCATTCAAGTTTAACACCTAGTCTAGGAGAGCAAGTCTATTGCATTCCCTTATTGACTAAAATTTTATTATATGTGGTAGAAGATGAAATATCACTTTGATAATTCCTTCAGAACGATTTTATATTTTTTGAAAAAGATAAATCATAAAGAATTTCACCCAATAATAACACATACAAGATAAAATGAGATAACCAACGGAGTATTTTATACCCATTGAAAATTGATCCTAACTTTTTTTATGACAATATCTCTGTATAAACCATTTACGTCAATTCATGAGGACTAGAATTTTTAATATCATTAATGATTTTTGATGATGAGATAATTAAGTTTTTTTTTTTGATTTGATTTAAAATTTTATTTTAATTTAAGGTTAAAATAGACAAAAAGAGTATTATAGGAATTAAGTATACCCATACAACTAAACTAAGTAGGATAAATTTACAAAAAGAGTATCATTCAAGTTCAACTTAGAATTTTATTAAATCTAAAAAAAAGATAAAATTCATTATTCTAACCTCCCTTACGATTATTTTATTGTATTATTGAGAGATAATAAATTAAAAAATTAAAAAAAATCATCACATAAAAAATCGAAAATCAATCTTTATTTAATTTTATAAATTTATTATATAATAACCAACTCAATTATACTCGCAGATTAAAATTTTATTATATCGATTGACAATTAGTAGTTCGCATTCACTTGGCATACAATCAATCGTAAACTCATACAAAAGTCGAAGACTTGTCTTCAAGTCTGTCAAGCTCGTTTTCACTCCAATGTAGTCCATCAAGCTCAACTCGATCGAGTCATCTAGACCTGCCCGATTCAATTCTAATATTAATTTGTCATTATTACCCTTCAAAGTATTTGACATAATGTCAAATAACCAAACCCGATTTAGTCATTCCGGCTCGCGAGAAACTGAATCGGACCGCGGATCGGCCCACCGTCGTCCCCGACCGCGAGCGCTGAGCCACTCGTTGGCACGAGAGGCTAAAGTTCGGGAGGGGGATCGAAACCTGGGAAAAGGGGTCTCAGGAATGGCGTGCAGGAGCGTGGCGATGCGGCCGATGCTGCTCTCGGAGCAGCCGTGGCACCTCTCCCGAAGCGCTGTGCTCGCTTCCTCCCCTCCGATTCTCCGGCGCCGAGGTAAGGCTTGGTTTGGAGCCGCCCCGATATGGTGCTCTCGCGGCGACGCCCCGTCGCCTACCTCGCCTCAGGACGAGCAGGGCCCGCCACAGGAGGCCGTCCTCAAGGCCATCTCAGGTTAGTTTCTAATCTTGATTTCCTGTAACTGATTATATTTTCGTTGTTTTATATTATTGATACTGCAATTCTTGTTGAACCTTTTGTTTTGATGCAACGTTGGGTTCAATTCGTTGTTTGCATAGTAGTATTAAGTGTTACCTTCTTTTTGTGGGATTTAGAGAAGCCAAATTTAATCTGTGATAATGGAGATGGAAACATCAGAAAAGAGTTAGTCCATATATGGTCTTCGTCCATGCAAAACAGTTTGGTCTAGATAACACAATGCAAATATATATAATCGAGCCATGTAAAAAAATTGGATGGATTGGCACTCATTTTCTCGGGGCAACAAGTTCGTTTAACCACTTGTTGGGGTTGGAGACCATTCTAATGCTGCTTATTAGAATCTGCTGCTTCCAACCACCTTTTGAAGACCCAAATCTGATGCTTATAGAATGTCAAATCACATCTGCTATAAACTGACGCGTTGGAATCTTTGTTTTCCATGGTAGAAAAACACAAACACCCAACACCCGAAGAAAGCATGTGGAATCACCTTCACCATAAGTTAATGTGTTGGAATTTTTTTTGTCTTTGGTGATAAAAAAATCAAATGCATGAAAAAACAAGAACAAGAGAAATTTATATGGTTTGTTGAAGCCTGCTCCATGAAGAATCTAAAGTCCATATAGTATGAGAGCAAAAATTACATACAAACCATGTAAACCAATGTCTACACCTTGTACAAAAAATCTCTTTCAATCTTGCTTAGATTCCTGTCTCAATATTGATGAAGAAAATATAAAAAATCCCACCCTGAGCACTCCTCAAATATCAAAAGTTTCTCCCTAGAAGTAATACCCTCCTTTTTGTAAGTTATTTGGTCTCTCACAATCTTGACATGCACCCCAAGATATCCTCTAAGCTTACCTCTTTTGTTATTCTGGTCATCACAATGTAAAAATTCTGCCCAAAGTCATGTTGAATCATGATAATCTTAAAGTATTACTGTTAGGGGCTCGAGTTCTATGAGAATCGCTACTCATTGGGTCTCATTGGCCTAGAACCGAGCTCCACATGTATCAGATAGTAGGAAGACATCTGTATCCATTTCTGGTCACAAGTGTCCATTTTTGGGTGAGCAAAAATTCGGTAAAACCGAATTAACTGAACCGAACCGACCGAATTTTGAAATTCGGTTCGGTTAATTCGGTTTTCGTTTTTTTTTAAAATTCGGTTCGGTTTTCGGTTAATTCAATTCGGTTTTAAATTTCGTAATTCGGTTAAACCGAATAAGAATATTAATTTAATTATTTTTTATTTAAAAATATAATTAATTAAACAAAATTTGTTTTTTTTATTTAAAACCGAAATTTTATTTAAAATTTTGGTTAATTCGGTTAATTCGGTCGAAAACCGAATTAACCGATATTTTATTGGTTCGGTCGATTTGGTTTTCGTAGGAAAATCGGTCAGTTCGGTTGATTCGAAAAAAATCGGTTTGTTCGGTTTTCGGTTTATTCGGTTTGGTTTTGACCGAATACTCAGCCCTAGTCACTTGGCTCAATTTTTTTGCTTTACAAAGCTGTTTTTGTTAGTTTAGTCTCTTGATTAAAGAACTCATATGTATTGGGTGGAAGATTCCTTGGAGAAAACTTAAAACATAAAACATAATATGCTTTAGAAGGTAATCTGAAAAATAAAACCATGGAAAGGACAAATAAGATATCATCATATATTGCTGACAAATGCTTTTGGCCTCTGTTAAGATTTAAGATTTAAGGTTTGGGTTTTAGGGTTTAGGTTTTAGGTTTGATAGATTAGGGTTTCTAGTGTAGGATTTAGGATTTATGGTTTAAAGTTTTGAGAATGGTGCTACTGAAAGGAGAAACATCTTCCTCTATGCGTCTACTAAGTATGGTATATGGATTATAAAAACCATAATACTCTTTTTCCTAAATTTCAAAATGAGTAGATTGGTAATCTATGTATATGGTGGGAAAAGAAGGGAAAACTTTTTGTTCAATTTCCTTTACTCAATATTTTTCCCCAAACTTTTGGTTCATCAATGGATTCATCTTTGCCCTTTTCTCCTTTTTTTTTTCCCTTTAAGGCTTTGTATCATTTTCTTCTTATTTTCTCTTTGTCCTTGAATTTGTTAAATTCTGTTGTCATTGCTTCCAGAAGTATCGAAGGCTGAAGGAAGGGTTGCCCAGACAACCAATGTTGTTATTGGCGGTACAGTGGTTAATGATTCTACTGATGAATGGCTTGTTCTAGATAAGAAGGTACATTATTGATCTACTACATCGACCTACCCTCTATTTGGATATGAAATCAATTTTGCTAAATTAGGCGTGCAAGTTTTTTTTTTTTCCTTTCAATTCTAGGACATCTTCAAACAGCTAATTTTGATTTTTTTTTTTTTAATTTCCTTTCCACTTCAGAGAATGTCTATACAGGAAAATTTTCATTTCAACCCAATGGTTTAACTTCTTTTCAAAGTTTCCTCCAATTCTGATGCTCACTTTAAATGTCACGCCCCAAAAGTACACATGCCCGTTGATACAGACGATACTCCCTAGTGACAATCTCAGATATAACGTGATGAGTCCACAAAACTCATATAAATACAATCACGCAGTGTAATAATAATACCCCACTATGGTAATCACAACCACGCAGTATAATAAAACCAACCAGAGTAGAGAATAAAAAGGGGTCCACCCCACACATAAAATCCAAAACTCGACTATGTGCCGGCACGACTTAATACACCAAGTACATAACCAGAGTAAAAGTTCAACACAACTAGAAGCCGAAATACAAGACAGTTATTACAACACAAGTTCAATAACCAAAATGCGTAAGTAAAGTAAACCAAAGCAAGAGCGAAATCAATGCTCGATGTGAAAGGGACAGCCGGGCAGATATCCTCCAAGCGATCCAATCAATAAATACCTGCTAACCTGAAAACAATAATAGAAGACAGGGGTGGTGAGTACAAAAGAGATACTCAGCGGGTATAAGAAGATAGTGCATGAACAATAAAGTATACAGAGATTCAAAGGTATATAGTCTCAAAATTGGAATATACTCACCAATCAGAAGTTCACACTAGTTTGCCTCTACTGCACAAGAACCCTACTAAACTGCACATAGTATCATGAGTAGTGCTAGTAATAATCAACATGGGTATAGCCTCTCCCACACTTGTACCATCAATAATCAACATGAGTACAACATCGCTCATGCATGTACCATCAATAAGAAACATGAGTACAACATCACTGATGCATTTACCATCAATAAGCAACATGAGTACAACATCTCATAAACATATATCAGTACAAGTAACAATATTAGGTCTCGTATGTGGGGGCAATGCTCTACCTCAAGATATATAAATGACCAAGACACCTTGCTCGTCAGCTGTAGACTGCGGGAGAAACGCTCTACCACGGATACTCGTGGGTAGTCCAAAATGTCAGGGTCCCTGTCTGCGGGAGAAACGCTCTACCATGAATGACCTCGTGGGTAGATAGAAGGTAGTTATCTAGCTACGGGCTGCGGGAGAAACACTCTACCATGAATGGCCTCGTGGGCAGCCTAGGGTATAACAGTTAGAAGAGAACATTGTAGACAACAAATCAGCAGCATACAAACATATCTCAATCACTAACTACTCTCTCAGCCATGAATGGGAAACATGGTCGATAGGATATACTAACAGTCACTGACGACTCTCTCAACCATAAATAGGAGACATGGTTGAAAAGATATACTAATGGTCACTGACGACTCTCTCAACCACAAATGGGAGATATGGTCGACATGATATACTAACGGTCACTAATGACTCTATCAACAACGAATGAGAGATATGGTTGACAGGATATACTAACGGTCACTAACGACTCTCTCAACCACGAATGGTAGACACGGTCAATAGGACACATGAATCTCCATGATGTTATAACTAGCTCACACTCGAAGGGAGCCCTAATCGATAGCATACATGTAACATCGTGATGTTATGACTAGCTCACACCCGAAGGGAGCCCTAATCGATAGCATACATGCAACCACAATGCTACGACTAGCTCAGACCCAAAGGGAGCCCTGATCAATAACATACATGCAACCGCGATGCTATGACTAGCTCACACCCAAATGGAGCCCTAATCGATAGGATACTTGCATCACCGCGATGGTATGACTAGCTCACACCAGAAGGGAGCCCTGATCGATAGCATACATGTAACACTG
>JBBUKS010000008.1:11691893-11710054 GCA_038050645.1 Hedychium gardnerianum | reverse complement strand
TGAATTTCTGCGGAAGTCCTTGACACCTCTCTCCTCCTCTTCAACCTCTTTAGTAGTTTCTGCCCTGTGTCCTTCAAGGCTCGCACCTCAACCTCCGGAGAATTGACTCGACACTTTTCAGCGCTCAGGTCGTGGACCGCCTGCATCTTCTCCACGCGTAGGTCCGCGTTCATCCTCCTCATCTGAGCCAGCTTCGCTTGGGTAGCAGCGAGATCACCAACTAAATCCTTCAGTCGGGCAATCTCCGCCCAGGCTTCATCTACTGTGGTCCGCAGGCCAACCACAAGGTTCGGGGATGGGGTTAACGCCAGCTGCGCTTCCAATTCCTCCACTCGGGCAGTCATCTCTCGGCGCCCTCGCCATAGTTCACTGAAGCGTTATCCAAACACCATCATCTTGGACAGGTGTTCAGCTCCGGTCTCCATAAGCAACTCCGCTAGACCCCTGAAGGGTAAGTCTCTAATCGCCTCCTCTCCGACTGTCCACCTGGTCGCCACAGAACCATGAAGAATAATCTCTAACTAGGCATCTCTTGGGGCTCCTCTCAAGGAGGCCTCTTCCACGTCAATCATAGGCTCCTTGCCCTCAACGCCTAGGAGAGCTAGGGGGAGCACGGCGGCGTGACTGGTCCTCCCTTCCGACGGGTGAAGCCCTAGTCCGACCCTCCGATAGGGGCGCTACAGTAGGAGGAGAGGTAGAATCACCCCCGGATAGGCGGTTCTCCGACTTGGGCGGCAGGGCTGGGAGATGAATAGGCCGAAGAACGAGCCCACTAATCAGTCCTGGCCCTGACTCGGGAAGTCCTTGATCCCGTAGGAGTCAAGGTCCAGGTTCTTAAAGGCAAAGCTGGAATTGGATCCGATTGTGGAGACGGTTGGACTGGATGGCGCGTCGGGAAACGACGTCTCTTGCGGGTTATCCTTAGGGAGGTCCCCGATTCATCGGAGGCTACTCTTTCTGCAATCAGCGAAGGGATAATGGGTGGTTCGACGGTTGGGGATACTATTGGGGAAGGACTTGTCACCCCTGCCGGGATTGACGGTACGACACGAGAGGTCCCCTCTTGTCGACATGCATCCTCTGTAGTTAGGTCGACAAGCTCGACACTACGCGCCTCCAAGTCCTCTGCTGACGGGAGTTTTTGCCTTATTCAGAGCCACTTGCAGCATGGTAGCAGCTGCACGAGAAAAATAATTTTTAGTTAGAAACCAAAGATATAAGGAATACAGAATCTTACTAAATGGAGCACGAAAAGGAGTCAGGATAGGACTCAGCCTAAATAAATATAGCAAACCCTCCTCAAGTACTATCAAAACTCAAGTCCTTCATTTTTTTCAAAAATTTGGAGAAAACTTCGCTCCAAATGATGGTTCTTCAAAGAGAGTGACTCAGGCAGCCGAAATTGTCATCGAGTTGGCTAAGACATAGGACTAGGGGGTTTTAGAAAAAAGAACTGGGACTTCCATCCCTTATAAGAGGAAGACAGGTGTTTCAGAAGGTTAATCCCGGTTCTGGCAGAAAAGAAAAATACCTTATCATTTATTTTCTTGAGGTAAAAGAAGTAATGAAAGACACGAGAATAAGGAGGAATGTCATATAACCGGAACAAAATAAAAACTCCGGTCATAATCCGAAAGGAGTTCAAGTTCAATTGGGACAGTGGAATGCGAAAGTATTGAGACATTTCTGCGAAGAAAGGAACAATGGGGAATCGTAGCTCATTCATCAACTGCCCCCTAAAGAAAGTGAGGTGTCCCGACGGAGGGCGGTCAGGATGGTCATTGCCATTAGGCAGCCTCAGAAGATGATCGACCGAGATACTATAGGTTGTCATTAACCTATCTAAAGAGTCATTGGTGAAACTAGACTCTATTGACCTATACCAAGGGGAGGAAGACGAAAGACTAGCAGTCATTTCTAGAGAAAACAAGGAAACTAAAAAAGCTGAACGTCGGAAAAAATGATGGACGAGAAACTTATAAAGTAGAACGAAGGACATGAGCGATAAGAGACAAAACAAAGGCAAACAACGAATACAGAGATAGAAATCACACGAGAAGGATAAGGGCATCATTTTGAAGGACCTATATATATCACACTCACTCAATCCCGACCGTCAAAAGTCTGCTGTCAAAAAGACGAGGTGAATATTCGGTCGTTGGATCAGGCATAAAGATAATGCCAGAATATTTGCAATCATCGCAATCCCGACGACCACTCATTATCCTCGCAGATGGTCACATCACATTAATGCGACACAAACTCGACCGCATGATGACGTACCCAAGCCCGAAAATCAAGACAGATTGTGTGGGGTGGGAATTTAAAAAGGTGTGGTCATGGTTAATGATACCAAATCTCGCATTTAATGCAAAATCTCGGGTCAAGTCCAAAAGAACACCACGTGGCCACCCACATTGATCATACATTTGTCCAGTCAGTCGGACTGACGCCTCCTTCAACTAAACTTGAAGGGGAGGCATGTGATACGGGGGGTGATCGAGGGGTGCCACATGGCGCATGATGTAATTTAAGAGCAAAGGTGGCAGTCTAAAAATAACAGTCTCCCGGCCACAACAGCCTCCTTGGCTTCAGGAGTCTTGGCTGCTTGACGTTATAATCATAAATGTCCCCGCGCCTCCCGAAGTCGATAAAACGCTATTTCTACGAGAACGTATGCATTACCGATATTATCCTCCGGAAAACGTGGGGAACGTGGCCCTATTATTCTAACTAAATAGTCACATAAATAGAAAAACACCCCTAGAAATGTGGGGGGGGACATGAGTGGCTAGGTCCCCAAAGCCTATAAAAGGCCCCCTATCCCAACAGGTCAAGGTACGCACACATACACTTCTACAAACCCTAGCTACTATTCATTTTCTTCCTACCATCTCAACTGACAAAAGCGTCGGAGTTACTACATTAGGGAACTCCCTGACCGTCATTCTAAGGTTCCCTCCTAGTTTTTCCCAGGTGAAGGTACGGACACTTTTTCTAAAAACTCTTTTGATTGCCTAGAGACAGGCAACGATAGTCAATCCCAGTGCCAGCATACTGGTGAGTCACGCGTCGACATTCTTGGTTGAGATCACGCCCCATCCAACCCAACGCTGCTTTGCTCACCGATAGCCTACCATCGTGAGTCGTTGTCGAAAAAGATGTCGCGAGTGGCTATAGTGTTGTTTCGCCACCATCGGACCCGGTGCCGCTCTGCTCACCAACAGCTTACCGCCATGAGTTGCTACTAGAGAAGAGGCAGCAAGTGGTAGTCCCAGAAGGGTACGTCGTTCTGGTCGTTCCGTTTTTTTGTCATTAGAACATCCAAGAACGACGTCCCAAAGCAAATCACGTTATTTATCAAAACTTTAGAATAGAGTGAGGCATTCCTGTGTCGATAAGCCCATTCTGGCCATTCCACGTCAGTTCCAATGAACCATGACTGCTACACAATTGTAGTTAAATTCTAAATTTTAAATTTTATAATTTTGAATTCTGAATATTATTATATGAAAATATTTTTTATTAATTTAATCAAAATTATTTTAAAATAATTATAAAAACTATTAAATAATTACTACATTACTATAAATAATATTGCTTAAAATATTATATGTTATAGTAATTATAAAGAAGTTTTTATATATTATAATAATTAATCGAAGTTAGTATAATAGTATTGAAAATAAAGAATAATGTTATAATAAAGTTATCGATAATTATTATAATAATATTAAAATAAGAGATATTTTTGAAATAAAATATTTGATAGGATATTTTTTTGATTTAAAAAAAAAAGAGACTATTGATCATTTTGGAACGTTTTGCTCTTTGCATTGTATATGTTTGTTTAATTCGATGAGATGGATCTCTCCTTTGTTGATGGAATGGCTCACAACATGAAGGTCAAATCTGTGATGGCATGTCTGCAGAAGATCTGGTTCAACAATATTAGATTTACTATTGGAGTTGAGATCCAGAACGTGCTGCTGGTATCACTGATGGAAAAAGCGAAACACGTTCCCAACGCCTTCTTTAATTCATATCAGAATTAATAAATAAATTATAAATAATTATTAATTTAAATAATGATCAAATAAATTATAAATAATTATTAATTTAAATAATGATCAAATAAATTATAAATAATTATTAATTTAAATAAGAGAGAATAAAATTTTAATTATTAGTTAAAAATTTATTTTTAAATTGTACGACGATAACGTCTCGTATACTATTAACTGTCCATCCCGAAAGGACGTGCCGTTGGTATCACTGCTATTAAAAAAAAAGGATCTATTTACTTAAGAAAAAAATGCTGAATAATAACACTAAATTTGGAATGATTCAATTTCATAAAAAATTCTGTAAATCGAAAAATATTTACACATTTTATTTAGAAAAAAAATACTTATAAATATATCATAACTAAAGATCGAATCATATATATTTAAATGATAATTTAATGCTCTTCTTTTATACCGTAACCCCAATGATCAAATCTATTTATTTAGAGAACATAGGAAGGGATGCTCATAAGAAGATTTTTTGTTTTTTTCACGTTGTTTACTTGGAGAAAGATAAGAGAGGGGAAGAAAAAGGATAAATTAGTAGTAGTATTAATTGGAGTCTAAATTACGTGATTTTGTAATTGACCTATACATATTTTTGTTGCTGAAAGTAATAGCTGGAGTGGAGTTTTGATGACTCAGGCATACCTAGCTCTCCTGATCTATAGCAGATTTGAGGTTTTCAGATGAGACGTTCATATAGGAGTCAAAATTTAATGCAAATGACTTCCTGTTGTGGCCAAATGGCACAGTTAATGAACTTGGTGTTGTGTGGATGTGTGCAGTCTTGTCCATGCCATGCATGTACTGAACAAACTGTACTCACCAACTAGCACATTAGATTGAATATCTCATTAAGTTTAGAGGAGAGAATTGTTGAGTTAGAAGTTGGCTGCATTTAAGCAAAATAAGATAGGAATTTGATATATTTTCTTACCCTCGTTTAATTGCTCTCGAGATGTTATTGAACCTGGTTCCCAGGTTGAATCCTGTCATCCATACAGTTGAAAGGTTATGCACAGATGTTTATTTGGAAAGAAGAGACAGTAGTATTTCACGATCCAAGCTTCCTTGATGTCGACCCCAGTTTTCTTCTTCAGATTGTCGGGAACAGGTCCTGTAAGTTGGTTGTTCTGGAGGTATCTGACTGTTCTTTCGCAAGACAGCACAAAACAATCAAGAACTTGTATAATACAAAGAAAATCTTATTAGGCTTGTAAGGTAGACTTATTACATCTCTTTGATGTTTGGAAGCTCTCCTAATGAAGATGGAATTGGACCGCTGAACTCATTGTCTTGCAGATGCCTGATCAAAATATAACCACAGTTCCAGTAATTTGTATCGCAAACACAACAAAAGAGGAAGAAAGAATAAATGTTCGAGCTTACGAAGAAACCAAGTTCTTCAGAGAACTCAATTTTGGGACTGGACCGTACAATTTGTTCCCAGAAAGCCAACTGCAGCAAGCACACATTTTTCAAATGATCTGTTCTTACATGTTTGTGAGGGCGGTCAAATCATCGATGCTATTTGGCAGTGTTCCTGAGAGGCCAAAGTTTGTGCGGTTCCTGCAAAAACTCTTGAGTCGATGATTAATGACACAGATTAGAGATGATCGATTCAAAAAATCTCACAATGCAACTACTCTATTGGAACCATCTTGAGAACAGAGCACTCCAGTCCATGAGTGATCCTTGGATCACCAGCCCAATCTGGTGGAGGGTTCTTCAGGCTTGTAGCCAGTTCTTCCATTGCAATCACTGCAACAATTATCAGCAGTACAGATCTGAATCTTGTTCTCTTCAATATCAAAATTATAAAAGTCATGCCTGAGCTGAGTTACCATCTCTAGTGACAGTTCTATCACCAAAGGGCACAACTCGAAGGACCTCCCCTGCATCGATCACTGGCCCAACACAATCTCCACCTTCCCGGAGAGTGACCGCGGTGGCCCGAACACAATGACTCCATCAGTGGAGACGTTGAGGCCCGGAAGTAGAGCGCTATGTAGTATACCGCAACTGGCAATGCCACAGGTGGCCACTGCACCACCAGTTGCTTCCTCCGGCTGGTGGTGAGAGCTTGCTGCAGCACGGCTTCCTGAGGGAGATTCCAGAACTCCGACGAGGTAATTTTGGAGTGGCATTCGACGCTAGGGTTGGAGGAATCCGTGAAGACTATGAATCCTCCGGATAGCTAGTCAAAGAATCGATTTCCACCTTAGTTTTATCGATCGAGTTCTTGAAGATTACCAACATTTGCTTTTTATAGGCAAACAATTTGTGTACCTGATGATATCGCCGTCCTTCCCAAATCAGTGCCGCGCCACCGTGCTCAGCGCGTACTTCGCAAAATCCGTCCCGTTGTACATCGAATCCTCCAAGCTCTCCACCTCCAGCGCCGAGATGAAGGGACTCCCCTCCGTCTGCTCATTTCTGCCTCCCGTCGAATCCGCCGTAGTAGTAGGTGGAGCGGATCAAGTACTTGGCTCCTTTAGCGACGGGGATCACGTAGCAGTACTTGCGGGAGGAAGCGTCAGGGAAGTACCGGACGGTGGAGAGGAAGGGGACCAGACCAGGGATGGCGATGGCGGAGGCCTCGCCGGCGTTGGTGAAGCCTTGGTCGGGGATCCATTGGATGCTTCCGAGTTCCGATGGTCTCCTCTCGGGATGCGCCGCAGTTGATGTAATAATCTGTCGATCAATCTTTAGAAAAACGCAAGCAAAACAAACAAGAACCAGATCGAGCATTTCAAAGATAGAACCAAATTGATTGCCTCTGAGATGTGGAGCAGCATGGAGAGAGGGCGGAAGGAGGAGGAGGATGGAGAGGGACATTGATCAAAAATGGGATGCCCTAAAGAAAACTAAAGCCATGGCAAGGATTTGAAATTGCTGAGAGAGATGAAGGAAGAACCCTGAAAAGGTTTGAGGGGTCGAGTAGTTATTGAGGTGGTAAAGAAAATAAAAATTTATCATTTGAGGGGTCGAGTAGTTAAATCTCGAAATCCTAGTACTTCATGTAATTCATCCCATATTCATTTATTTTTTTAAGTATTATAATTTATTTTCTTCGTATTAATTCGAACAAATACGCTTTCATCTTTTCGCCAAAGGGAGAGAAAAGCATTTGTTCTCCTGGAGGTTCAAAAAGAGCGGTTAAATGCTACATGGTTAAAAGCGATGCTTACCTATCAGAACATTGATTTAATTTAAAGCCTCCGAATTCTAACTACTATATATTGGATTTTTTTTTTGTATACCTATATTATTAAAATAAAATATTGATTTAATGGAAATAATTTACATTTCATTCAATTGAAGATGAAATTTAATAATATTTTTATTAAAAATTATATATCTTCATAATAATAAACATCTCTGTTGTGGTAGGTAGTCGATCTCCATGTGACAAAATCAAGAATCAAACTGAGCTGTAAGTCAGAAATCATATAAGGTCCGGTCAAGATGGGACTCGAGTCAAGACCCTTCGAGACATATTCAAGCATGGTTCGACCTATATCTAACACGAACTAGGGCGATCGTATCACTCGACTCCGGCACTCTACCACTCAGCGCCCAACTTTCGATTCTGAGACCATATTTGATGCTAAATCCCAACTCCGAGATCAATGTCACTCGACGCTAGACTCCCAACTCTGAGCTCTTTACCACTCGGCCCCCGACTTTCGATTCTGGGACCAATACTATTTGGCATCAAATCCTTGACTCTGGGATAAGTGTCACTCAATGCTTGACTCCTAACTATGAGACCTCTATCATTCATAGTCCGACACGCGAGTGGGGAAGATGTGATTAACTGAGAAGGTGGAGAACGTGGGACGACAAGGGCAGAATAACATGAAGAACATGGGTAACATGACATTCTCTAAACTAGAACGTGGTCTCCTCTCCTGACCCGAATGTGGGAAAGCTAAAGGAAGTGGGCTTCGCTTTCTCTATTAGGATAATGGTATAAAGGAGAGTCCGCTCTCGCGGCCGCATGTATGCTGTTACAATTTGGGATCACTATTTTACTACTCCACGAGACTTTCTTTTTTTTTTGCACACTTCGTTCGACGGATTCTAACTTAAAAGTCAAAATGACTATGCCGAGATCGACCTCAACCTTCATTCTAACTCTCTTTAATCAACACAGACATTCACCTCAAAGATCCCACCCTGTCCTCAATACACTTGATTTCCATCTATTGTTTGATTGAAAGCAAACTGTTGAGGTTGTACTATCAAGACATCAATGGTAGACACATTTTCATGGATATTAGTTTATTCAGCTTCATTAGATTGTAACACAACAAAGTCATCAATAGCAGACATTATCTTCACAATATCTTTGTCTAGAACCGTTGCATCTCACGATGGTTCAAACCTCACCTAAGAAATATCATACTTAGAGAGTTTAAAAAACTTATAGCGTTGAACTATTCATTAAGATATCGATCACCTTTAAAATTAATCGGATCGTAAAAATTAAATACTTGAATTATCAAAAAAAAAAAAACTGTTGCATCTCTATCGTCACAGCTCGACAAACTAAAACCTCAAATCATAGTAAACCTCCAACATATTCAGCTATTACATAGACATTATATAAAGCCAAATCTTTTATGACAGACAAACAAACTAACAAAATCTATATATTTATAGCCAAATTTATGGACACTTATTCATACTGTTGTCATGTACAAAATATCAAGAGGATCAAGACAGACATGCAAATTTGGTTCCTCTGGACTAGTTTGCATTACAATTTTGCTGCACCTGACTAACAAAATCTATATATTTATAGCCAAATTCATGGACAATTATTCATACTGTTGTCATGTACAAAATATCAAGAGGATCAAAACAGACATGCAAATTTGGTTCCTTTGGACTAGTTTCTATTACAATTTTGCTGCACCAGCAAATCTAAACTTATCATCATTACATCTTTGGAACTCTTCAACAAATTTTTTCCACTCTTATACCTTATAAGCCTCCTTAATTTCCCTCACTACACGACTTGCGACCTCAGGAGTGAACATTCTAGGTAGGTTTGCCTCAAGATCAATTTCAATGGCCTTGCTCTTGATCAAACTATCTCTTTTAACCAAAATGTCTTGATCCACTTCACTCGATAGCCTAGTTTTAACACATAAGCGCAACCATATTTGAACAATCTCCTTGCAAATCATATTGAGTTTGCCACGGACTATCTCTTCCATCACAGTCTGTTCGTTCCCGTCACCGCAATTAATGTTAACTACAATTGCTGTTGGTGATAGGATACTGCGAACATAAAGAGAGGGTGACATGTAAGGTTGCACCTGTGGAAGTTTGGCAAGCACTTGCCTCTGTTTATCCAGATCGGTTTGATGGTAGAACTCATCAAGGTAATCAGGGTGGAGGACGACATCCTTGCGTGGTATCAAGTCCAGGAGGAGAACGAGGGAGGTTGGGCTTCCTTGTATGAACTCCATAAGAAGGTGAGGAGCATCTGTGGAAGAATTAAGCGAGACAAACAAAGTGGCTATATTGAGAGCACCAGTAGGGATCTGGCAATGCAGCCATGATTGCAGTATGAAGTCTACCTGAACAAAATTCCAATAAAATGTGAATAAGCCACATTTTTTTTTGTTTTGAGGTTTTGTACCACTGATACTTGTTTATCTGTGTGAATTATCATCAGTACAACAAATCTCAGTCTCGCAACTGGCTTGTTTTTAATTAAATAAATTCTCAAATTACAATAGTTTAGCTTTGAATTCCTTCAGTGTGGCATGATTAGTGCATCAAAATGAGAAGACTAATTCTTCAAAACTTGACCTTTTGAAATGCCGTTCATAATGATCATATCACTCCACCCTATACCCAATGTTTGTTGGTAAAGCATGCTACAAAGGGAATTCTAATCCATCTTTATCAAAACACAACGACCGAAGATTAATTCTCCAAACATTGTTTTCTATGAACAGATTAGAGTTTCTTTCAAAGAATTGTTTCTGAACAAAGTAAAAAGAACTTAAGCTAAGTTGATCATAACAGACTCATTCGAAACCTATTAAAACTTGTGCTGCAATTGGAATACACCAGAAATAAGCATCTTTTTTCTTTGATAGAATCCGGCATTATTAAGCATAAGAAAAGAGAGAAATCGAGATAGATCAAATCGAAGTGCTACTGCTACCAAGCTTCATTTTTAAGCACATAGAAACTCATGGATCTATTATCTATACGAAGGAACGGAAAGAATGAAGACAGAAGTGAATTGGTACCGTAGAATCGCGGCCACCGTATCGGATATCGAGGGCGCCATGGGCCGACCCGGACGGATTTTGGAAGGAAAGGACGTCGGAGGGCACGGTGGAGGGGAGGAGCTGCGGCCCGATCCCGGTCTCCACCATGGAGAGGACCTCCACCATCAGATCCCGCTGCGCCGGAGGTAGGTAGGGAAACGCCGCCACGGGAGGCGGCGGGGAGCTCATCGATGCGCGGACCCGAATGGATCTGCTCTTGCAGCCTGCGACCGCGACGGCAGAGCCCGGACGAGGAAGAAGAGGAGAAAGGAGGCAACCGACGGCCACCAAAGACATTATTTACTGGTGGGTGGATAATTCATTTCCAAACTTTAATCAATTTCAAAACATGTGTGTGGATAATTAATATGCAAACTTAAATTACATGTGTGTGGATAATTAATTTTTTTATTATATTACATTTTTATTTTGTTACATTTAAAATTAAGATGTAAGTTGTAAAATTATAAATATTAATTAATAAAATTTAAATTATTAACATTAGCATGGGCCAAACGGGCCTAGGCTCATGACGAACGAAGTACTGTGAAGTCACGTACGGTCTCAGGTAGACCAACCTGGACCGGGTCCAATTGTATAAAAATATTAAAATTTATCTTATTGTGACAAAAGGCGAAACGCTCGGTCCAGCGCCCCCGCCAGTTCATCCCAGAACCAACACGAAGGAGGTAAATCACAGGGGTTAGTCTAGCCAGCCCGAACAGTGACTAGTACATAAAAAAATCTATCTTAAATCATTAGGAATCGTGAATCAACCGTCTCAAATCATGAATTATATTGGACAGTTAAAATCAAGGATCAACGCTTCAGGAACTGTCGAACCGACGATTCCGAATCGTCGAACTGACGATTCCGAATCGTCGAACTAGCCGTGATTGGGTCTAATCTTAGATAGGGATGAATAAAAAATCTCGAATAAAATGATTTGGTCTCCAAAATTCGGTAAATCAAACCATTTATCTATAACCAATCAAATTAATTAATTTTATATAGATTCAATTTATTTGATTTTAATAGTAAATTTTAATCAACTTGATTTGTCCAGAATACTCAACCCAACCCTAATAAAAGAATGTCATCTCAAATTCACCACGCTGAGAAGAATAAAGCAACTAGATCATCTAGTCAAACGACACATACGATATATTAGATGAGCACTCAATCCCAAAAGCTAGGGGAGGAAAAATATCAAAAATTTAATAAACCACACATAATATATCAAAACATACCTATATTATTAATTAAAAAAAAATGATACAATATTATATCATATCGAATTAGAAATTTAATATCGATAACAATATAAAATTTAATATTTCAATACGATATATAGTGTATCGATATCAAAATTTTAATATAAATATTATGAAATTTATATCACACTAAAAATTCAATATACCAAAATCTAATAAAATATCAATATAAATTTTTTTTATACCAAACTTTTTTATACTATATGCTATTTAAGATTCGATATACCATACTGAACCACCCCTACTACCCAAAGCTTACAAAATGGGAGAGGCTTCAAGGGAAATCTTAGAGCTGGACTCAAATTTGAACATTCTCCAACTAAAGTCAGTTCAAGCAAATTCCTCTTTAACTTAATCACAACTAAACTAGAACTCCTTTAACCCCCCCATTTCCCAACAAACAATTGAGCCAACCAATTGTACCTGACAAACGCCTATTATAATCTTTTATAACTCCAAACCTGGCAGACATCTATAATGTGTTATAAATTCACAAAGTGGATGACTAGCTAGCTACCCAAAGGCAGATATAAATTTATTGGGCAAGGTGCTCTCATGAATTCCGACAATACAGACCGCAACAGTACAAGACTGAAGGGCATGATATAATAGAGTTTCAGAATACATAACATAAGATCTACCTCAATCACAAAAGTGAAGAGAGATTCGAGTATATAAGGTAGAAGTTTCATTTGACATCCTTGCAAATTTAGCCTTAATAAATAATAGCAATCGACATCACAAATGGAAGTCAAGAGCACAACTCGTGTCAGTATGGCCTGTACCTCCAATCCATTCTTGATCGACTGCTCCCATTAGCTCCATAGCCATACTGCACGAGGAAAAGTAGTGTCAGGTCAGAGTTACGAATCTATTCTCACTTTCTGACTTCTGCACATCTTGATTGATAGGTGCGCACATAATAACAGAATGGTAAACCAAGGCACTCACATCGTCAAAGTCCAGGCTGCCATAGAGTCTGCCATAGTTTCGCACGGGACCATACCCTCCATAAACCTCAGCTGGATCCATGTAGCCTCCTGCACTGGGCCCAGCATCATCAACAGGTGTTGCCGAGTCTATAGCAACCTACTCCATATATCAGATATCACGTCAGAAACAAATTGAATAAATACATGACTTTTCATAACCATACATTGATTCCAGTTGTCATAATATCTTCCCAAATGAAGCATGTAGTGGATACTGGAATAGTCAAACTCAGTTACCAAGAAATATAGCTCGATACAACCAATTTCAGATTGTCCTATGAATATGTACCTCATGTCCAAGAATTTCATGAGTCCTACGTGAAACACGATCTGCTACACCATCCTCAGCGAAAGTCACAAAGCCAAAGCCTCGATGGCCACTTCTCTTGGGATCCTATTCATGGATAAGTGTTTATTCTAACATACAGATTTAGTTTAACCAATTTGAATATGAATACAAGTAATTACCTTTGGAACATATACATCTACGATATGGCCAAACCGACCAAAGTACTGGCGCAGATCTTCAGCACTTGCCTCCTGGGGAAGTCTACCAACAAAAATCTTTCTACCAATGCCACGTGAAGGCCCAAAATACCCTCCTACATCACATACAAAATTTGCATTACAAATGTATAACAGGGGACTATGCTGTGTAGTTTGCATAACTTTAAATATTAGCATACTTCCATAAGAACCAAAGTGATCATACAGCGTTGGAGCCCCAATCGCTGCATACCGTGTTGCAGCTGAGATATAAGCATTGTATGCACCATATCCACCCTGTGGCATTCTACTTGGATATCTAACTTCGTCGTTCTACATTTAACAGAGACCAAAAATTATTTCAGGTGCAACATGCATCAATCATCATTACAATTATAAAGCCAAGTGGTCCCAGTAATCCAAGAGTAGAGATGGCTACCCTTGGGGTAGCTCGGTCAACAACTACAGTTGAACCACCAAGTTCATGGGACTCTGCCATAATCGAATCCACTGCATCTGTTAATTCAAGGAAAATACAGTCAATTTGTTTTAACATAGAAACAAAAGCATTCTGAAAAGAAAGATGAAATTTAATAATTTCAGAAGACTTATGAGAACATTATTTGAGAGAAACACAGATTGATGAAGGCGATAACTCAGGAGAGCATACAGCCAGTAAAGTTACTAAATTCATCACAACATCACCAGAATAAGACTGAAACAAGAATGCATACAAATCCTTAACAGAGGAGTAAGATTCAGGTAACCATCCCCCAATAGGTGGAACAACAATATGATACACATTTTCTTTTGAAATGCATGGATCAGATGAGTGTGATAGGGAGATGCATGTAAATCCCTCGAACGTAATATTTCATAGTTTCTCTTGCTATGAATGGATCTACCTATATCATCCAATTTAGATGGAGAAAATACTCCTAAATCTAAGTCAGCTCGATGCTTTCAGAATTTAGCTCAACAAGAGCAATTTTTAGCTAAATCAATACAGATAATGAATTTTTTATTGAATAACTCAAGTGTACCTTGCACAGTAGAAGGCATGTTGTGTCCTTGGATATTCTTCAACAGAGATGACAAGTTTAATCGAAGTAAACTATATTCCAAATGGGATAGGTGACAACTACAACATTTCCATCTTCAACTGTGTATTCTTAAGCACATATCTTCTAGCATTTCAAGATATGTTAATCTTCACTAGTATCACTATACTATTGAGATCTCTTAAATCATATTTACATGAACTAGAATTTTCTTTCATGTCACTGTACCCTTAATTGATTCGATCAGTTAAACAATCAAATATCTTGACCATTTGTGCACATGTTAATACTACAATAATTTTCCAAATTAGCCAATCCCATTCCAGGTTGGTCAAGTTGGATGAGTGTCAACCTTTTTCTAATCTTATTTTGTCCTAGATATAGGATGTCAAGCAAAACAAAGAGATTAATTAGCAAAAATCACAGATTTAAAAGAAAACAGGCTAAAGCGCCCAAAGTTAAAGTTGAATCACTTTAGATACCTCAATTATAAGAGGAATCATTTGACCCAGAGAGAATCCTCTGTTTCTTAAAAGATGCTTTAGTGTGAGGTTTTTATCCATAAAATATGGTGCACAGTGCATTTATTGAGTGTGCATGGTTTGTTTGAGAGAACCGAATTATAAATGTGCCGTTTACAATACTGTAGAACATAAAAAAGATGAAGATATATACAACTGAATAATAATAAGAATAAGCAATAAAGTAATTTGGATTACAAACCACAAATTAATCTGATAAATATTCAACATCTATTAGTTATTAATAAATACTTATAATATATATGTTTTTAGAATATACAATATTAGTACATAATATCATATTGCTAATAATATCATCTTTGAATTAATTACAACAAAATATTAATGTGATTGTGAAGAAATTCTATAATGCCATATTAAAAAGTTAAATTTTGTACTGCTACAAATATAATCATATCGAGATTTTTCAAAGTTCAATATATATTAGTTCCATATGCTACAAATTGAGGATTTTGTTGTCACTGTAGTAGTATTTTATGCTGTCATTATCAAATTGATTTCCCTACAAGGTTTAAAAAACATATTGCATTGCAATAGTAGTCTAAAATGATAGAATAAAATCAATGTATTAACACAATGTAAACAGAGAGTCAATTTTCAATTCAAGTTACTCAAGGTGAATGCATGTCAAGCCGGCAAAGCATTAAAAAGCAGTTCCTTGGAGAAGTAACTCACAATCCTGTTATCATGCTGTTCTTCAATACCAAATAAGCCACAAAAATAGGCTTACAATTACAAGGAAAGAAGGTTTAGCAAAAAAAAAAAAAAAGCAAAAGTTATCAATTCAACCAAGAATCAGGTAATCGAATACAAGACACCAAATTTTAGTTAGAATAGAAATAAAAAAAATAGTGAATCAATTGAGTTTTAGAATATAGCCAGTGTAATGATTAGGATTTAGGAGTGGGAAAAGCATTATTGCAGAATGAGCCAAGCATTAATCTAACTGTACAATTAATCAAGCATATATAGATGAAATAAACAACCAACAATAATCTATTTGTCAATACCTGCATTATCAAAAGTGATAAAACCAATTCCACGATGCCCTTTGGACCCTTGATCCTAGATTGAAATTACAGAGTGAACAAGATTACAAATGGAATTAGGACAGCGCCAAATTTTATCATTCAAACTATACTAGAAACCGCAAATACGAATTGGATAATTCAATAAATAGCCAATTTCTAATAGCTAATTATATCCCATCTCTAATAACAATGACATTTCAGCATACTTTGACATGTTATATGGGCAAGCCTAAGGATGGTAAAATTTGACAGGCGTCGATGAACCCATTTCAATCAGGTCTAATTGGAGCAGGTCTTCCCCATAATGCAGATGGGGCAGGGGAATCAGAAGCAAAACTATAATCTGCAGATTTTATGCCACCACCATTTTGTCATGATTGTGCCATACAGAATAAAAATAAAATATATATTTCAAAAAGTTATAAAAGGTGATAGAGAATGTTGTTCCTACTATAAAGGTATTGAGTTTATGGTGTTCATACTGCAGAACTTTTGTAAAGAATTATTAAGGGAAATAAGAGTAACCATATATGTTATTTTTGATAAGACAACCAATGAAAAAAAAAATCACGATAGAGCTTAGACAAATATTGTGGTGGATCTCGGAGAGAAAAATAATATCTAGTAATTATATTAATGTGATAAAAATATTTATCATAATATTGTTGCCAATGTTAGAGCTATAGGATGTGGCATGATCTGCTAGTCAATATTTTCCTATTAGGACTATATGAACCAACCAATCATACTTCTAATAAACTCGTAAGTGTAAGTTATGTTATTTACAGATAGGAATGTGTTAACTAAGTGTAATACAATTAAATTTGAAGTTTGTATTCTGGAGAAAGATTTAGAAACCTAAGACAAATAGTTTCGCTATCGTATCGTGTCGTGCCAATACGGTTTAGGTTAAATTAATATTTTAAAAATTAAGATTGAGTAAAAGTCAAATTATGATTAACTAAAGTCTAGATTGGATGATTAGGATAGAATAATTTAAATTTAATTTAATTTAATTTAATGAGTTTAAGGAGGAAATTTTTTCTCATGTATTTGAGGAAAGGAATAAGAGGGAAAATATCCTATGTGTTTATGGAGGAAAGGAATAAAAAAATTAAAATTTGGGGAGAAAGGAAAGAATTAAGAGGGGGGGAAAATAACAATTAAAAAAATAAAGAAAAAATATGAAAAAAAAAACCAATAGTCTCATGCGATCGCCATGGGGCCTCACGCGAGGCCTCTACGCAGCCACACAGTCGTGGGGCCTTGCGCGAGGTTTGCACACGGCCTCAAGGCCTCGCGCAATCATGCCGGTGTCGGTCAATGGGTGAAATGATAAATTCCGCCCATGCCGACCAATACGACACGAGATTTTAAACTATGAATGTAACAAAAACAATAATATTAAAATAGATGTGTGGACATATACTAGAAAGAAAAGATACAACTACAAAAAGTACAAAATGCTAGGCAATAAAATGGTTTTACAAAAAAGAGTTAGATGATATGGACATTGTCAAAGATGATCATAGTTAAAAGAACTAAAGACCAAAACTATTAGTTAATATAATAAAAAATAATTTGAGTATTACTAGTGACTTACATAAAGTTCAATGGAAAGATTTGGTCTATGTAGCCTATCACAAAGAGTTGAAAATTTTGATGATTATATAGTTTATAAAATATCTTATAATTTTTTTAAGATTATACAGTTAGGCTTCAAGCTTGCATCACACAATAAGCAAGGGCAAGAGACGGAGTGGGGAAGGGGAATTCATGATTTCCGTGTGTATGTATTGATATAAAAAAATAGCTCGATGCACGAAGCTCCCACTAATACGGATCCCGAGGAAGGATAAAACCTCATTGGGTCTATTGTATGCAATTTTCCCTACATTGCACGAGGCCATTTCCGCTACTCAAACCCGTGACCACAAGGTCACATGGTAGCAACTTTATCGTTGCGCTGAAGCTCCCCTTCATGTGTATGTATTTTGATATAAAGGACAAAAATATTAATCTACACAATCAATTCAATCTTCCACATAAAAAATGCATGTCAATCACATAATGTAAAAGAGATCAAATATCAGCCTAAATGTTAATTAACAATGTAAAATAGATGATACCAAGTTTAAAATCTCGCATTGAGTTTAGGTCTTTTGACAGAAATCATATTATTTTGGTATCGTGCCAATGTTTCAATATGTGATTTTGGTAGCAAATTAGAGATGGAAAGAGAAGAAGATGAAGAAAAAAATACAACAATTATATTCTTAAATTCCAACTTTGTCTTCTATCCGAAATGGTATAATTTTGACATTATCTTATATTGTGGCAAAAGGCGAAACGCTCGCCCCCAGCGCCCCCGCCAGTCCGTCCCAGGACCAACACGGAGGAGGTAAA
>JBBUKS010000008.1:11676083-11690551 GCA_038050645.1 Hedychium gardnerianum | reverse complement strand
ACGCGAACTCTTGCATATTTAGCACTACACCCGAGTTCTCATGGAGATGTAGCGGTCCTTGCCGAGATGTTACAGTCGGACCCTGCAACGCGTTCCTTACGGGGAACATCCTAACATTAGCACAATAGTTTAATTGATTCATTTATTGAAATTTATCATAGTTTAATGCTGTCTAACAACCTAACGCAACCCTCCTCCTTTATTCGGGCTTGGGACCGGTCATGACTAGTTCGTAACCCTAGATTTGTCACAGAATCACAAAAATAAAAAAACATAAAAAAATTAATAATAATTCATATAAAATATACTAAATTAAAAAATTTAATATAGAAAAAGTAGATACCAAATATGGTTGTTGTTAATGCAACCTAAACAAACCATGAACTTGGAGTTTTAGTTATGTCATTATATTGAAAGTAGTGATTTTTCTAATACGATTTAGAATTTTAAAATAGATTTGGATTTAAAAAATCATTACTTTCGATATATTCGGTCAAATTAATATTTGAGGACATTTATATAATCAGGAGAACTAGATAAACACATAGAAACTGATTTTGTGTAATTTTGAGCTCTCTAGGTCCATCACTCGATTTCTAAAACATGTATTTTTATTTTTTCATTTTTGTGATTCTACGACGAATCATTGGATTCGTCGCAGAATCACAAAAATGGAAAAAAAAATTAAAAAACTAATAATAATTCATATAAAATATACTAAATTAAAAATATTTAATATTAGAAAAAGTAGATACCAAATATGGTTGTTGTTAATGGAACATAAATAAACCATGAACTTGGAGTTCTAACAATGTCATTATATTGAAAACTGTAATTTTTTTTTAAACACAAATTAGATTTTTGAGACGGATTCACGTTTAAAAAATTACTGCTTTTGATATATTCGGTCAAATTGATATTTGAGGATATTTATATAATCAGGAGAACTAGATGAACTTATATAAACTGATTTCGTGTTATTCTGAGCTCTCTAGGTCTATCACCCGATTTTTGACACATTTTTTTATTTTTATTTTTTGACCATTTTGCGACGAATCCTGGATTCATCATAGAATTTGCGATGAATCCACAAATTCATCGTAGAATTTATGATGAATTCATGGTTTTGTCGTCAACTCTGCGATGAATCCATAGATTCGTCACATATTTCTAAAAAATAAAAAATAAAAAATAAATGTGTCCGAAATCGATTGATATACTTAGAGAGCTCGTAATGACACAAAATCAGTTTTTATGTGTTAGTCTAGTTCTCTTGATTATATAATTGCCCTAAAATATTAATTTGACCTAATATATTGAGGGCAGTGATTTGTTTAACACAAATGTGACCCAATTTGACCTAATTCATGTTAAAAAAATCACTGCACTCAATATATTGTGTCAAAATGATGTATGAGGACATTTATATAATCAGGAGAACAAGACGAAAACATAAGAACTGATTTCATATTATTCCGAGCTCTCTAGGTATATATTTAGGATTTCAGACTCATTTATTTATATTTTTAATTTTTCTCTAATCTCGGATGAATCCGGGATTCGTCCCAGATTTGGCGACGAATTTATGGATTTGTCCCTAAATATGGGACGAATTGTTGAATATGAAAAAAATAAAAAATAAAACAAAATAATAAGGGTGTTGGAGAAATGACCCTATAAATTTTTTTGGAGAATTTTGGGAATTTGTTTGGAGTTAATTTAAATGTTATAGGGATAAGAGAGGATTTAATTTGATTAAACCCTAAGTTGAATGATTAAATTTGGGTTTGGATTTAATTAAACCTAAGTTCACCTATTTAAACCTATGTTCACTATTCCTCTTCCATCCCCCTACTCCTCTCGAGCCACTGTCGTCTCTCTCAATCTCCCCCCTTTATCGGTGACTCTCGATCGTTGGCCATCGTCGTCTCCAGATCTGGCCAGCCACAGTCGCAAGCCGCGGTAGCAGCACCACCAGCCTGCCTCGGCCGACAGTATTGAGCCCTAGCTGCTGCAGCCACTGCCTAGGGTTGACCCGACGACGATCAAGTAGGTTAGACCCGAGCCTCGATGCGATCTTCTCCAGCCAACTGCCATCCCCATCACCGGCACTGCCCCATATCTGCTTCGGCTAGATTCAACCAGATCTGGGTCAGATATGAATCTTGGCTATCTAGCTCCGACCATCATGGATCGGTTCCGACAACCACTCCAACTAGGGTAAAGGGTATTGGTGATAATTGAGTTGGTTTGACATTTGTGTTGGGGTTGATTTGTTTACTGCCATCTTGATGCAGATTATTTCAGCCAATCTAGATATGGCTAGCTCCGGCCATCACAGATCGGTTTCGGCAGCCACCCCAACTAGGGTAAAAGGTATTGATGATAGTTGAGTTGGTTTGACATTTGTGTTAGGGTTGATTTGTTTACTGCCATCTTGATGCAGATTGTTTCAGCCAATCTAGCTACGGCTAGTGCTATTATTCCAGCCGATTCTACCTCCGGGAGCCACCTCCAGCAGGTTTACTTAGAGTGATAAATCTGATTTGGAGTAGTTGAATTGTGGTTGCTAGGTTAGCGTGAGATTCTTGGTTTTGTATGGATTTGGGTGTTGATGACCACATCAAATGACTGGTAATCGACTTTCGTGGCCGGAGAGTGCTGGCGACCATGTCAGAAGGACGACGATCATCGACCGTGGCCGGAGATCGTGATTGATGCGGATCAGAAAATGCGTTGCGACATAGAAGAGAAAATGTTTGATTTTTATTAATCAAAATGAAAAGGAAAAAAAATAGACAGTCGTCTGCGACGTGCGATGTGCAGGTGCGACGTGCGGCACGCGGCGAGAGAAAAAAATTTGATTTTAATTAATCTAAAAAAAGAGAAATAGTTAACGTTTTCTTTTTAATGTACATGAGCAGGACATGTGTTGACAAAGACAAAAAAATAAAAAAAAACGTTTAGTGTTTTTTTTTTTTTGCATGCTCAATATCAGGTTCCACAACTGAGCTGGGCTAGTGACAAGATTTGATCCAAAGGACATATTTGATTAAATGGGCCTGAGTTTGATTTAAATGGGCTTAAGTATAATAATAATAATACATAAGTATAATAAATCACTGTATAATTAAATTAATTTTAACGAGAATAATGGACCAACCTAATATTTAGGATCTAATTTTTCAAATCAAATTGAATAAGATTGTAATAATCAATCGACCGGTTTAGTGTATCAGTCGATTGAAGCTCCTCAAATAAAGAAAATTTATTTTTCTTATTGCTTAAGTATTATGTGTATTGGTTCTATGCATATGTGTGAATTGAATTTAACCGATTTTGTTATTAGTTTGTCAGTTTTGTACTAACATTATTATTTTTACTTCCAAATGTCACAGATTATATACACGATGACTCATCGTGATGTGCGATGGAATGAGCTAAGGGAGGCGATCCAGGAGATAGAGTATGACCCGATTTAAGGAGTCAGGGGGACACATTGGAAGATTCTGAAAACTCGAGGAAGATTTTTCAATTCTGGATAATTACAGGATCTGAGCTTTAATTCGATCATTGTCGGGGCATCCTATTGAAGTTCCACATCATGTGTGGAGGCACTATGAAGAACGCATCTCGCATCTCATATGCAGAGTTCTACATAGAGCTACTTCACCATGTAGATCAGGAGGATCTAGAAGTGGATCCGAGTGTGGATTCAATAGAGACTACCCTAGCTAAGCCTAACAGGATGAAAGAGATTGTGTTGACCACTGTACTGGTGTTTATCCTAGTGAGAGTGGTGTTAGCTTATCTAGTTTATTAGAATTCTATTGTTGTTACTATTGTTACGTACGAACAATATTAGCACATTTAGTTTATTAGAATCATGTAGTAGAAACGGTCGTTGTGTAAGAACAATGCTATTTTATGAAAATATTATGTTATGTATTAACTTTATATTTTATCAATATATGCCCTAGTTGGATACTATGTGTTAACAATATATTTAACATTTAATGGTTAGTTCATTTAATGATTAGTTTATTTAAATAATTTATTCATTTAAATGATTAATTCATATCAGAATTAGATCAATTAATGATTGATTCATTAATAATTAGATCATATAATGATTAGTTCATTTGATAGGATGCGTATAATATAATTGATCAATGTCGATCAGATTGGATCGTATAAATGATGAGTGGAAACGTAGTTATCACTTAATTTTATAAACCAACTCAAATTTACATTGAGTCATTCATAAATTACATACATATGAATTATACTAAATAACTAAATAATATGTTTATTTATAATAGATCATAGTTACTGAGAACATTATAGCTGAACTCAATAAGAGAGAAAAATTAAATGGAGAGAACTATAAAATATGACACTTTAAGATATAATATGTTCTTGATGAATAAGAAATTCTTAAGGTTGTAAATCAATTTATGGTTAAACCTATTGATGGTCCAACAGCACAGCACAAACGTGATATTGATGCCTATAAGACATGGAAGAAAAAAGACTTCACTGCTAAGGGGATATTTATTAGTTCAATGGTAGATGACCTAGTATATGAGTTTGATCTATTATCATTAGCCCATGCAGTCCGGGTTGCCCTGAAAGAGAAATACAGTGGAGTAAGTTTGAGCAAGCTTCATCAGTTGACAATTAAATTTGACAGTTGTAAAAAACGTCTGAATGTCTCCATGACCCAACATCTGAGGAAAATGACGAATATGATTCGAGAGCTAAAGACTGCTAGTCATGAGTTGACTGATGAACAACAGGTTCAAGCAGTAATCCATTCCCTTCATGATTCTTGAGAAACGATGAAACAAAATCTTACATACAGTGAAACTATCAAGACTTTCACTGATGTCTCATGCCATGTTGAACTTGAGTCAGAGATAATTGAATCCGTAAGGATTTCTAGATAAGTTTTTGTAGCTGAAGGTTCTGTTAGATCATCTGAATCCAAGACCAAGAAAAGATGGTTCGAGAAAGGGAAAGGGAAAGGGAAAGGGAAAAAAAGTTAGTGTTGATGTTGGGCAAGGTCCGATCAAGAAGAATTTCAAAGGAAAGAAGTATGAATAGAAATCTAAAAGCAAGCTAATTTGCTATACTGTGGCAAGAAGGGTCACTTTACTCGAGATTGTATCGAATCGAAAGAGGTAGATCCATGTTTATTTTCGTTTCATGAGCATTATGTTGTTAGTTCAGTGTTGTTAGCTAATTCTTATCCTTTGTGGATTATAGATTCAGGAGCAACGAACCATATAACTCGTGAATGAGCTACATACGTGGAGTACCGTCGGGTACCAGTTGGTAACAAATGGATATATATGGAAAATAATGCAAGGATTGGAGTCAAAGGAGTTAACACTTGTAAACTAACCTACGTGGTGGACGTACCTTGTTTCTACATGATGTCCTTTATGCACATGAGATTCGACGGAATCTAGTTTCTATTACTAGTCTTCTTGATTTGGGTTGTTGTATAAGCTTTTATAGTGGAAGAGTGAAACTTAGAATTAACGCTGTGTTAATTGGATATGATTATGTATCGAATGATTTTATGGTTCTTAATATAGAATCAGATATTAATTATGATATTAATGGTTATTTTTCAAACATTACTCTTACTAGCGATGTAGAAATTAATGATGAAATTTGTCATGCTAGATTAGGACATATAGGATAAGAATGAATAAATAGATTAGCTAAAGAGAGTTTGCTCGGTACTCATGCTAAAGTTAACTTGTCTATATGTGAGCATTATCTTACTGAAAAAGCAACTAAGAAACCATTTGGTAAGGCTATTAGAGATGAATCAGTATTGTAATTAATTCATTCGGATATTTGCGGTCTAATGAATGTGAAGGCTAGACATGGAGGTTTCTATTTCATTATATTTATTGATGAATTTATATGTTTTGGTCGTATGTATTTGATTTTTAATAAATATGAAGTATTAGATTGCTTCAAACATTATTTGAATGAAGTAGAGAATTAATTGGAACGTAAGGTTAAAACTTGCGCACTTATCATGGAGGTGAATATTTGTTTGATCAGTTCAAAAAAATGTATTAGACAGCTAATAATCCTACGAACTCTACAACAAAATGGGTTGTTAAAAGAAGAAATCAAACTCTTCTAAATATTGTTAGGTCTACGATGACTCAAGATAATTTGAAAATTTCCTATTGGGGAGATGCATTATTAGCAACAACCTATATACTTAACCGAGTGCCTTCTAAATCTATTCCATCTACTCCATATAAACGTTGGACAAACATAAAATCAGATTTGAGTAATCTGAGACCCTGGAGGTCAGCTGCTTATGTTCATGATAAGACTCACAAATATGAAAAATTAAGGCTTAGGGGTAAAAAGTGTATCTTTGTATGATACTCTGAGACCTCCAATGGTTATATTTTTATTGGTGAGCAACAAGATGGAACCATCTCTGAAATAGAGTCGAGAAATACTACTTTTCTTGAAACTGAGTTTCCAACAAGAGGTGAAGTTGATAAGACAATTCCTCTATTTGCAATAGAGGAGGATAATATTCTTTTATCAATAGACGAGATATCACGAAAGATGCCTGAATCTAGTCAACCTAGTGGGAGTAACTTGTCGATAAATGAGTTAGTTTGTCAATAGTCTAACCTATGACGAAATAGTCGTCAGTTTATTCCTCGGAGAAGGTTTAACATTGAGAATGAGACATTAATGATTCTCTCAGTTGACGATAAGAAACCTTGAACTGTTGTGGAAGCATTTAGATGCTCAGTTAGAGAAAAATAAAAAGTTACAATGGATGAGGAAATGAAGTCTATGAAAAAGAATCAAGTTTAGGATTTAGTCAATCTTCCTCCGGGCTGAAGGGCTATTGGGAATAAGTGGATTTTCAAAATTAAGAGAAAAGTAGATGGATTGATTAATCGATATAAAGCTCGTCTAGTTGCAAAAGAATATACCCAAATGAAGGGTATTGATTTTGAAGAGACGTTTTTTTGTTGTTGTGAAGTTTGTGTCAATTCGTGTTATTTTAGCTATTGTAACATATTTTGACTTGAATTACATCATATGAATGTAAAAATAACTTTCCTTAATGATAATCATGACGAGAAAATCTATATAGTATAGGCAGAAGGTTACATTGTTGACGGTCAAGAGAATAAAATATGTAAATTTAAAAAATCTATATATGGACTAAAGCAAGCGTCAAGACAATATAACATAAGATTTAATAAAGTCATTTTATTTTATGATTTCGAAATGATCAATGAGGATCATTGTGTTTACCTTAAAAAATAAGAAGAAAAATTGATCATCTTATCATTATATGTTGATATGCTAATAGCTGAAAATGACATAAAGTTTGTGGTAGAAGTTAGATCTTGGCTTTCATCAAAATTTGACATAATAGATATGGGAGAGACTGAGTACATCTTAGGAGTAAAGATCATAAGAGATCGATCAAAAAGACTTTTGAGTTTGTCTCAAGAGGCTTATATCACTAAGATGTTATAACACTTTAATATGTCAAATTGTAATATTTAACAGACAACTGTAGTGAGAGGTACTGTTCTGAGTAAAAATATGTATCCTAAGACTCCTGAGGAAATAACCGAGATGAATTTTTTTTTTTATGTCAGTGTCATTGGTAGTTTGATGTATACTATGTTGTGTACACGTCATGATATTAGCTATGTTGTTGGCTTAGTTAGCGGGTTCTAGTCAAACCCAGGATCGAGATATTGGAAAGCGGTGAAGAGGATATTCAGATATCTCAAAGGGACAACATATTATTGTCTCTATTTCTAAGGATTTAAAATGAGTCTGAAGGGCGACACAGATATAGATTGAGCAAGAGACCTTGATGATAGAAAATTCACATCTGGCTATATCTTATTGCTAAATGGTGGCGTAATCTTATGGAACAGCAAGAAATATGCTTGTGTAGTATTGTCGACAATGGAAGCTGAGTATATGACTTGTGCAATGATTGTACAAGTTGTCTGGTTAAGAAGGTTTTTGAAGCATTTGAAGATTGCTGAAAACAGTGAGAGTCATGTTATAATGTATTGTGACAATCAAGCTGCTATAGTTTTTTCGAAGAATCCCAAATATCATAGCAAGAGCAAACATATAGAAATTAAGTATAATTTCGTAAGGGATATTGTTGACAAGAAAACGATAATTCTTGAATATATCCTTACACGTGTTATGCTTGCAAATCCTTTTACTAAATCATTGACTAATGAGGCCTTTCAAGGACATGTGAAGTCTTTGTAACTTCGTAAAATGTAATATATTGTAAAGATAATGAGATATATGAAATGTTATGATATATTTAATATATATGTTTTTGTTACATTTTGATTAAAGTTTCGATGAGCATGTTGACAGGTTGAGATTGATCCACTCACATGGATAATTATCTCTATTTATTAATTATAAATAGAGGTAAGATTATTATTTATGAGATAACTTATATAGTTGTGAATAAAGACATATCTATAAGTTAGAGTCATCTTGATAGTTGTATCAAGTTAAAATCATTTATGAATTAATAATGATCCGAATAAATAAATAGATTAATTTATTCACTAATGCTGATGCTTAAGGGGGACCTAATGCTGCCTTCCTGATGGCAGATCGAAGCCGGTGGAGGCGTTGAAGACGGCATTGGAAGGTTCGACCGTGAAGACCATAGATGAGAGGTGCAAGGTTGGTCGGGATCCAATCCTTTTCTTCCGTCGATTAGGTTGATCTGTGTAGATGGAAATTTTATGTTGCTTTGGTTGGTTTTCTTTTGGCCGTAGACAGCGAATTGGATAGTAGTGCATCGATCAATAATGGCCATAAAGGATGTGGACGCGATGCTCTCATATTTGGATCTAGAGTATTATGGCATACTCATGAAGTAAGATGCGTATATCAACATTTTTTTTCCAGTCAAACATTGCTCTTGTTACTACAGTAGTTGACAAATCTCATGAATTTGATGCTTAATATTGCCACATTTTTTAGGACACCCACCTTATATTACATTGTCAGATACTTGATTCAGTGAGCAAATACAATTGGATGGGGAAAAAAATCATTGTTCACTCAATGTATCTCCAAAATGTTGTGCAAAATTTAAGAATAGCTAATAGAAAAAGTTTGTTGGTAAGATAAGTGAGAATGTTAATATAATTATGCATTACAATGTTTCTTTTGTCTATCCCTGCTTCAATTGGATTGAGATAATTACAAATTGAAATTTTGTCAGCTCAGTTTGAAGTTGCTTTGTTAGGTTTATTTTTATGTAATTTCCTGTTGTTTATGGATTAATGATTATGTTGTGATTGTATAGTTAGGCAATGTTGATTTGAAATATTAATATCAATGTGACGCTTTTTCTTAAGTCCATATGCATTTTTCTGTCGTGGTATTTTTACATTTTGCTCAATAAGCAATAACTAAATAGGCATTGCCCACATGGTCAGTATCTTAAAATACAATCATCCAGTCTTAATATCTCATCTTAAAAAGAGTAGTTCGGTGCTCTTTTTAAGATCTATTGTATATAATCTTATCTTATTTTATAAGAAATTATTTTCGAGACTTAAACTCGTGACTTCTAGGTCACACGACAATAATTTTACTGTTACACGAAGCATCCAGTCTTAATAATTCATAATATAATAATGTGAATTTATAAAACTCTTCATAGGCTCAATGGATAACATAAACTCAACACATACTCAAATGCAGAAAAAAAGAAAAAAAAAATATCTTGGCAAATATCTCAGCTCATCTCTCCTCTTATTTTTTTTTGATGAAAGGATATATATCATCAAAATATACCAGAATATATATGTAACCATGATTTCCCTGATGTCATGTCCGACGAATTATCAAATCTGCAAGGAGAGAACCACGGTGGTGTACATGTGCTCACTCGAATACCAACTCTCTCCGTGGATGCTGCAGCTGCCGCCAGCTCAAAGGTGACGTAACGTGCAGTGCCACCATTAGGTGTGTCCTCTATCCATGTCGTGTGTCCTCCATGTGTCCGGAGCCTCCTCGCTTCATAGTCATCTCAACGTGCCTCCTCCTCCTGTATCCGTGAGCCTGGGATGGAATATCCGGGGCTCATGGTGTCACTTTTAGCAAGTGACCAGCTGTCAACGGATTTGATGTGTTTTTACCGCAAGCCGTTTGCTGCGGACTAGATAGGCCTATGTGGTGGGCCTATTCACCCTCTCGGGCTTTTAGGCAAAGCCCCAGCCGTGAACATATTTGGCGTGTCTTTATCGCGAGCCATTTGCTGCGGACTAGATGGGCCTTTAAGGCGGGCTCATTCACCATCTTAGGCTTTTTGGTAAAGCCTCAACCATAAACGGATTTGACGTGTCTTTACTGCAACCGTTTGCTACGGACTAGATAGATCATCCCGAGGTGGATCTATTCACCTATGCATCATATCACACATCATACACCATACATCACATCATAGCTCTCATCATGTCTCACCCCACATCCCCTCAATACATCATGCATCCCCTCATCAAAACATATACCCCATTACACACACATCATCTCACACAGCTCCTCACATCAAGCTACATCACATACTCATCATCCACCCAGCTAGCTCTCCCAGTACATCATCACAGTATATAACATATCTCTCCCTGATGTGGCTTCTCACTACACTCACATAAAAGATGACAGCTGGTGTATCCCCTCCACGTCGCCGGTGTGCTCTTCGTAGTGGTATGCGCCCTCCTGCGTCCTGCTCCAGTGCACTATGCATGTGGCCCCCAGGCGGTGTCGTGGTGATGCCCATGTGTCAGGAACAGCCGCCTCAAGGTGTGTAGAAAGGAGGTACTCGAACGTCGTGTCAGTGTGGTCGTGTAGCAGGCTCCTCCAGGTGTCGTCATATCTATGTCTCCATACTCGGGATCAGCTAACTAATAATATTTTTTTTTTTTTACCAGGGTTGAGTCACCACTGGCTAGGTGGCTGAACCCCAGTTCTATATGCTCTGTGTCTGGTGTCGTATACAAAAGTGGTAGGACAAGTCATACACTCACCTCATGCACCCAACCCTACCTATACACAAATGACTCATGTAATGACTCCCTATATACAAGAGTGATGGACATCCTATCTACATGTATGGAATGTCCACTCAACTAGTGCATGCTCTCACTGAGTGTTGAAACATACACCCAAATCACAAAATGTATGACCCTAGATGAAGTTGCTAATGTGCAATATGTGTATGTATGCTACATGTATGTCTAGTGTGTATGATGGACCAATGCGACAAAAAACCTCCATGGCCCTGCGTGTCAGTCCTGGCGAAGTATCTGATCCGAGTATGTATCCAGTGTCCTGTAGACGTGCACCTGTACCCTCCTGAAAACCAGCTCCCCATCAAAACGCACCCCCTCGAACATGCTGCGGTTGCGTGCCAACCAAATGTGGTGAACCATCGCTGACATGGCCAAATGTCTGGCCCTAGAAGTGATGGAGGACCCCCTGTAATGCTGTCTGAATATCCGCAGCATGCGTCGGTAGGTGGACATCGGCGGACGCATCTGTAGCCACTCTCTGATACGCCCCCATAGCTGGCTGATCGGCTCACATCTGAAGAAAATATGGTCAAGTGTCTCCTCCTCATGCCGGCAGAATGTGCATCGCCTGTCCACCAGGTAGTCCTGTCGGGCGCGCACTGATAGTCTCCCATGCGCCAACAGCCATACTGTGAAGGCATGGCTCGGCTGGAGGTACCTCTGCCACACTGTCCGTGCCCAAGGCTTCCTGGCTCTGGAGTCTCTGAAGTGATCATAGGCCCTCTTGACACCCCCTTTCCTCTGGCTGAACCAATCAGAAAGGGTCTGCCCAGCAGCCTCTGTACTACCTGCCATGCCAAGAATACTGTCCCTGATCTGCACCAGCTGCTTAATGAGCGGGGAATCTGTATGTTTCACCTGCCAATCCCATATCCCCACTCTCTGTAAATAAGTATGGTGCACCCATCGGATCCATAGTGAGTCCTGCTTGTCCTGTACACGCCATAGAACCTTTGCCAATAATGCAAGGTTCCATGCCCGTAAGTCCCTCAAGCCAAGACCACCTTCCTGCTTGGGCCGGACTATCTCTGACCATGCTATAGGGGGGCTCTTGGTCGTCCACATGAGAGATCTGCAAATGGTGTAGATGCGATCGATGACTCCCTGCGGCAACGGAAGAATGGACATCCAGTAGCACTCGACCCCCTGTAGCACCGATGAAATAAGCTGCGCTTTCCCCGCATATGATATGGTAGATTTTGGCCACGAAGTGACCCTCTGGGAAAGTGAGTCTAAAAGTGAGCTGTAGTCAGAGATTCTGAGCTTCTGGGAGGCTATGGGTATCCCCAAATATCTGAAAGGCATCACCCCTATCTGGAAGCCTGTGATAGTCAGTAGCTGTTCCTGTGTCTGAGTATCTATCCCTGCCATGTAGATGCTGGACTTAGCTATGTTGGCTGAGAGGCCAGCCATGTGGGCAAACTGCGATAGGCAGCCAACTAGCTGAGTAACTGAAGATACGTCCCCTCGAGATAGTAAAAGCAGGTCATCTGCGTAGACTAAGTGCGCTATCCTGAGATGCTCGCACTTTGGGTGGAAGTGAAAGTCTGACCTAATGGTGGATCGAGCTAGGGACCGGGATAGGTACTCCATGCATAGCCCGAACAGGTATGGCGAGAGTGGGTCTCCCTGCCTGAGTCCTCTCCCACCTCGGAAGAAGCCATGCATCTTGCCATTTATCACTACAGAGAAGGAGGTGGTGGTGATACATTCTCTGATCCATGCGATGTAAATGGCCGGGAACTGTAGAGCTGCTAACACATCCTGCAGAAAACCCCAGTGCACTGAGTCAAAAGCCTTTTGCAAATCCACCTTCAAAATACATCTTGGAGAGATCCTCTTCCTAGTGTAATTTCTCATGATTTCTTGTGCCAAGTGAATGTTATCTGATATAAGACGGCCTTTGACAAATGCGGTCTGAGCAGGATGCAAGAGGTGAGGTGTGACATCAGATAGTCGACTGGCTAATAGCTTGGAGATCACTTTGTAGAACACTGTGCAGCAGGAGATAGGCCTGTAATCTTGCACCTTGCTTGGATGAGGTGATTTTGGTACTAGTGCAATGAGTGTATGGTTCCATGATTTCAATAATTGCCCAGTGCTGAAGAATTCCAAGACTGCTGAGGTGAAGTCAACCCCTATTGTGTCCCATGCCTGCTTGAAGAATTTTGAGCTATAGCCATCCGGTCCAGGAGCCTTTAGGTCACCTATGCTGAAAAGGGCATTCTTGATCTCTGATGTCGTGGGGAGTCTTGCTAGTAGGGCTTGTTGATCATGTGTGAGTACTTGGCCAAATTGCATACATTCTGCCTGGAATTGCCCACACCCCACTGATGTTCCAAGTTGCCCTTGAAAGTGCCTCACAAATGCCTGTGCCACCTCTTCTGAGCTAGTGGTAGTTTCCCCATTGTCTTTTTCAATCGCCACAATTTCCCTTCTTTTGTTGTTCCTTTTAACAAGGGAGTGGAAGAAGGGGGTATTCCTATCAACTAGCTTGAAATACATGTGTTTGGCCCGTTGTTGGTAGAAGAGGTACTCAGCCCGTGCAAGGATGTCAGCAGCTTTCCTAGCTTCCTTATACTCCTCATCCACTGTTCCCTGGGTTAGGGCCCTTTGTTGTACTTCTTCAAGGTGCATTTGGGCTCTTTTAGCTCGTTCTTGTATATGTTGGAAGCTTTCCTTGTTGAGTTGGCGTAGTGGCTTCTTAAGTAAGGTGAGCTTTTGTTTGAATTTGTATTGCCTTGCACCCTCTCTAATCATCATGCTAGCTTGTTCCCAGTTTTGTTGCACAAGTTGGTTGAAATGAGGGTGAGTTGTCCACATGTTGTAAAACTTGAAAGATTTGCGTTGTGGATTGCTAGGCTCCAAAATAGAGACAATACAGGAAGCATGGTCTGAGAAAACCCCTGAGGGCTTGAATTCTGCAAAACTACTTCTATCTTGCTCCATCCATTCTTTGTTCACCATGGCCCTATCCAATTTGCAAACCACTCGGCCATTAGTCCATGTGAATTGGCATCCTGTAGCATGGAGGTCCTCCATTCCAGCCGTAAGTACAAAATCCAGGAAGTCTGCAGTAGCATAGGTTGTGACCTCCATCCCACCACACTTGTCAGCAGGAGATAGTGGGGAGTTGAAATCTCCTATAGTCAACCAAGGTAGGCTCATGTTGTCGGCAATTAGATGTAACTTTTCCCACATACTCCTCCTACTGACGATCGTTAATTGTCCATATACAAAAGTCACTGCATAGAAGGTCCCTGTAACCTTGCATTGGATGGTGGTGTGGATGAGTTGCTCCTCCTTGTGCTTAATGTC
>JBBUKS010000008.1:11664720-11675983 GCA_038050645.1 Hedychium gardnerianum | reverse complement strand
ATTTACCTCCTCCGTGTTAGTCCTGGGACGGACTGGCGGGGGCGCTGGGGGCGAGCGTTTCGCCTTTTGCCACAATTATAGGCCTTAACATTTGTTATTGGGTGAAGCATTTATTTCTTTTCAGGAAGTGTGAAGTCGCCCTAGAGGGGTCATCCTAGAGGAACCGTTAAAGTGATAATTTCACATTTTACCACAAATTATAAGCCTTAATATCACCTTTGGATTACGATGTAGTTATTAGAACTCCAAGTGGATCCTAAAAATCTTAGGATTAAGACTCAATTACGATAAATTATAAGAGATTTTTTTTTCTAATGGATAGCAAACTTGAGAAAATGAGACACCTTGATAGACAACCATGAGTGTCTTTCGATTTATATTTATACCCATGATTAGCAGTAAGGCCGAATCAATCGTTCTCAAGATTAATCGATTTGAAGAATTAAATATATGATACCAACTAATAATAATAATAATAATAATAATAATAATAACTTTCGTGATTTATCTTCTTCGTGTTGATCCTAAAATAAACTGATAGGATGCTAAGACGAGCGCTTCACCTTTTTACCAATAATAATAATAATTATTATTATTATTATTATTGGTGGCAAAAAAAATGAAACGCTCACTTCAGTATTCTACCCGTTCATTTCAAGATTAACACACAAAAAAAATCACGATTATTATTATTATTATTAACCGTTTAAAAAAATAATAGAATGTGATGGTTTAAAAACAGCTAAAGAAAACAGAGACTTTATTCATGAAAAACGGAGAGGAATTGCAGCCAAAATAATATATATATATATATATTTATATATTCTCCGTTTTTTTCTTTTTTGATAAATAATATTCATCGAACAAAGTCAATCTAAACTCATGTGTTAGTGGACTAAATCCTAAATGAAGTAAAATAGCCCTAAATTTACTTACGGTTCTACCGCGGACCGGAAAGCTCCATCTCGTCGACCATAGCGGCGGACGCGGCGTCGTCGTCGCTGTTGTTTTCCTCGTTGCCGCAATTGATGTTGAAGAACGCGTTGGCGTCGGCGTGACTGCCGTCGTTTTTCGGGATTCGTATGGGCGGCCGCATGGAGGCCGCCCATTTGTCGGCCAGGCCGTCGCCTTCGAGCATCCGCACCACCTCTGACATCTTCGGCCGGTGGGCGGGGAGGAATTGCGTGCAGAGAAGTGCCACCTGCACCATCTCCGCCAGCTCGATCCTGTCGTAGTCGGTCCCCAGATCGCGGTCCACCAGCAGATCCAACTTCTTCTCTTGGTACACCTTCCTCACCTGCGTGCAACAACCCCGAGGCGGCATTTTCACAAACACTTCGGAGGCTCGATGTGGCATTTGCTCAAACAGTAGGGAGATGCGGGGCGATTGACGTACCCAGTCGAGCATGGCGCCCTTTTGGTTCTGGCTGGGTCCCTTGCCGAACTCGAGGACGCGGCGGCCGGAGATGAGCTCGAGGAGGAGGGTGCCGAAGCCGAAGACGTCGGTCTTGTCCGAAGACTGGCCGGTGGATAGGTACTCGGGGGCGATGTGGCCGACGGTGCCGCGGACGGCGGTGGTGACGTGGGACTCGTCGTGGTCGAGGAGCTTGGCGAGGCCGAAGTCGCCGACGACGGCCTCGCAGCCGTCGTCGAGGAGGATGTTGGCGGCCTTGACGTCGCGGTGGATGATCTTGGGGTCGCACTGCTCGTGGAGGTAGAGGAGCCCCCGGGCGGCGCCCAGGGCGATGCGCTTCCGCGTGCTCCAGTCCAACGCCGGCTTGCCTGAACCAGAAAACGCGAATATTAAAGCAAAACATGACCGTTCATTCTGGAGAGATGGAGACGGGAGACAGATGTGAGTGCGAATTGGTCAATTGTGCGCCAGACGAACGGCGTGCCATGATGACGACGATGAGGCCGGGAATCACAGAACGTACGGCTGAGATGAGCAACTCTTACGCGAACTGTATTAACTGCACTCTGTGGTCTGGTACCCGAAACTGACTACTACGAGACAAAATAAAGACGCGGTTGTTACACACCACTCGGATCCCCTCCAAATCACTTTGCACAGGATGTTTCAAGATTATGCTAGAACCGTTGGATTAAGCTTGCAGAGTGCTAACCGGAGTAGGATAGGCAAGGGAAGGGAGGGAGGAGCGTACCTCGGAGGCGGGCGGCGACGCTGCCGTTGGGCATGAAGGGGTAGACGAGCAGGCGTTCACCGCCGGCAGCGCAGTAGCCAAGGAGCCGAAGGAGGTTGCGGTGGATGGCGAGGCTGATCATCTCGACCTCCGTGCGGAATTGGGCCTCGCCAGAACCGGAGCCGACGGCGTCGGCCCGCAGACGCTTCACCGCCACCAACGTGCCGTCGGACAGCCTCCCCTTGTAGACGTGTCCGAATCCACCCTTGCCGAGCACGTTACGGCCGCTGAAGTTCTCCGTCGCCGTCCGAAGCTCCCTGAGTGTGAAGCGCCGCAGGTTCCCCAGCCCTGCCCCTGCTGCCGCCGCCGCCCCTTCCTCCTCCCGCTCTGTTTGCATGAGACAAAACCCAATCGTCATCTCCGTTACCGTAACACTTGCACCACTATGTCCACATCTCTCTTGCGATGCAGGATGGCACTCACCGCTGAGACCGAGGACCCATTGGTTCTTCTGCCGCTTTCGGCGGCAAAAGAAGAGCAGCAGGGCAACGAGGAGCAACAACAACGAGCCACCGAGACTGACGCCCATCGCAATGCCCAGCTTCTTCGCTTTGGATCTCTCTGAAACGAAACGGAAAGCAAACTGTAGCTCAAAACGTAAACTTGCTTCAAGATGAGGTAAAATGAATGGATCAAATAAAGTACTCTGAGTCGATGATTCCAAGAGGAAGGGAAGGGAGCTGGGAACGGCAGTCCGCCAGCACTCATCCATCCTGCTGCCACATATCAATGGATTCCCGACGACGCTGAGGAAACGAGAGAGATGAAGGAACAATTTAGCAACGAGCAGATGCAATACAGAACATCTCAATTTCATCCGAGGTTTACTTGAAAGTCCTGATCGGGGATGGGAAATCGGGAACAGTTCCGGTGAGATTGTTGTACGACAAGTCCCTGGAAACCAGTGAAACTTTGATGAGTCTTATGTTTCGTCGAAAAAAAAAAAAGTAGAAGCGTGCAGCAGCAAACGCCATTGCGGTTGCTCACAAGGAGAGCTGCGTGATTTTGAACAGCGACTCTGGGACGGGCCCGGACAGGGTGTTGTTGTTTAGCCTCCTGCGGAGAGGAACGAGGAGAGAGATTAGAAATTTAACGGCAACAAGTCGAGAGCATTAAAAGACGCGCAGAAGCATGCTTGATTTGGATTCTTGTGGAGATCTCCTTGTATTCTTTCGATGGCATGTTAAGGATTAAGACGTGTTGAATGTCTCACAGATATCGAAGGCTGGCGAGGTGGCCCAAGGAGTCCGGGACGCCGCCGGAGAAATGGTTGTTGGACAGGTCCAAAGACTGCAGTTTCGGGAGTAGGCCTAACTCCGACGGCAGCTCGCCGGAGATGTTGTTGTTCTGCAACAGCCTGCAAAAAAAAAAAAGAAAAAAGTAGAGAAGAGTTGAGGAACTAGCACAGCACAAAGTCCCGCACCATAGACGAAGCTCTGCAAACATCGCTCACACTTGTTGGAGATTGGTGAGGTTTCCTATCCGTCCAGAGAGTACTCCCGAAAGGTTCTGGCTCGGCGCTCCCCTGCAGAAGAAAACACGACAGAATTGCTAAATTTAGCTTCTGCTGAATGGGATGGGATGGAAGAGAGGGGGAAGAAGAAGACTCACAGGCCAATAACATGGTTGTCTGATGAACAAGTGATCATCGCCCAGCTACAGGGATCCACAGAGTCTTTATCCCAGTTGCTCAAAACCTCATGAGGGTCGTGCAAATCGCTTCTAATATCAATCAAAGCCCCCACTAAAAAGAACAACGACAAACCAGAACAAATCAGTGGAAAAGAGGCACAAACGACTACGATAGACTAAACGACTAAAACCAGGGAATACCTTCCGTGTTAAGTGGCTCGAAGGAGAAGGAAACAGAGAACAAGAAGGAGAGCAACAAGAAGAAGAGGCTGCAGCTCGAAGCCATCGTAGGGAGGGAGCAGCAGAGGGAGCAAACAGCAAAAGGAGGTGGTGTGTTATATGTGAGTATCATGGAGCCATGGCAGGCTCAGGTGCCGATGTGCCATGCCATGCCATCATGACCGAGGGAGAGATGATGAGAACAATGAGAATGTTGAATGGAGGGAGGGGCCATTATGATGCTGGAGGGAGGCTCATCATGGAGCATGACATGGGTGTAAAGAGACCATGCATGGCCTGGTGAAGACAGAGTAATTCGAAATCAAGGAGCTGATTTGGGTGTCAGTGTCTGGTGAGAGCCGAGGGGTGTGACTCCACTCATTCCACGGCCACTGCTTTGAGAGAGAGAGAGAGAGAGAGGAGGGCGGAAAAGCAGAAAGGAGTAAAGAGAAAGGGTGGTGTCCTTGTTTATGTTTGTTTTTTGCTGGCTTCTTGGCCTTTGGATAAAGGAGGATTGGATTCTTTGGGAGTGTTGGAGGGAATGGTGCTCAATTATTGCTGGTTCAGCAAATCGATTCTTTGGTGGCTGCTTTCGTTCTAGCACAAATGTGGAACTTGCTTAGATTTATATATTTTCGTTTCTTTTCTTCTTTTTTTTCCTTAATCTATTTTTGATGACTAAAAATTTTGTCTAATTTTTTTATAGCCCCCTTTGTTGCTTAACAATATAAACACATACCTTTCGCCTGGGCTCCGTCAATGGTGGCAAGACAATTAGGTGTGAAGGGCCTTTTAATATTCAAACATTTTATCCTTTCCTCACTTTCTACTTAATGTCTACTCTCAACAAAGTTCATTCAATGATATTTTTCAAGGTTGATTCTTAATTTTGGTCTAGTTCTTAAGTTGTTGGCCATGAAGCTTTCCCAAGGATTATCTTCACTTCAATCACTTGTGATTCCTCCAAGTGAATATTATAAATGTTTTCTATTTCTTTGTAGATAGAAGTGTCATCCTCACCTCACATTTATTCTATAACACTTTCGGTGCAAAATAATTGATTAAATGCTTGTACACTATATTGTTTTAATAGCTTGATAATATGACTAAAATTAGGTATGTATTTGATTCACTTACATCAAGTGTGTGGGTTAATCATGCTATATTGGACTTGAAAATTAGAGTTGAAGTTTTGGAGGAGCTTGGATACCTCAAGGGCGAGTAGCTTGGATTGAGCGATGGATTTAGAGCTCGGGAGGAACTGTTGGACTTAGAGGTGGAAAGTCCGGATCGGGCAAGTCTTCGAATGACTTAAGGGAGGGTAATTAACCTAGATCGAGGAGGAGTTAAAGATCAGCGACATGTAGATGAAATATTGAGTTTTTTTTTTGACATGTAGAATGTATTGATGTGTGATTGCGTAGGTTGCGGGTGAGAAGCCTAGTTCTTGGTTGTTGAAAGTTTGCCTATGAATGCCTTGACGTGTTAATCTACTAGAAGATTTTGTAGTTGACTCGAGTAGGTCAATAATTGGCTAAGGTTTTGGTAGTTGATTGGATGCAGGTCCGACTGAACCATGGGCAGAGCCACACTTGGGCTAGGGTGGGGTCCAACCCCACCCATTTAAAAAAATATATTAAATATTTTTAGTCCCATGTTTTCAATTGACCTAAATTTTTTTCATCATACTTGCTTCATCTCCTTGCGTGTGGCACCGCAGTGCACTACTTGTGATCTACTGCACGAGCAACTGACGCTAGCGCTGACTTCCTTGACCCTCCTTGCAGGCATCTAGCTGCGACTCAACGAACACAACTACGACCTCTCTTCTCCCTAACAGCACGCAATATTTGCACGATCATTGCTGCAGCGGCTGCCCCAACCTCACTGTCGTTGCCTTCCTCCCTCACCATCATCGAGTCATGTTCACTGCTCTCCCCATCGAGAGTTTCGTTGTCACTACTCTCCTTGCCGCAAGTGACGTCCACTCCGCCCTATCGTCGCGACTCGACAGCGACCATCGTCTCCGAAACACCAAGGCTACCCGTAGCTACCCCAACCCTGTGCTACCACCGGGCGCCAATCCTTTAAGCAATAGGTACCAAATTCCTCCCAGGACGACCATCTACGTGAACACATGGACGATCAACAGGGATTCAAATGCGTGGGAGAGACCGGTGGTGTTTGACCCGAAGAGGTTTGTGAACATGACGTCGCAGGCGGCGATGGACTCGTTTGCACACTATGACTTTAAGTTGATTTCATTCGGTAAGAGACGGAGGATTTGCCTAGGGAAGAATCTAGGGATGCTAATAGTGAAGGTGGCTCTGGCAATTGCTACCGTGAATGAGGGAGGAGGACGTGAGCATGGAAGAAGCACGTAAAGTCAGCAGCCAGCGCTAGGTAATTTTTAATCCTAGCTATGCCCCCAGAGTGAACAAAATAGTTATATTTAAGACCTGATCAACTAGAAAGGTTTTTAGTTGACTTGATAGTCGACTAGATAAGGGTTTAGGAATAGCTATTGGAGATGAACATTTGGTCTGGAGTTGTCCAGCAGACTACTGTAATGAAATTCCAAATAATTGTTGGAAGTTAAACACTCGACTGTTGGACTTGTAATCTCTTGGAGAGCTTTTAGGCACTTAGCACTCATTGATAAAAAAAATCTCAAAATTCTGATTCGCGTTCCAATCAAGTGCTCAAAAGATTCCAAAAGCTTGGATCAAGCTTGAAGGCTTCATCATCGCAGTTCTTGATAATTTAGCTTCTCCCTTATGCTTAAATATTCAATTTTTCATTTTATTCTTACGTAGAGGTGATGTATTATTATTCGATTAAAGTCTCGATTAGGGTCAAGCTTGTGGAGAGCTTATGAAATTTCATTAGTTGAGTCTATGTGTCATCATTGAAGATTATTACCTCGATTTGTAGAAGTTTATCCCATTGTCTCATTCAAAGGATAGTCATAATAAATCATTACACGAATGATGCACCAAATACATCATAGCCATGGAGTTGAAGAATATAATTTTATGTTATTATTGTATATTTAGTTTTCTCTTATATACACATATTTTATGTTACTTCGGCTATTGTAATTGAATTGTACACTAGCATATTCTAAGCTTGATAATCAAGCTTTCTATTTCCCCCTTTCCGTTGTCGATCATACCTAATGCATCGAAGATAGATCTTTATAGGTTTGGCATGACATGCACTCCATTTTATGAGAAATTTACATGTCTCTAAACTTATTCAACAAGCATAATGATGGTAAAAAAGTAAAATACTCGTCTTCAGTATTTCTATCAATCTGTTTTAGGATCAATATGGAGGAAATAAATCACGGGGACTAATCTAGTTAGTCCGAACAATGATCAGTGTATGAGAGAGAATAGAAATCTGATTACTAGTCAGGATTTGACACTCAAACCTCATGATGACAATACCCGATGCACTAGTCATCATTCTATCTCGTGGGGACTTTGTTCAACCAGCACAAGTACTATAGTGCAATGGTAAATACATTTTAAGGCTCTCTCTTCTCTATGTACTAGGATTCAAAATTTAAGGAATATAAAAAATTCATCTTGTATTTAAATTATTAGGATCATTGTGTGAATTGTCATTTGTATTTTTAAATTTATTTTAATAATTGATGAGATTTTTTTTTAAAATTAAATTAATTATCTTTCAAATTAATTGAATCATAAAAATTAAATATCCGAATTTTAAAAAAAAATACTACCCCTACTTTTACCATCTTGCTCCACGTTCAAATTAATGGCCATAAACATTCAAAGTCCTCCTGCCAACTTTGGGAAGTCTGGTTTCCCTATCAGCCTGTGTCATTTTTTTATATATATTAGGAGGATAGTTGGTATCGATCCCTATTTGAGATCTGTCAATTCCTACTACTCTACTTTGAAGGCTTTTTATAGTGATTATTGACCATGTGCTAACCGAAACCTTATGCCAATAATAAAAAAAGGCCTCTCAAATTATATAAATTATTAAAAGGATATTTTAAAAAATAAAATCAAAATATCCATCAAAATATTTTTATTAATTTAATAAAAATTATTAAAATTTTATTAAAATTTTATTAAAATTTTATTAAAATTTTATTAAAATCATTTAAAAATAATTATAAAAATTACTAAATAATTATTATAAAATATCTACTGAATAATTTTTACATGAAATAAGAGAGGTATTTTGAAAATATAACATCTAATGAAACTTCTTTTTAATAATTATTATTTTTTTAAGACATCAATTTTTCTTTTAATTTGGGATGATTTTTTGTTTTTTACCCAACTAAATAAGATCCCCGATTCTACCATATATCTATGAGAAGAAAGAAAAATTAATTTTACAGTATTCTCAACAAGCAAAAGAAATTTTGCAACCATTTCAGGAGCAAAAGAAAGTTTCGTATTTAGTATTTTTTTTTTAATTTTTACATCCTGTAACTTATACCCTAAACTTTAAATTATATAAAATCAATTTAAAAATAAAATAATAATAATAATTTAGTACTATATACTCACGGATGTTTATGAATTAATATATAAAATAATAAAATTCTATATAAAGAGAAGAAGTTGTTATGTTGTTTTTCGCACACTGCCCATGAGTGTTTTTTTTTTTTTATCATTTAGAGATTTAGTTTTAAAATTTAAAAGTTAAGATATAATATTTATCTTAAGAAAAATAAAAAAAATTATACATCTGTATGAAGCATGGATTATCATTATAAGATTTGAGAATTAAATCTTGATTAGTAATCAGATTTCTGTCATTTTCTATGTACGGATCATTATTCGGACTAATTAGATTAGTTCGAATAATTTATCTCCTCCGTGTTGATCCTGGAACAGACTGACGAGAACGCTAAAAGTGAGCATTTTGCTTTTTACTACTATGAATGATCAAAGGATTTTAATATACCGTTCATCATACATTTTACCTAATTTTTTTTTTCATTTTATTTTTTTAATTAAAATATTATAATTCAACTTCTAAATCGATTAAATTTTAAACGGTTAAAAAAATATGAAACCATCATATTTGCGATCCCCAAACTGTCTATTATTATTGAATGGAAGGTAAAACGTAGAAGTCTAAGTAATAAGTGTTTGAGTGAGGATTTACATAGACGACGATGAAATCCTTTGTCAAAATTTAATGCCTGACCACTATAATCTTATCCCAAACACTTACCAATCAATTTAAAAAAAAAAAAGCTTCGCACTTACTTGTGCGCAACTGAGCATAAAATTCCGCATAGGGTAAGTTCCTCTGTATATAAAAAGAAAAACCACTTGATAAAGTATAAAAGCTTGGCCACTGCCTACTCCCACCTCCTCTGTTCAAAGCTCACTCTCAGATTGGCCATGGAATTTGGATTCTCCTGCATCTCTTTCAGTGAAGGAACTAAAGAAAGGTGGAGGATTCCACCATGCCTTGCATCAGAAACAGAGAAAAAGGCGAAACAGAGAAGAAAAAAAAGTAGATTGGCACAATAATTCAATCTCTCTTATTCAAAAGAAAAAGGTGTTAGATTCTTAAGAGGGAAGGGAAGTGTAACTAAAAGTTTTAGTATTTAAATGATACATGATTAAGCTGTAAAAAATACAGTGATCATTCCTGTGCCAGTTAAGGTGATTCTCCCACGTTCGAGTGATATGCAAGCTTTTTGGTGGACATAAAGGAGATAAAGCAAAAGGCAACGTGGCGAGGTTTTGCACGCACCTTCGTCGTCCTCCTTAGCCTCGTCTTTCACTGCCATTTGATTCTGCTGCAACCTTAAAGTTAAAGATAAGCATGGCCTTCCCTTTCTTGTCTTTTGAAAAAAGAGAGGAAATTGTGAGGAGTCTCCCTGCAGCATTAGCATAATATTAATAGGATACAAAGTGCACTCTTGCTTATACAGGAATTCTTTTACACAAGAATTAGGGTCTTCATCTAATCAAATGAAAGTAGGGTATATATACTGTGATCAATTAGGGTCTTTGATTGCTTTGTGCCAAACTGTGGGCTGTTAGTGGTGCACTTTGATGTCATTTATTTAGATACTGAATAGCATGAGATGGTATTGACTGAAAGGAATTCTGAACATCTTTTGAAATGCTTGAATGTCTTTACTGATAACAAAAACTTGGGTGGTTGCCATCGCATAGCGAGACCATAAGAGTGTTCCAAATCTTTGAATGATCCTACTAATAGAGTTAGGAAGGCTAATTCACAAACAAAGGAGCGAAGAGAATGTTGTAGTATGCTCCTATAGTAGAAGTTGGGTAGCAACTTAAGTGGTCTAAATAAACTCATTTGATTGGGAATTTTGTTTACTTCGATAGAATGAGCAAACTAAAGATATATTAGATTTGATAGATATGGATGCGTGTGGCCCAATATTGATGCATGCATATGGAGGGGGCTTTGACTACTTAATGACCTTCACAGAAGTCAGTCACATTATGGTTAATTGTTCTTGATAAGACAAAGGAAAGAAAAACAATCACACTTAATTGAAGATGAAGAATCTCTACAAATTTGTGGCGTGTTGCAATGTAGAAAAATGAAAAAAAAATTGGTGCTTTCTGTATTCTTTAAAATAATAAAAGATGAAACTCTGCAATTCTGTGATGTGTTGCTTCGTGGAGGGAAGAAAAACAGTGCTCAAATAGAGAAAAGAGAAAGGGAACTCCTGTTGCTTCATCTACTTGCATCAGCAAAGGAGAGGTAGCAAACTTATAGAAAAGAATTATCACAATCATCAGCTGTAAATTATTGCTGAGTATTTGGAATAGAAGATGATGCCTCTAGAATTTGCCTCCTTGTTGGCTGTTAGTGTCAAAACTCTTTCCGCTGATGTAAACATGTTAGTTCTTTGAAAATTCTAAGCCGCATGAATTTTAGATATCCGAAATAAGATTTCGATTAGAAAAAACAAGAACATAAGCATGAATCTAGTATCATCAATTAAACATGACATAATAACATAATAAATACATAAACCGAAAGCGACAAAGAACCTAATTGTAGAGCCATAGTCCTTGTCTTTAGCGTCGTTCAAAGAGATCCCCTGAGGAAGAAGAAAAAGAAGAAGAAACGGAAGCAAAAGGGAAGATCTTCCAAGGGGCTTAGGGTTGACGGCGCCGAATTCTCTTGGTCTAATGGGGAACCAAGAGATGTCTCAA
>JBBUKS010000008.1:11653498-11664620 GCA_038050645.1 Hedychium gardnerianum | reverse complement strand
CTCTCTCTTGAAATGTTCTCGCATATATTGAAATTGTTCATCTAACATCAAATGATGTTGCTCTAGCAGATTTTTATTGATAGTCATGTCGTGATGAAGGGTATTTAAAATAGGTTGAAATGCAAAAAATTTAAACCTTGAAAGAGGGTGGCTACTTGAAGGCATGTGAATGGAGGGTTCTATAAGCAAAAGTTGTTTATAGGCATTTAGCATTAACCGATTTTCTTTGATTCTTATGGTGGTCAAGTCATTATTTGACAAAAATAAAGGGAATTTATCTTTCAATATAAGATTGTATACATATTCATCCCTTTTTATCATTCGTATAGCCAAACAAAACTCAATATCTAATCCGGGGGTATTTTTCACCATTTTCAATCCATCTAAGTCGCAACCTAAGACAATCGCTATATGAGTGAGCAACCCTCCCAAAATGATCGGACTAGAAAAAGAAGATTTTCCTAGTCTAACTAGGTGTTTTACAAAGAGAAACCTTGTTTCAATATTAATTTCTTCATTCATAGCTCATAAACTCAATAACTCACAATTAGGCACAATGCCTTCATTTTTACTTTGGTCAAAGATTATATGTTTCATTGCTAAGTGGATGTAACAAAAAATTAGTTTATGATGCATGTAGCCCTAGAGATAGCCGGTATAAAGTGACTTTCATTGCCCCCAAGTGCATCTCATATCTCTGAGCATTAAAATGTTTTTGAAGTTAATTATCTTTTATCACATGGCAAGTCAAAACATGCATTGAAGTCATCAAGTGTCCAAACATAATTATCATTAAACAACCGAAATGAAATTATTTCTAACTCCTAGTTATCATATTGAAAATTAATGGAATTTAAAATTTCTAAAGTGATTCTAGGATGCGTTGGGTAATTCATCTTCATAATATCATTTCATCCAACTCTACCAAATAACTATTCAACATCATTTGTAAATCCTAAAGCATCCAAAGTATCATAATCCACATATTTAGTGCAAGAAATAAGGCGATTTATCAAAGAGTTAAAACAAGATTTTTATTCATCATTTTCAAAAATAATACCAAAGTTGTTATTCATACCCTTGAAACATGCCCTTTCTTCATTTTTGGAAGTAAGTTTTTCTTTTCCCTTGTTGTTGGATGTACCTTCTTCTTGTGAGTATGATCTTCTTCTAAAATATTTCAACATCTTGAGAAAGAGTCTAAGGGAGAAGTTGAAAGATGGTTGAGAAAGAAGAGGGAAGAAGTTCTCTTTTTAGATAAGAGTAGGGGTGAGATCTTGTTGAGTGGTGAGAAGAAATAAGGGAATGAAAATGGGATGTGGGCTTGTGAGGTGAAGAAGAGGGAGAAGGAAAGGAGAAAAAGAAGAGGAAGGGGGTAGGCGGCATGGCCGTGTAACTTAGGGCACACGGCCATGTCTCTCGACTTAATAAGAGACACGGGTAGCCACACGGTAATGTTTAAAAACATGGCCTGAGGCTGAGTTTATTTCTGCCTCCTTGGCACGGCCATGTGGAATAAAGCACAACCATGTTTTAAGTCCTACTAAGAAGGCACAGCAGTGCCTGGGGGGTACGGCCTGCTCTTGAAAAGTCTCTGCCTTAGAAGTACAATCATGCTTTTTAAGTACGGCCTAGGCCTGAATTTTTGCAGTAGGGAACCACGGTCATGTTTTCTAGCACTGCTTGAGCTTGAGAAGATTTTGGATGTGTGGCACGGTCTGCCTTTGACTCCTGCTGATGGGGAGTATGGCCGTGTGGGGAAAAACACACCCCGATCTTGCTTCTTATTTTGAGGCCCTTCCTTTAGCTTTTTCAGCTTGTTCTCCCTCTATTGGCCCTCCATGCCCGTGGAAATTCTACAGCTAGCTCGTGTGGATCTTTAAACCTACAAAAGAAAAGAGAAATATTAACAAACAAAGATGAAGAAACAAAAACTTTATCTAAAGTAAACTCTTGGATTGCCTCCCAAGAAACGCTTGTTTAAGGTCATTAGCTCGACCCCTTGTTTGGCTCAACTTGGAGCCTTAGCCTTGAAGGGGTTATGTTCCCCTCCTCCATGGCCATCTTGGCTCGGATCCCTTCTTTTCATCCTTGCTTTCGCTGGGATGACGTACTTTTCATCCTTGCTCGGATCCCTTCTTTGAACTCTGTTTTCGCTCTTTTTCACGCCCTATCAAAGAAAATAAACAAGTGCAGCTCTACAAACTAGAAAAGTATCAAAATGAAGCATGAATAGATGAAAATATAAAATATATACACATGAAATGGGATAGGATGTGTGTCAAACTATGATAAAAATCCTATATGAAATGCACATGTTACTTAGCCACTGTCGGAGTGATTATTGATGTCAAAAATTACATACTCTCCTTGGCGGTAGGCAAGGATAAAATTGAGTTTGATTTATCAAAGGCTATTGACAATTTGCATGTTGAAAATTTGTGTCATAAGATAGATAAGGTTTGTGGGATTGAAGAACGACCGTCGAATGAAATACCAAACCAAGAAAAGAGTAGATCTTCGAACTAAAAGAGTAACAACAATAAAATTAAGTAGAAATAGGGTGTGCAAATACAAATTATGCTCATGAAAACCAAGAGAATATATGACAAACAATGCTTATAAACATGAATAATTTATACACATCACTTGCACCACGCCACAACTTGTCCCATGCTCACAAAGCTCTCTGCTCACTCCTCTCTGCACTGTTCCTCAGTTATCTCTAGTACCTCCACTACACTAGCTCCTAGGCGTAGCTTCGGTGATCATAATGCCTAACCTTGCTCCACTGCATGTCATAGCACTGTTGAGAAGACAGTGTCGCATGCAGCAGCATAGCACTATGCTGCTTTGGTGCAATAGTGCAGCGCTACTGCTCTCTCTCCGGTGAAGGTCGTTGCAGCTCTGTTGGTGTAGCTTCTTGTTGTTTTGTGCTAGCTAGCGGCTAGTAGTTGTAGCTCTGTCAGTGTAGTTCCTCCCTCTTTTGCGCTAGCCTAGCGGTTGCCCTGTTTTCCAACAACCAGCCCAGCTTGGATGCATCTGTCTCATGGCCACATAAAGCAAATCAAGGATAAGCTCAAACGAGTTGTTAATGGTTCACAATCAATTTCATAATATATGTAGTTTATTAAATGTCATTCTGATGAACTTGCTGCCCTTGGTAAACTAATGGATCATGAGGACCTCATTGAAATAATTCTTGCTGACTTGGACGATGATTACAAAGCCATTGTTAACATTATTGAAGGTCGAGAAACACCAATTTCCTTTGATGAATTACATGAAGAGTTGATTAATCAGGACTATCCTTGCGCCATTATCAGTCCTCAGCCTCTCCTCTTCCTACCATGGCCAATGTAGCAACTGGCCAGGCTTGATCCAACGTCCGTAATTTTTATCCTCGATAAAACTGGCGGTAATCACAACAACAGTCTACTTTGTCCAATTCAGTCTCTTCTGGCAACTCTCAACAGAGTCTGTCATGCCCATTTTTGGGAAAGTGTTAGGGGTGTCATACTTAGGGCCACATAGTTTCTCAATGTCCATTTTTTTAGATTGTATTTATTCCCTCTGCATCATAGACTACTGCCCGGCTTTTGGACAATGGTGCATCTCATCATATTACCCCTACCCTCAACAACCTGTCGTTGTATCCTCCATATGATGGTTTTGATGACATTGTCATTGGTAATGGTACTGGGTTACATATCACTCACACGGGTTTTACTACCTTAAATACTGCCTCTCATAATTTTAATTTACAGAATGTTTTGTGTGTCCCCACTATAAAGAGAAGCCTTATCTTTATTTCTAAATTTTGAACATCTAATAAAACTTCTATTGAATTTTTTTCCACTTCTTTTTGTGTGAAGTATCTACAGACGAGGGCACCACTACTACATGGGTGAACAAGAGATGGTGTTTATGAGTGGTCGGACTCACCAACTTCCTCCTCTTCCCTCATTGTGTTTTCCAGTATCAAAGCTTCTCCTTCTGAGTGGCATCATCATTTAGGACATCCGTCTAAGTCTATTTTTAGACACTTATCTACTAACTTCAATTTAGATTGATCATCAAGGTTATCACATTCATTTCATTGTAATGATTATCATTGCAATAAAAGTCACAAATTACCATTTTCTCAATCTTCAATTGTCTCTACTGCTCCTCTACGAATTAATTTTCTGATGTATGGACCTCCCCTATCTATTCCATTGACAAATACAAATATTACGTTATTTTTGTTGATCACTTCACCCACTACATCTGGCTTTATCCCCTTCAACACAAATCTGATGTCTCTTCCATTTTTCCACGCTTCAAAGCTCTTGTTGAAAATTAATTTAAACAAAAAATTATCACATTTTATTCTGACAATGAGAGGGAATACATATATTTATCTTCGTTCCTAGGTCAACATGGCATTTCACATCTCACATCACCACCTCACACTCCAGAACACAATGGTTTCTCTGAGCATAATCATCGTCACATTATTGAAACTAGTCTTGCTCTCCTATCCCGTGCCTCTTTGCCTCTTACCTTCTGGTCCTTTGCCTTCTCCACAACAACCTACTTCATCTATCGCATGCTCACTACAACTCTTCATATAGTATCTCCTTACCATAAATTGTTTGGCTCTCCTCCCAATTACTCCAAACTTTGCGCTTTTCGGTGTCTCCACTACCCCTAACTTTTCCCACTTCTCACAAACTTGACCCTCACTTTGTATCTTGTGTCTTTCTTGGTTAGTCTCACACTCAAAGTGTCTATCTATGTTAGGATCCCACCCCTTTGAAAGTTTCTATCTCTCATCATGTTCATTTCATCGAGTCCATTTTTCCTACGTCTGGTCTTCAACCTACCCTTCTTCATCCTGATTGTTTATTAATTATATCAAGCATGCCAAGATGAGTAGATACTTGACTGTGGAAGAAGACCAAATAGACCAAAATCAACTAGATACCTGATAGTCAAAAAGTCTAACGAGTGTTAGTAGATAGAAAATTCAAGTGGGTTTAGATTAATTAGACACTTTGTTGATGAGAAATTCACATGGGTTAGGTAGGCAAAATATTTGACACTAGAACAGACTAGAACAGTTTAATAATAGGTGTTGATAGTGGAAAGTTCTAACAAGTCAACAATAACTAGATGTTAGATAGTGGAAGTTCAAGCAAGTTGACGAGGATTGGATGCTTGGTAGTGGAAGTCCAAGTACGTTAGTGAGGATCGGATACTTGGCAAAGAACGTCCTAATAGGTTATAGATGATTGGATGTTAGGCAAGTGACAAAATTCTAAGAAGGTCAAGAAGCACCGAATGTTTGGCAATAGTAAAGTTCTGACAAGTTAAGGTTGACCTGAGACTGAGTAACGAGTGAATTCCTAAAGACGAGTATCTAGGCAAGTGAAGTCCTAGTGAATCAAGATCGATGAGTATTGGGCACATAAGGGAGTTCCAAAGATATGGAGTCTTTTATCATGGCTTGGATTCAGCCTTAATGCGGTTGGAATCAATCAATCAATTGGTAAAGTAGTTTTAGTTGATTGATAATTTGAAAGTACAAAGTTGTGGTTTGAACAAATCTGAGGTATAACAATCGACCGGTGAAAAATTAGTTGTTGATTAATGGCTAGTTGACTAGGCTAGTCAATTGATAAATAGAAGCCAACGAACAGAATGTTTTTCAGTTGATTGTTCAATTGACCGTTGGCAAATCAATCGATTGATGAATGTTGATCAGTCAACTGCTTATATTATAGGTAGTCGTTGATGGAGCCATTGGTGGTTGCATGTACAGATGACTTAGATAAGCAATCGTCTAGTAGATGATAATCAGTCGACTGATGATGTGACAGTCGATTGATAAGCGCTTTCTAGTCGACTATTCGGCAGATTCTAAATCTGAGATGAGCAATATAATAAAAAGACTCAAGGAGTTGTTGGGAAGGTACGATGCACTACAACAATAATTAGGTTTAGCGACCAAAATTTTGATCGCTAATTGTTCTCTAATTGCAGTTAGCGACCGAACTTTTCGATCGCTAAAAGTTTGGTCACCGATCGAGTTTAGCGACGAAAATTAAATATATGTCGCTAACCTTTGCGACAAAAAGTAAATTCTTGTCGCTAAGATTAACGACGGACATTTAATGTTCGTCGCTAATTAGCGATGGATATTTACTTTTTGTTGCTAATTAGCGAGTTAAGATTAGCGATGGAAAATATGTTTCCATTGCTAATTATCGAGTTAAAATTAGCGACGAAAATGTTATTTTCATCTCTAATATTGCCATTTTTTGGTAGTACCTCCCCATTTTCGCTGTTAAATCCTATTTACAATATCACACAACCATACATTCAGCATACAAACCATCACAAAACACATCCACGATACATTCACAATCAACACAAACATCCACGATACATTAACAATCAACACACATCCACGATATACATTCAACACAAACATCATTCACAAACCAAACCAACTATCACAAATAACATCTATACACATTAAGAAACATCCACGATACATTATCCAAACAAATCGATCCATGATGCAAACCATCCACAATACATTATCCAAACAAATCCATCCATGATACAAACAATTCACGATACAAACTATCACAAGTCATCATATCCAAAGAACATTCATACCTAAAAATATTCCATGATACAAACAAATCCATCAATAATGTGAAAAACACATCCTAACAAACACATCCATCAATAAAGTAGCAACACATCTAAATCCATCACAAACATAATTCACTTGAAACAAAAACAAGGACATATCAACACATCCTATCCTACTCAAAAAAGTACATTCATCATCATCTCATCCTGCAGTAAGTAAAATATGATATGTTATTAAAAAAATAAGGGAGAAATTACTCATATATGAAAAAAAAAATCATGCTCGTATATGAATTTAAATATAAATAGATATACACAAGGGCAAAACTACTTATCAGAAAAATGCACAAATAAACACAAGTTTTACATGTTTTAAAAAATTATACCTTAATGAGAGTTTGAATTTTTGGTGATGGTGATAGAATATACCTTTATCTATATTATTCCTAAAAATATGTAATATAATTAAAGATACATATAGTATCAAAAATAACAAAACTATTTTGCATTTTTTATGAGTGATAAACAAAAAAGCTAAGTCAACACACCTCATATAAGTTACTTTTCAGTAGTGTTCAGGTCCTGAGTCTCCTAGGAGTCTATACCATGCGACATTGGAAAAACAGGACTCATTAATTGAACATTGCGAAAGAATTCTTGCATATGTCGCTCTACTACCAACTTGACCCGATCATCAATGGGCTGGTCTAATGCAATGACCTTATTCCTCAATTCTTGATTTTCTCTCTCTAACGCTTCCACTCGAGATGATGAAGAAGTGGGATGACCCTTGACCCTAAGAGTCATAACATGATCATATACAACTTTTGCTTGGGAGCCAAGGCCGTAGAGAGAGTTCTTTTTCCTTCCACCAACAACCTCATAATAAATCTCATTTACAGAATTGGTGGATAGAATTTTTAACTCCTCTCCCTCTATAGTAGGTTGAGACGTCTGTGAAACTCAAGTAGTCATTTCATCCTATGTAAAACAAAAAATTATTAGTATCAAATATATAATTAATAAAGCTAGTCATTATTAATTGTGAACGATAAAGATTGAAAATCGACAAATGTGTCATCCTTCTTTTGTTGCATCTTGAAAAATACTTCCTAAGATGTGGGGTGGTCTTTGTAAAGTATATTCCTGCATACATAAATTTTATTATAAATTAAAATAAGTTCATCTATAATTAAAAAAAATAGTTTAAACTTTATTGTAAACTCACCAAGTCTATTATATGCTCTATAATATATCGTGATTTAGTTGTATGCTTTGTGGATCCAACGCTTGGGCCGACAAGCTTAGTATTTCTATTATTTTGAGCTGTCGTCGAATTTTACTACCATTTTTCTATAGCCCAATTATTTCTCTATGTATCCCAAATCTCAACTGATACATGGGATGGTCTTGTTCCCTTCTTTCTCTACTTGTATAATAAGTCCTTGTATAATTTGACATAATAATTATTCCAAGTTTCTTTAAATTGTGTCTCATGTCCTAGCTCCCAGATATAGTGTTTCTGCAACAATATCAAGAAAATTAGTATAAAAAGCTATTATATTATTCAGTATCAATAAAATTCAAATTACTTAACAAAAACTCCCCATAATAAAAATCTTTTAAATCTTTGTCTACATGGCTCCACATAGAACCAGAAGTGCACACTCGTTCTTTAAATTTTTTTTGTAATGTACACAAATATACGATGACCATCGAGAGTAAAACTACATGAATTAGCTTTCAATTTAACCTCATAATAAATAAAAGATTAGATGAATTGGAATTACTGATAAGATTAATACTTACCAATCCTCAAAATAATTTGGCCCCTGTGCACAACTATAGTATTTGACATGACTAGGTTTGTAAAACAACGTTATAAAACATACACATGACAAATAATATTCAAATCAGAACAACAATGTCTTACATGGTAGAACTAAAGAGATTTAGATCTAAAAAAATAATAACATTAATAACTTACATAATAGAACTAGTGAGATTTAATAATCTGAATCATTAACATTAATAGTTTGTAAGTCATCATCGCTAAACTCTATTAGTACATCAAACTCTTCACTGTTGAACATCTCTCCATCATCTATTCCTTTATAAGTGATATTAACATCTATAAGTAATTTTGATGCTGCTTAAATTTATGAATCAACTGAATGTATCTCCACTTCCTCACTTTAAAATATATCATAATTTTGGGTCGTGATGGAGTTTGACATTTCTATGGTGGAGCGAGATTTCATTCGACAAACTGCTAACTATTCACTAGATCTTCTTCACTTTGTCGGATATTCAAAATAGAAAACTTGACCAGCTTGTACCGTGAAAATGAAGGATTCAAACTTGTTGAATCTTTTATTTGCATTAACCTCAACTAAATTATAATTTAAATATATTCTGGTACCTATTATTGGAGTCGGATCATACCATAAATATTTGAATAATATACATATTTTTATGAGTAAAGCAGGATATTTGACCTCCATGATTTTGTCAAGTCTACCATAGTAATCAAATTCAGTATTATTGTTGGTGATAGATCCTTTCATGCAAACACCTAAATTATATGTTAGTGTGTGTGAATCACGTTGTACCGCAAAAAATTTGAAGTCATTAACATAACAATCATAGTAGACTCTTATGTTATGGAGAGATCCTGATACAAGATTATGTATCCTTTCATCTTAGACATTTGATATTCTATAGTCATTCACCTAGAAAAGTAGTTATGATATAAATTATCGATTAAATAATACACTTGTACGAAAATTAATTTAGTCTATAACTTACATAGATTTGAAACCAGAATGCAAATTTCGTCTCTAACTTCTTCTCTACCTCATTTGCACCTATTGATGAATTTTGTAGTTGTAGTTATTATTCGTACAAGTTGTCAAAGAAGTTAATTTTAAGACATACGGGATAACAAACAAACACATAATGGATAAATGTTTGAATATAGAAGTTAACTCACTTTATGTAAGGTTTGAACTCATCATAGTTTAGGAGTATGTATGTTCTTGCAACATAGTATTCTTTTTCATTTAACCATCTACAAGCAGATGTACCCATTGGCTTTCCAGGAAACTTGAAAATAGAAAGTATATCTGGGTCTATCGGCTGAGTATCATTAAAACTTTGAAAATACTTGCGCTGTCTGATTTTCATATTATCAGCAAAATAATATGAGCTGAAAGAAGATCTTTTTTCAACCAAATAAGTATTACATATTAACCCCTCAACTCTTGCTTTATTAGGAGAATTATTTTGTAATCTTCTCAAAAATCGTTCAAATGGATACATCCATCTATACTGCACAGGACAGCTAGTCGAGCCTCATAAGGTAAATGAACTAATAGATGTTCCATTGAATAAAAAAGTTGGGTGGAAATATACACTCAAGTTTACATAGTATCAAAGGTATTTTTGTTTCCAGACGAAGCATTTCAACTAACATAATAACCCTCAATATTAAATCTCTGAAAAATAAACTCAATTTTGTGAGTACTTGCCAAGCATTATTAGGAAGTAAGTCATGGAAAGCTATTGGAATAAGTCTTAGCATTAACACGTGACAGTCATAACTCTTCATTCTAAACATTTTTAATTTGTTCATATCCACACATCAAGCCATATTCAAGGCATACCTATCTGCAAATTTGATTTCTTTCAACCAACTACATAAAGCTTGTTTACCTTCTTTGTCTAATGTATAACAAGTTTTTGAAAATTTATTAGTTATTTCATTCTGATGCAACTCAAGTCTACTAACTATTCTTTCAATTCCTCACATGATTTTGTTGTGTCTTTAGTTTTTTAGGAACATTCATCATAGTATTGAAGATATTATTGGGGAAAAAAATCTCAACATACATCACATCTAAATTATGTCAAATAAGTAAATACTTCCAATATGGCTACTCCCAAATATACTTCTTGTCTTTTAACCACACTTGCATACTCTAAGAATGTATTTATTTCAATCATTAGAACCCATCTGAGTTACTTGTACATATCCATAGTTGTTTATTTCCTCAAGTATTTCGTCTTCTGACTTCATTACAGGTGGAAGTTTTTTTACCACTATATTCTTTATGAATGATTTCTTATTTTGCCTTAAATGATGCTCTCTTGGTAAAAATTTACGATGATTATCAAACCAAGATACCTTCACACTATAAGGTAATAAAAATGCATTAGACTCTGTCATGCAATGTGGACATGCTAATTTACCAACCGTGCTTCATCCTGACAATATTGTGTTGGGGTTGCAAGGTTGCAAATAAAGTTTCACATTGAAAATATATGGGAAAGATCATGGGCTTATAAGGAAAAGATATCTCCATTGGTATGAGGCCTTTTGGGTAGAGCCCAAGAGAAAAACCATGAGGGCTTAGGCCCAAAGTGGATAATATCATACCATTGTGGAGATATCTAAATTCCTTCGGTCCTAACA
>JBBUKS010000008.1:11612652-11625416 GCA_038050645.1 Hedychium gardnerianum | reverse complement strand
AGCGATGTTTTGGAGTGACATTTCGATCCAGGTATTGGGGATGTTGATAAGGCTTGGGTGTCCTCCCTGATTAGGCCAATTCCGAGGGGCTTTTCGCTGCTCTATCGCTCACCTCAGTTCCCGAGCGTACTATTGACAATCTCGAGTTGAGTGAGTATCATTCTCATGGAAGACATAATACTGATCTGACACAGGTGACCCTCGACCGAACTCAGGGAACGAGTCGGGAGCCATTTCTACTGTTTGCACCACCTTATCCTTCTTCTGTTTGAGATACACCCTGCTTTTCAGGGGAGAGAGGAGGAGCTCGACAGTCTGCTGGGGTGGAACTAATAGCCGAGGTTGGACTTTCCCTTCTTTTGGTGGACTGGGCCTCTTCCACCTGAATGTATTTGAGGGCCCAAACTTGCAATCCATCAAAATTGGCAGGAGGTTTCTTGACCAGGTCTGAAGAATTCTCCATCTGTTAAGCCTTGGGAAAAGACATTGACTTTCACTTTTGGGATAACCGAGGGAGTATCTATGGCCACCCAATTAAATCTTTCTAGATTGTCTTTCAATGGTTCTATGAATTTCTATTTGAGGGCAAACAGATCATACATAGTCTTTTGATATCGCCGGCTGGCAGCAAAGTGCTGCATGAACACAATCTTAAACTCCTCAAAACTATGAATGGAGGAAACGGGGAGTCGATTGAACCATCTCTGCGCTGGGCCTAAAAGCGTCATTAAGAAGACTTGACATTTGATGTCATCCATGTACTGGTGTAACAAGGAGACATTTTCAAACTTGCATATGTGATCTTTCGGATCCGTGGTTACATTATACTCCCTGATCTATAATGCTCAAAAATATTGGGACAATTCATCCCGTAGAATATTTCCAGTGAAAGGGGGACCGGGAGCTGTTTTTACTCCACCTGGCATGGTGCTTTCTCTTTTTAGAGGGCCTTGATGCGAGATCTTCCCGTACGATTCCACGGATGATTCTTGTGCCATGGAGGGGCCTACTTGGGTGAGAATCATCCCGCGAGGTGTTTCCCCCGGCCAGGTTGTCCTAAGACTGGGTGCTGGTGGTGCTCCCATCGATCCAGACAGATCCCTTCCAACAGCTGGCGTGGGCGATGTGGGTGGTCGTGGTTGTCCTTACAATACTGCCTGTACTATTGTGGCAACTAGCTTGTTGAAGTCCTCTGTCGCCATAGTGATAACGTTGGGTGGGTCAGTGTCACTCATCTTTTTATCGTCCTAGTTCAGATCTTAACTTAGTGTTCCCATAGACGGTGCTAATTTGATCCTTCCTAGGAACACCGACAAGTGACTCACTAGTGATTGGGTGTGGATGTTGTCATCGATCATCAGGTAGCAAGAAGAACTTGGGGGGAGGCCCGCGTGTTCCCACCTGAGATAGGCTAGGGAAGATACAGTTAGAATGACGGCTAGGGAGTTCCCCGACATAGTTACTCCGATGCCCAAGTCAGTTGAAGTGGAACAAAAAAGATGAAGATTAGCTAGAGTTTATAGATGTGAATATGTGCATACCTACGCCTACGGGGGCAGACAATCTTTTATAGAGTTTGTGGACTCCTCCACGTTCTCCATGTGCCTCGCTATTTTCGCCCACGTTACTTCATTTACTCCTATTTACTAGGGGTAAATGGCTGCGTTGCCGCATTCTCCGCAGAGTAACACCCTCATTTTCTGCGTCTATTTCGGAGCAACGATTATCGATTTTCGGTAGATGCGGGGATACTATGATCGTGACCCAGGTAGTCAAGGACTATTGAGAGCCGAGGGCTACTAGAAATCGGGGGGTCCAAAGAGCAGGGGCTACTGGGAATCGGGAGATCCAGGAGTCGGGGGCTACTAGAAATCGAGAGATCCAAAAATCGGGAGGCTGATGGTAGCTAGGAGTACTAGGAGCCGGGAGCTACTGGGAACCGAGAGGCTGTTGGTAGCCGGGAGTATCAGGAGCCGGGGGCTACTGGGAATCAAGAGTTCTAGGAGCCAGGAGGCTGTTGGTAGCCAGGAGTCTTGGGAGCTGGGTGCTACTGGTCTCTTTTGACCGTCACCTCTACTTCTATGTTGACTTTTCCACCACGTGACACCCCCCGATTACTTTTCGTATCTATCAATAAAATTCTTATCAAACTTATAAATAGATAAAGAAACTCTCAAAATAAATAAATAAATTTATAATATCAAACTCACTTATCAATTAAATAAGTTTAAAAATATAATAACCAATCAAATAAATTTAAAATATAATAATTTCAAATAATTAAATAAATTTAAATTAAGAGTTTGATAATAATTAAATAAACCAACTTCAAATTAAATTTGAATTAAACTCAGAAAAATCAAATCTAGTTAAACTTGAGCACATGTTTTAATGACTTAGTTGATTTTAAATTTACGTTGACTTGATTCCGTAATCTTATCAAATAAATTTCAACAACATAAAATATAAAACTTGACTTGAGTTTACGACCTTAAATATAGTAAGCTGCTATTTTGAAGTTGTCTTGACAGTCGTGTACAGTGCACCTGATCAACTTGTGGTCTAAATATAAGAGATTTTACCTATTTTTAGCTTGTTGATACATAGACAAGTCAAGTAAAGTATTTTTTTTTGATAAATTAAAAAGGCCAATTTAATATAAATTAGCTAATTTACAAATTATCTTGTGATGGTATTTTGATGGTGCAAGTTGATTAATTTACAAATCAGTTTGCAGTTTAACAATCGTAAATTTTGACCACTTTGAGCTTATCAATACTGCTAGAGAGAAATATTTGATTTTGTTTTTTGCTCTAAAAGATTATTTTAATAAAGAAAATCATTTACGAGAAACTTATCTTAATTTAAAAATTCATGGCGAGATGATTTAAAGGTTTATGTGCCAATTTTAATAGTAAAAATTAATTTTCAAATTAGTTAACACTACTTGAGAGAATAAATTTAGATTTTTTATAAAAAAATTATTGCACAAGTTGATTTATAAATAAACCTTGTGCAGTTTCTAATAACGCAAAATAGTTTGAAAATTAACTTGCAGCCTAAAAATAAATTAAAAAAAAATTATTTTTGAGTTAATCAATAATACTAAAGAGCTTAAAATTTTTAAATATTTATTTTGATGAAAAATTCACCATAAATTGATTTATAAATTTGCTTACAGTATATTTTATTCACTGCATAAAACTATTGCCTTCCAATCAACATTTCAATAAAGATCAAGTCAAAATCACAATTTAAAAAAAATGCAAAAGACATTAAAAAAGAAGAAGTAAATTTATCCATTCAATATATTTCAGGAATCGGATATTGGATTTTTTTTTTTTTTGGCTTGTTTATCAAGAGGAGAATAAAATATAAAAGATCTGGCGTCATCAAACTAGATACGGCAAATTGAATATTTGTAAATTGTGAACCAAATCTATAAATATCTTGCAAGATCCGACAAAACGAATTCTAAGAAACTCCAAAAGATAATTTTTTTTTTTCTCTTGCCGTTTAAATAAAAGCTTTGGTTGGATTGGCATCCTCCAGTCCAACTCACCATCCGTCAATTAAGCTTTGACCAGTCATTTGTCTGCAGACCTAGCTTTGGAAAGCATCCAATGCACAAGTCGACGCAGAATCAGACCCGGTGAGAGTTTTTTTTTTACAAATTAATTTTTAAAATAATCGATCCGATTTAATTAAAATTTTTCATCGGTCTCAAAAATAAATCATGAAAGCATAATATTAAATCATCCTATTTGTGAAAATAAACTCATGATTTTTTTTTACTTATGAGCACGGCCGAAGCAAGGTCGAGTAATCTACCTGGACTGATCATGAATTGTGAATTACTTGGTGTCAACGCGATCACTCCTGACTGCTTCTTATTTCTCTTGTTGTTTTTTTCTTTCTTCTACAGTAAATTTAAATTTTATCTACGTCGGACTCCGGGCTACAGCCTGGGTAGTTTTATATTTGGCTTCGCCCTTGCTTATGAGTACTTCAGTCCATAATCGTCACAGTTCAAATTTTCTGTTAAATTCCACTTCAAAAATGTTCTAACCGAAGATTGAATTGCGACACTACGAAAATCTCCGTTACGTTTTAACTGCACCATGTCCGTGAGGGCGAGATTTTTTTAATTTTTTTTCAAAGAGATTCAGCGGGCATTCAATGCATGATTGGCATGCCAAGACTCTGTTTTATTTGATTGATTATTCATATGCCTGCCGCAGCCAGCGAGTAAGAAGTCGTAGTTTCCCATCTCAACCACCGCCATGATCAACACCTTAATCCTTGGTCCTCACTGCTGCTTTACGCCATCTCTCCTCTTTTTATTATATATATATATATAATAATTGATGTAGAGAAAGAGAGAGATCACAATTGCTTTGTTAGGAGTGCGGAACCCCCGCACCGAAAGCGACGCGTAAACTGGTCCCGGAGGCGGCGGCGCAGCGGCCGAAGCGTTGTTCTTGCCTTTTGGAATGGAAGCTGAGCCCGAAGTGGTAAAGTAAGCGGCGGCGGCGGCGGCAGAGAGGAAGCAAGGGCGACTGCAGTTGTATTTATATTAAGAATAATACAGCACAACCAGCGAAGAGAGAGTACGCGTGCCAAAAGAAAGCGAAGGGGGAGAAAGAAGAACCAATAGAGAGAAGCAAAAGACGCAGCTAAATTAATACTCTAACGTATCGCCATTGCTCGACGCGCCGTTTTCTCCTCGTCTCAGCCGCCACACTCGCTCCCCTTGAGAGAGAGAGAGAGAGAGAGAGAGAGAGGAGAGGGTGCTTCTGCTCGTATAAGAGAGATGAAGTATATGAAACTGGGATCGAAGCCGGACGCGTTCCAATCGGACGGTCGTAATATCAGGTTTACCCTTTCCCTTGTTTCTTGATTTCTCATCCTCTCAAAGTCCTCCCTTGCGATGCATCCTGTGATTTCTTCTTCTTTCGCTTTGTCTTTGCATGAGTGTCGATTTTTTTGGGTGCAAATTTTTGGTCTTCTTGTGGCGATGATAAAAACAGGAGAGGAGAGGCGATGCTTGCCGAAATCGAAGGAGGTGAACAAGAGGATTTTTTGGATTAGGAGTATGATGCAGTAGATACAGCCCTTTCTTTGACTTCGATTCCAGGGTGGTGGATATGCTTTTGAATGATTGAAATAGAGGCATTGCATTATTGCAATATCGTCCCACTCGATGAACGGAGTGGAAGACTCCCATGCTTACAGTTCGTCATTTCCCTATCTGAATGAGACTTCCTTCCTGTAATAGTTGGACCACTGCGCGCCTATTTAGGTTGCTGGTCTGGTGTTTTCAGGCCTTCTTTTCAGCTTGGCAAGGACTATGTCCATTAGCAACTACATGACCTTTGCTTTTCCTCTTAGGTACGTTTCAAACAGTAATTATTGAAGAGGTGCTCCATCTCATTACCTCTCCAGTCGTGTACAATTACCCAACTGCCTTCTAGTACTGTTCGCATCATTAACTCCTGTCTAGATCTTGAGTCGGGCGCATTGGAGTAGCTACAATTTACTGACTGCTACACTGCATACTTAATCTGTTTAAAAATATTCATAGTAGCTATGGCTTCGTTGCTATTACAATGTTGATTCAACCATGTTCACTTACCATTCACGTTCGTAGCTACTACAACTTTTGTAGCAACTATAGTTGCCACTACATGTGTAACATCTATGACTTTGTAGCTGCTACAACGCGTTCGACCAGTTCAGAATTTAGATGAGAGATAATAATGAGAATAATACTGAACTATACTGGAGGACAGTTGGGTAATTGTTTGATAGTGGGGTGGGGTCCTTTTTTGATAAAAAATCAAAGTGGGGTGCCCTTTTGATGATTTGGAAAAAAAAAAGCGCCCTTTTGATTTTTGCCCTAGTTATTTCATAATTTGGTCCGTCTTTGTGAGTCTTAACAATAGTGAAAAAAATGGAGGAAGCAAGAGCGAGACTGTTATTTAATCAATTGAGCTGAAGTCGATCGTTGCTTGTGCTTGTACTTCCAAAAGTTGGTTGCCATAAGCTTGAAGAGTTACTGAATACCTACTTGTATTTTTTTTTTATGTATTTCGAATATAAGATTGTTTAAGGTTAGCTATTGATGATCAACCCATGCAGATTTTTCGTGTCTGAGCTACCAGCAGATGTCTTTGTGCATGTGGATGAAGTGAGATTCCATTTACACAAGGTAGAGCTCTATCCTTGAATCCACAAATTACACTGAAATAAGGATGTCCAACTGCTTGTTTAGTATGGAAGTCTAAACATACATAAGAATTTTCTTTAGGATATGCATTTGCCGGCCTAAAAAGCTATTTGCAATCATACTCTATTTGGGTTGTTTTCTTCAAGATAACATTCTTCTAGATATTGAGTTTAGATTGCATGTTGATGTTAGAAGTGGTTCCTGAGCAGTAGCAGTAACTTCACTGTGACATCTTTTTGGGTCTCAATCTGACTGTTGAGTTATCCTGTTCATTTGTTCTTATGATTGCATATTTCAAATTTCTCAATGCAGTTTCCTCTATTATCGAAGAGTAGACGACTACGAGGGTTAGTGACTCAGGCTTGTGACAACAGCAAAGATGAAATATTCTTGCATGATTTTCCAGGAGGATCAAAAGCCTTTGAAATATGTGCTAAATTTTGCTATGGCATGATTGTGACTCTCAGTGCCCACAATGTCGCGGCTGCTAGATGTGCAGCAGAGTACCTTGAGATGACCGAGGATGTTGATAAAGGAAACCTGATACACAAGATTGAGGTTTTCCTCAACTCGAGCATCTTACAGAGTTGGAAAGATTCTATTATTGCGCTACAAACCACAAAGCTTTTATTACCATGGTCTGAGGAAGTGAAGTTGGTCGAAAGATGTATCAAATGCATTGCTTCTAAGACATCTACAAACCCAAGTAATGTTAGTTGGTCTTATACTTGCAACCGTAAGTGGACTGCGTCTGGTAGCGTAGTTGAGATTGAACAAGGAACACATGAAATTCCACCAGATTGGTGGATTGAAGATATATGTGAGTTGGATATTGAGCTTTATAAGCGAGTGATGATTGCTGTGAAATCCAAGGGGAGGATGTCGTCGGAGATTATAGGAGAGGCACTAAAGTTCTACGCACTTCGATGGTTGCCAGATTCTTATGATGCCTTGGTTGCTGATGATTATATGAGAAAAAACAGGATTCTGGTGGAGACCATTATCTCTCTGCTGCCTTCAGATAAATGTGGGGGGTCATTGTGCAGGTTCCTTCTGAAATTATTGAAAGTCGTCATTTTGGTTGGAGGTGATGATCTAATGAAGGAAGAATTGATTGATCAGATTAGTGTGCAGCTGCACAAAGCTTCAGTAAAGGATCTACTTGTTCCAGCAAAGTCTGATGGTAATACGATATACGATGTGAATCTGGTACAATGCCTAGTGAGTAAATCTCTGATGCAAGTGAATACGGAAAATGACATAAGCTTTGATAAGAGTGACAACAAGTTTGTTGAAATTGCTTCCCGGAACAAAGTTTTACTGGCCTTAGGAAGGCTCGTTGATGGTTATCTTGCTGAAATAGCCCATGATCCAAATTTGTGCATTTCTAGCTTCATTGACATCGCTAAGTCAGTTCCTGAAGAAGCTAGACCCGGTCATGATGGATTATACACGGCCATCGATATCTATTTGAAGGTGTGTTATCTGTTAACTTGTAGATGTTTGGGGGGAAAAAATTGAAAAATATACTTCAATTTCCTTTTTTATTTTAAAAATCAACTGTTCAAATATATATCGAGTGTGATCCAATTTGAACCTATGCATTGTGTGAGATCATCAAGATTCAATGCTTTTTATTGATGTTATGGAAATCGCTTGAGAAATTTATGATATTGCCTATTTGTCAGTATCATCCAGACTTGACGAAAGAGGAAAAGAAAATGATTTGTGCTTTGATGGACGTCAAGAAATTCTCATCTGAAGCCAGCATCCATGCAGCACAAAACGAGCTACTGCCTCTCCGCATCGTTGTCCAAGTGCTCTTCTTTGAGCACTTGAAGATATCAGGGGTCATGCCAAACACAACTGATGACATTTCAATGTGTCAAGCAACCATGGATGGAGATTGCGACGGGAGAATTTTGGATCACCATAACATCCTGAAGCATCAAATGGAGAACTTGAGCATAAAGGCCGATGATTACCAAAATGGTGAAGAAAAAAAGATAGTTAAAACTAGATCCACAAGGATATTCGACAAGTTGTGGATAGATAAAGGGCAACGCGAGACTGGTAAAAGATCCGAAACATCTAGGAGCTCACAAAGTACGCCGACCTTTGTCAAACGTGGAGAAGACAAAACTACTGGATCTTCAAAGAACACAAAACACTCTATATCATAACAAAAGGGTTCTCGTCCCGAGTTTCTTTTCTACACATTGTACAGAAACAAAGAAAAAAGTGGCAGTGTGCCTGGTACATGCAATTGCAAATTATTAGCTAGATATCACAGGTATGAAACATCTGAGGCAGTTCGTTTAGATACAATGATGATAAGGAAGAAAATGAAGAAGAGAAGCAAACAGACACGAAAGGGTTAGTGTTGTGTGCTTTGCATCTTCATCGTTGTCATTTTTTGGGCTTTAGTTTACTGATGTGTGGCAAATTGTAATACTGTGTTTGGGATTGAAAAGTTCTAACAAGATTGTGTAGTTCAAAGAACAATGAATACCCAACATTCGAGGAGATGAGGTGAGATTGTATGTAGTAATTAAAGATGGTGACCACTTTGTATCAATTATGTACTGTTAAACTCGGCTTGGTACTCCTAGCTGATTACTGTGGATTCTATAGTTTGTCTTATAGGTTGGGAGATTAATGCCTCTTGTAACCTTAAACTTATATGAATCTTTATAGAGTGGCTTGGAGATCCAAAAGTTGACACATTGTCTACCTGAAATCAAGCAAAGCTCACCTCTTTTTCTTTTGCCATGTATTTCCACTTTACACCAATGTTTCGAGTGTCAAGGATTGATGATTATTGGAGAACGATATACACTACAGTTTAAAACTTCAAGTAGCATCCTTCTCGCATTACAACCATGATCTTACAATGCACATGTGGTCTTTGGTCATGTACTTTTCATGTTTCAATTTTAGTTGCATGAGGTTTCGCGAATCCTGTAAACTAGAGTGTGGTTGTGATGGTTGAGTGTGTACACTTTTGACAAAGATAAAAATAAAGGAAGGGAAGTCAATCGACAAAGAGGGACACGATGAGAACTCAAAGAATAGGAGATAGGCCTACTAATAGAAAACTCATCATGCTAAATGAAATATACAATAGATTAATTCTTAGTATTTTCAATCGTCGACTATCAAGTCATCACCTCCAATAGCAAGAATTGGCACTTGAGTTGTAGCACCTAATAGTTGTCGCTTTGCCTTGTCTATCACACTAATGTAATTGATGATTTGAAGGAAACCTTTGGATCAACATGGAACAAATTGTCTTAAAGGCAGCCTAAATAATATATTTAATTAGACAATTAACTAGGATCAAAATCAAACCATTCAAGATCTTGCTTATAACATCTCGATTCAGTCGTCGTATATAAGGACTTTGGATGTTTGGTCAACAACTATAACACTCTAAGGGCGACTCTGCTTCCGAAGAGGGAAATCATTTCCTTTTATTTGAATTATTTTTTAAAATAAATTTTAGTAGGAATTCTTAAATTATTGAATGCAATATTCACATTTTCTAGATCGCCATAATAATTTGGTTGCCACCAACTATATTAATAAAATTCAAAAAAATACAAAAGCTTTTCTACAAGTTAATGATACATAAGATGGCTCTTTTTATTTAGGTTTGTATCATAAACCCACCTTATTATAGATGGAATGTTGGTGTCCAAATATCATATCTAAATATATGGATTCCGACGTGAATTTTTCTAGACACTTCTTCAATTTCTCTAATTGCAATTTTAAGGATGCATTCTCTTCCTTAAGTTTCTCAACTTGGGGAGAGTCTTGCTGTTGACCTTGCAAGTGGAAGTTGAAGTAGTATCTTCTCTTAGAGCCTTAAGCTCCTTTTGAAAAGACTTTTGTTTTATCCTTAGCATTAGATCGTGAATTTGTTAAACATGCAATTGTACCATATAATTATTCCATTTGGGAAGAGTATACCTCATTATCACTTGATAAAAATCCTCCATGGCTACTTGAACTCTCAGCTTCTCCATGGGAGTTCTCCACTTCATCATCTAATGTCATGAAGGCAATGTGATTCATCCTTTGAGGATTCGGATGATGAGTCATCACATGTTGCTTTGAGAACCTTCCTTCTTTTAGCTTCTCCCCTTGCTTGTTTAACTCCAAACTCTCACTTTTATGGTGCCCCTTCCGATTACATTCAAAGCACATCACACTATACTTTGATTTAGTTATACCTTTATTCTTTGATGATTTCTTTGAGTCCTGAAATATCTTCTTAACATCCTTATTGTTAAGTTGCTTGCTTCTCCTCATCATCTTCTTTATAGAGCGAGCCATCTCACTTGCCGAGTCTCCAACCTTGCTCTTGGGCTCATGCTCCAACTTTGATGGAGATGCATTCTCCTTCTTCTTTCCTATAATCAAGACAATACCTTTCTCTTCTAACTCAAGGTTAGCTTGCTCATACAATTCTAATTCACAAAATAATTTATCTAACCTAATAATTGAGAGGTCCCAAGATACTTTGTATACATCCACCATGGATGACTAAAGTGATGTCTGAGGAAGGTTTTTAATGCACACCTTCTAAGGTCTTGATTCTTGGTTCTTTCTCCTATTGTGTGTAAGCCATTGAGAGTCTCCTTAAACGTCCCATGCATTTGGCTTATGGATTTACCTTCTCTCATTGCAAAATTTTACATCTAATTCATTAGTAAATCATTTTTTGCAATACAAGAGTCATATGTATAACTTTCATGAAGCTCTATGAACTTCTTCTAGAGCTCCTTTGTGCTCTTGAAAAGGACCAACCTTATTAAGTTGCTCCGATGATAGTCCACATTAGAGTGTCATTGAAGCTTTTGCCATGGGTCCACTTTTTAGAGTTGAGTATTTGTTCGAATTCATCCATAGGCATCTCGAATCCTTCCCTCACGATGAACCAATTTTTGATATATGCCATCAAATATTATTCCTGTTGGATTTAATTATCTCTTAAGGTGGACTTATATGCGATTTAAAGACTTGCGATACCGAAACCTGATCTAACTTAAGTTATTGGGTTTCAGGTTATTAGATATGGACCCCGTATGTGTAGAATTCTTTAGCCCAATCCGTTATCATCTATGGGCTGATAACGGATTGATTGCCTATATAAAGGGAGGTCCCCAAGGGTTTAGAGCATCTTCTTGAGACATCTCTTGGTTCCTCATTAGACCAAGAAAATTCGGCGCCGTCAATCCTACGCCCCTTGGAAGACCTCTCCTATTTGCTTCCGTTTCTTCTTCTTCTTCTTCAAGGGATCTATTTGGACAATGCTAAAAACAAGGACTATGACTCTACAATCCGGTTCCTTGTCGCTATTAATTTATGTATTTTTTATGTTATTATGCCATGTTTGATTGATGAAACTAGATCCATGCTCATGTTCTTGTTTTTCCTAATCGAATTCTTATTTCGGTTATCTAGAATTCATGTGGCTTAGGATTTTGCAAGAACTAATAATTGATATCAGAGCCAAGGCTCTGTTTCTTCATCATTTTCATGGATATTAGGTTAAATTTTTCGTCGATTTATTATTTGTATGCTAGATCAAGTTTTCCTAATATAATACAATTTTTTATCGTCGAAAATCATATGAGAAAACTTAGGATTTGCTTGATTTTTTTTATTTTTGTATTTCTATAAAGAATATGAAGAACGGCAAAAAAACGTCGCTATTTAACCTAATTTTATGTCAAATCACGATGGCTTAATTGATTGGCTTGGTCGGCCAATCGATTACCAAGTCTAAAATTGCGAATAGAACCAAGCCAAATCGATTACCCAGTCGATTCAATTGACATCAATCGATTGATAAAAAAATTTAATCGATTAGTATGATTAAATCGAATACGAGATCATTTTTTTTAATCGATCAAGATGATCGATTTGTTACTATTAATCTATTGACAATTTTGTCAATTAATTAACAGTCTTAAAATTGTGATAGAATTAATTATCCAATTTCTAATCGATTAGAATTATTTCTAATTGATTAAATTTTTTGTTTTGTTTTTTTTTCAAGCATGAAGTAAAAAAAAAAAATTACAGTTTCTTCGTTTCACGCAGAGAGAAAAAAAAGATTAAATATTATTTTATTTAATTGATTAATTAATGTGAAAAAAATTGATTAATTGATATTAAATAATGATTTAATTATAAAATTTTAAGGAAGCTTCAACTTCTTAAGGATATGTTCTATATATGATCATATAATCGCATATGTTAGGTTTTCAAATCGATTGTAATGATCGATTGGGTAAAATCAATCGATTGTTATATGATATCAATCGATTAATAAACTTAATTTTGAAGTTTTAAGAATGATCAAGTGTTTTTCTGTTCGATTAAAGTTTCTAAGATTTTCTTGTGTTTATCAACATAACGTGATACTAAGTTGAACTATTGTGTCGGCCCAAAGGAAGACACTTTAGGTAGGTTTAGTGCATTTTGTGTTGGTAGACGTATATCTATGCTAAAAGTAATCGGC
>JBBUKS010000008.1:11592246-11602582 GCA_038050645.1 Hedychium gardnerianum | reverse complement strand
TCTTCGCGATCAACACTCTAGATCACATCACTTGCGATCTATCACCATCTTTGATCCAATGGTTGTCATTCGTTTGCCCAGTCAGCAGCCTAGTTATCTCTCCCTGGACACGAAGTGCGCCAACAAAGCGCCCGTTGCGCGCATGGCGGGCACCTGCTCGCCCATGGGAAGAGAGCATCTTGTGTTTTTTGTGTTAACTCCATTAACACATCAACATATATAATGAGACAATCTCTCCTTGTTTTTTTAGATGTGGGACTATTCCCCATCTACTAATTTTGGATTTTATTTTAAATAATTAATTTCTCATTCATCTGTAATCAGTTTTTTGAGCAGATTAATAGTCTAGATTCATCTACGAGAAACGTAGATTTCGAATTTGAAGTCAATTCTGACTTTTATCGACTGATGACACCTCATTTTTCAAATGAAAAATCGTATTCCAACAATAACTTCATTACACCTAAACTCATTTCCCCAATAATATAGAGCCTTTTATTGTGTTCTCAATCTCCACTTTCTCTTAACCTCCCGGTTCATAGTCTTGAGAAGATTACCGTATGTTGGTCATTTTTTTTGTTTGTTCATGCTTAGAAATGCTCGACAACTGATTGGAGATGAGTTGTAATGTTGCATCTTCTTACTATTTCATGTATTCATGTCATTGTTGTTATTGTCATATGCATTTTTATAAGTATGTTATTTTACTATTGTGCGACATTATTTAAACTATGTCATCTAAGGTTTTTAGATTTATATGAATAAAATTAAGACTAGTACTTTTTAGTGTTTTGAATGTTCCTTTTGTGTGTTATCTTGTGGTTGTGATGTAGCTATTGATATTGTAACAAGTTAGGAGCTTGTTCCTTATATAGGAACGAAGCCTAAGATGTTGAAAAATGGAAAAGGAGAAAAGTGGAGGATCTACAATATACAATGTAACGAACTTAGCACACAAGATTACAATATCCAAAACGAAACTTAGCATACAATGTTCGACAATTTACTTAGCAAGTAAAGACTTAGCACATCAAGCATGCAAATCTAACAAAATGTTGAACATGCAACGTCTAATAAAATGTTAAGCAAAGCATGCAATAACTTGAAGCAATAGTGAGCACAGATCGACACACACAATTAAAATAAAATTTTGATTCTTATTTAAAATCTCATTTTCGTAAAGTTTTTGGAGGTGAAGGAACCTTAAAAAAAAAAAAAAAAAATTAAAGTGCAAAAGCTAAAGAATGTATGACAACAAATAATAAAGTTTACAAGCTAGGGTTGCTGGTCGAAGTGGAAGCGCATGGTTGCAGCACGTTGTCATAGAAGAACACGAAGAGCACAGTGAGCACAGAGAGAGTAGTCGAGAGTTTTTTGATGCCCTAAATAGATTCCTCGAGTCTCCTTTTATAGAGCATATGTCGATGCTGATATGACAGTACTCCAGTCGACTGAAAACCTCTCCGATCGATTGATAATGCCGACGTGACTGCAACTTTTATATGATAGATAAACTTTATCTGCGGGTACCGGTCGACTGGAATCCTTCCGATTGACTGAAGCTTGGTCAAATCCCGATCTTGACCAGCTCGCTCGGATCACTTGATAAATTTTTCTACCGGTCGCTTGAAAGCCATCTTTGGTCGCCCGGACGCCGAGGTCATCCCGCTCCTCACTTCGGTCACCTAGAACCTCCTGACTCCGTCAGTCGAGGTTTATACCCATCCAATTGCTCGAAACTCCTTCCGATCGCTTGGAATCGTCGAATAAGTGTTTCCCTGTAATTTTTACGTGTAATGAGTATGATGGATATGTTTACGTTACTCGCACATACCTTAGCTAGATGTTCAACTCTCAACTGACCCATCTAGACATAGTTTGCCAAGTCTCAAGTCCCAACTGTCTTGCTTGGACTTGAATGTCAAGATCTTAACTCTCAGCTAATTCCTCTTGAACTTGAATTCACCTAATTTTCAATTAGGGTTTCCTTATTTGGTTCCCAACTAGGTTTTTCACCGCCTAGTCCTATTAGAACTTTGCCTCTACCTAGTTCCAACAAGGACTTCAGTTGCCTAGTTCCACTAGGACTTAGTCATTGCCTGGTTTTCAACCAAAACTTCACCTCTGTTGGTGCATGGAGCACTAGAATTAAATCTATGTTTTGATGTTGTAAAAAGGTTCAAAATTAAGTCCTATTGGGATCTAATGGATTGATCAAAGTGTGTAGGTGGCTTAATATGGAAAGTTCTAGTAGGTCAGTTAGACTGGAAATTAGGTAATAGAAGTTTCGGCAGATTAAGGACACCAAGCATGGAAGTCTAGACTAAACCGGGCATCTAGTAGGATAGATTCGATTGATCAACAAAAATTGGACATCGAGTCAGAAGAAAGTCCTGGGGGTCAAGGATTGGATACTGAGTAGAGAAAGTCCAAATATGTCTAAAGGATCAGATATTTGGTGGATGAGTTGAGGTAAGTTCATGGAGTGGAGTGATTTTTCTGAAAAGAAGAATAGTGAGGTAGTGTCCTAGTTGGGATAAATCTTAGGCGATGATCCGACTGAAGAAACTAACGGAGGTTTCTAAGTTGAGATCAGACAAGCTTAAATGTCTAAATTACTCATGCATATTATCTGCTATTTAACTCTATTTTGTAGGATCATTATTATTACTGTGCTAACTTTGTTTTGCAGAAAAACAAAGGATCGGATTGACCGAAGGGTTCAATCGACCGATCCAAGTAGATAGGCATAGATAAGATCGAGATCCAACAAAGAAGGGAACATGGGTTCAGTCGATTGATCAGGGGATCAATCGACTAAACCATATTTGGAAAGTGTATACGAATATGATCGAATCACGTAGTAAAGGAAACCTTTGAGGTCCAGTTGATTGGACAAGGTTCAGGCGACTGAAAAACCCAGATTTTGTAGGGTCAATCAGATTGAATCAAAGCAAGCAAGGAAATAAAGGGACTAGTCGTCTGATAAAGATTCAATCGATTAATAGGGTTCAGTTGACTGATCATTTCCATTCGACTGAATGAGGCCTATAAAAGAAGTCTGGGGATCCGAGGCTTAGTATCTCAATCAATCTTCTTCTCTCATCCTTCTCTACTGCTCTGCTCATGCAAGTGTTTATACGCCAAAGCTCTCCGACAACCTACACTCAATTTCATTAAGTTGTTGTCGGTAACTTCTTTATTTACTTGCATTCAAATTAAAGATGTAGTAGTGTGTTACTACTCTCTTTATCTTTTGTACGAGTTTTCCTCCTTCTCTGAAAGTGTTTGGGGAGGAGAATTTTACTGGATTGTCCATTTGGAAGCGATCAAGGATCGCTACACTTTGAAAAAGTAATCGCTGGACTACGAACCAAGTAAAAATCAAACATGTCTTTGTGTTTTATTATTTCCTAACAACCTCTTGTCAAGTAACATGTACATGCACACTTGACAACATTGATCAGTATAACACAAGACTAACTTTAAACTTAATTATAAGCACCAACAAAAAAAGATGGTGATGTAGTGTAAATTTAAAGAAATAATTATAAGGTTGGAAAATGATGCGGTGATAGACAACCATCAAGCTTTTTCTTATACAATAAATCAAATTAACCGATTAATGGCCCAACATTGAAATAGGTGAAATAATCTTAACAACTCGTGATAACCATTGCACTTATACAATTTAACCAAATCAAGATGGATTAAGATATACCTTTAACTTGCTAAGTTCTCAATTAATATATATAGTGATGTATAACACTTGCATATATTATTCAACGAGTGTAGACAATGACATTTAGCTTAGACATCCATCTCAAAGTTAATAACAAGAAATTTTATTCAAGGAATTCAATATGGTTGGGCAATGTACAATAGGACTCAGAATTTAGCATCCTCATATTGAAAACCATTGTAAATTAAACAACTAATCAACATCTTGCTTGCAACCCTGCTCTTTTGCTAAGATTATTACATCCACTAAATTTAAAAGCACTCTTAGTAACATCGATTGAGCATTGAGCTTGGGAAATACATGCCTGCAATAAAAAAAAGTTGATTATATATTAATTTTGTGGTTATATTCATATTATAATTATGTTACTACTAAGATCTTTCTTACCTTATGTGTTATTGACATGGCATCAAGAGCATCACAATATCCTTTTGCAAATAAGCCTCAAAATCTAGTGGACACTTTTTGGAGACTTATTTTAGATATATCTTCTCCAAATTCTTCAAATAAGATCAATGGATTGAGCCCTTTGGTTGTGAAGTATCTGGAACGTGGTACCTGTTTGAAATTATGCTCTTAGAATCAATGTAAAATCATTGCACAAGAAGAGATACATCTCGAATTAATATCCACATTTTCTTCTTGAGAATTCTTTTTTAACAATTCATATCAATATTAACTGAAAAAAAATAAAATGAGAACAAGAAAATCAAATAAGTTCTCAAGTGCATGATAATTTAAGACCCAATGCGATAATACTTTTACCTTATCTCGAAACTCAATGAAATATAAACATTTAGTTAGTTTTCTTTCCATATTCTATCGTGTAGCCTTATGGAGGGGTGAATACAATATTTGACACGATCAAAATTTAGCTATGTAAAATGTTTAGTAGTTTGTACTAAAGAAAACTTGTCTGAATGATCCTTTTACTAGAGTTTACTATTCTACAAACCTATAAAAAATCACAATGAAGTTTTAAGGAAAAATATGACTTTTAACCATAATTTAATAAAATTTAAATGTAATATAGAACATAAGTATCCAAAATGACAAGGATTGAGGCACTTACCATCTTTGAGAAGACTTTCCACAATCAGTTCTACATATGTTTGAGTCATACTCATGTCTGTAATCACAAGGATCACACCCTTCATCATCAACAATGAAGGATGGCTAATATCGATCAATGCTCTGCCCATTCACCCAAGCATGCCCTTTCCCCATGCCTTGCAAATTGAGTACCAAAGTATCATTTCCCTAAGGAACCTCAAATATAGTCCAGGATAATAAAAAAAAAACAACTAGTTCATAATTGTAATTAAAAAAATGTTGAACAAATTAAGTATATGACTATAGTAGTTCAACAAAGACAATTTATTTGTGATCATAATAGAAAGACTAAAAATGTCTAACCTTATACCATGTCAACGGTTTATTAATTGGTAGATGACCAGAACCCACTTGATACTCTATTGTTGTGATGGCAAGTACAATTGCTCATCCTCTCCATTCAATTCAATCTTGGAACAATTTTAGAATGGTTTCAAGATTTTTTGTAACATACAATATAATGTTTAAATGAATCTTCTAAAATATGTACTTGATGATACCTTATATGTCCATGTGTTTGATGTCAAGTTGATTGTCGCATTTCCATATTGAATAAGGTTGACTGGACCACCATTGATTCCGACCCTTTGTAAATCAAAATATGCTTCATAATTTTAACCAGTGCAACGAACATAATATAATATTGTTAGCAAAGTTTTAATTCCAAGAACTAGTTGGAAGAAATATAGAATAAATAAGATTAATGGTCTCAAAATCATGTCTTTTCCAATAAAAAAAAGATATTGTAAAACCAAAATAAGGAACTTTGTAAAAATTAATATTGAGATACAATCTTTATCTTAAAATGCGTTACTGTAAGAGATACAAGAAAAAACTTTTGTGCTTAGTGTCATGAGAGAAAGAAATATAGTAGAATGTTTTCCCCTATACATATCAATTTATGATCTTTCAAATATGTTCATAACATTTTTAATTTTCATGGTATATTCGCAATTTCCTCAATTGTTGGATGTATGATCACAATTGTTTGAAAAAAGAGAAATTTCATCTTTTCATATATTTTGACAAATATATTAACAAAATATCTTGTTGAATATAAGAATGATATAGAATAAAAACATGTTTAATAGAAGGAAATACAAACCACAAATCCATTTGTAACACTGAGAAGGGCTATGCAATTGTGTACTTTTTGCATTTTTGTTGTTTGCTCAAAGACAAACTAATATTTTCCATTGACAGCATATTGAGATCTTGGTTGATAAACTTCATTAGATTATTTTCTAAAATTTTCACCCTAACTAGTAATCATCAATAATTTGAAAACTAAATAAATATTTAATTAAAAACCTTTTGCAATCTAAAATTTAGCCAACTAGAAATAATGGTCAATTAGATTCAATAATTAATCAATAAAGGTATAGATGGAATTTCAATGATGGAGATTATTAGTAGAACACCATATAACATTAAGAATAAACTAGGAAAGAATGATCACCTATAAAGTGCTTGTTAACAAAAGCATGAATAATATGCCCTTTTGTATTAACATGAAGCTTCATTTTCTTGCTCCAATATTGGTGGAACTTGCTCAAATCAATTCTGTAACATGTGGAAGAATAAATCACAGTTAAGTCACCTACAATAGCTCCAAAAGGGACAAATCAAAAGTGAGTTCTTTATTCTTTTTTGCACGAGTAATTATCATATTTTTCAATCCTATGTGGAAACTTACTAAAATTGATTTAATTGATGTAAAAGCCAATTACCTAGTCATGTACCATAGGTAATCACTAGTATCATCGATAGTCAGGATCTACTCTAATAGAGAATTGTTAGAGAATGATCCCTTTTCATGAAAAGTTATCGATATATCTCAGATAGTCATTGCCATTTGAAAATTGATTGAGTAGGCTTTGTAACTATCAAAGTGGTTGGAGCATTCACCTGTTTTCATGAAAAATAGACTTTAAAAATAAAAATTTAATTATCTCTCAACATTGAAAGAGATGACTAGTTTTAATTTATTTATCAATAATAATTTCTCTTCTCATGAATTTCTCTCATATATTTTATTAGAAATGTTAAATGCATCATCAATTACAAACATGTTAGCTTTTCAAAAGATGCCTAAATATTACCTTAGTAGTGTTATACACTTTGTTCTCATAATTAGGAAGGACACTGATAGACTTGGAAGGGATAAAATATACTTATTTTTTTGGTAATTCAAATATCTAATTCTTCGAATCGATTAATCCTAAAAGTGATCGGTCCAGTTCCACGAAAATTTTCTACCAGCCACTACAAAATGTATCTTTCCATTGTATGTCATGTTGGTATCATTTGATTAATTAGCATTTATCAAACAACAACCAGCACTAATCCCATTTGCAATATATTTTGTCACATGAAATTTAGTAGTATAACATGACTTTTTATGAACAAGATGTAATTTTATCTTTTATATGAAGCAAGCAGTAGACTTACAGCTAATCTAGCTCCTAAGTTTGTAGTATTGACAACTCCATATAGGAGAACATTTTCCATTAGTTTTATGGCATTATGCAATTGCTCTGAGTGTCCCCACTTGGGTTGACTTATATTCCCTATAATTACGAGAAGAAAAAAATCGTGTAACACACTCATTTTTAACAATGTCTTGGATTAGGTAAAAATAATTTGACTTTTGGATAATAAATTTGGTGGAAATGGATTAATGAAATTTAAATCATATTCATCTAGAGGATCATCATAATAATATGATTTTATTATATATGGGCCGCTTGATGTCCGACCAAAGTTTGTTCCTCCGTGATATTGGAAATAATTATGTTATTATCACATGAATTTTGTAAGTAACAATGAAACATTAATTATAGATTTCAAATCATATAATAGTTTTGCAAAGTTCCTCCCGATGCAAAAAAGTATGCAATCGCATAAGCTATGTCCTCGACAGGCCTATGTGGTTTACTTTGCCCCCAACCTTGAAACCTGATCAATTCATCATTTATTTATTTCATATTTTATTTAGGAAGAGTAATACTCAGAATAATAATAAAAAAACTAAATTTATCATCTCGTTCAATTCTCTGTCTCATTTTAAGGCTAGTTGAACGATTTACTGTAAACTCGTGATAGTAGAAACCATTACAAGTATTTATTTGTTAAGGAGAGAAACATATACAATTTAAACGAAATGAATTAAAAAATATGTCATGATAAATGCACCTATAAATTGTTCAAAATGATCTTGATTTCAAGATTGTACATAGGCTCATTTGAAAAACAATTTTATCATTTACCTTATTATAAAAGTACTTGTGAGAGGGAGGTTTGTGAATCTAATTCATGATAAAATTTTAGTCATGTTACCTTGATGCCTTCAAATTGAAATATTTATGAATTATACATTTACCATAGGAGATGGGGCATCCACTTGTTGGCACATTACGCATGGCACACCTACATTAAGTGTTTCTGCCATGTTTGCACACCATTGTATATATCATTTCCTAACAGATCCGTACTTGTCTATGATGTTGCCATACTCATTTTCAATCTGAGTACATGCCACAAGTTTAGTTGGTCTTTCAATGACAATGAAAATGGTTAGAGGGCATTGCTACGTACTTTGGTACACAAGGTATAAAAGATGACAAATTAATTAATAATCAAATTAACTACATAGTTTTATGGTATCTATTCAAATTTTGTCTAAGATAGCTACTATTCTAAGGTAACTACATAATTAAAAATATATGTAGAAGTTTGAAGAAGACATGGAATTGAAAGAAAAACATTTGGAAGTGCATGTCGTCTTTTCTTTTCTTAATATATACTTGGGTTATGATGATCGGTCCACCTTGTGATGCAAAGAGATGTTCATTCTTGACCATATTGACAATCAACGTGGTGAAAATTTGCATCTCAGCCTACATAAGATTAGACGGTAATATAAAAAAGTAATCCAAACAAGAGTTGAATTCAAGAGTCGAGCTAAGAGCATGAGTACCTTAAATATTTCATTATCAGTTCTCATTTCGACTCTTGGAATTTGGTGCAGCCACACAGGAAACCCACTGAGAGGAGCCAAAATAATCTTCACATATATATATTCTAGGCTCATATTTGGAAATAATATTATGCAAATGAAGTTGTATAGGTTATTCATAATTCCATTCTGCACAAACATATTGTCCGATTCTAAGAATTGCATAAAGGCCTGCATCTTGCACAATCTTGATGAAGTTGAAAAAGTCCAAGTTGCCATTAAAATTGTATTGTTGGGAGTAGAGAAAATTAGACAAGGGTTTTGAAGGTTATCACAGTTGCAATATAGGCACATGATGCATCACAATAAGGGTAGTTAGAAATTAAACCTCTCCTTTGGTAGACTCATGATGTAAAATACGGGAAAATTCAAATTTTTGCCTTAAAACTATAAAATAAAATAGAAGAAAATTTTTGGAGTGTTATGAAATTTTCTGGGATTTATTTGCAAACCTATGGGGTAGTTTGGTGTTATTAAGAAATAATAAAGGGGTAAATTGAAATAAACCTTGTTTGAGTTAATCAAGCCCTAAGTTCAATTTATAAAGGGATGATACTATTCCGTTTCTTTCCACTCGACAACCCTGTTCATCTTCTCCTGAGCCGATCAAAATCGCCCACCGCCGAGCTCTTCTTCCCCCAATCGCAATTTGTCTTCTTTCTCTTCTCCAAATCGCGAGCCCTCTTTGATTCCCGATTCCCCTTTGCTCTGTTCTCATCGTCGTGCCAGCCACTAGCGAGCGTGGGTCATCGGAGCAGCCACGTATTAGGTCGAATCCGAAACCAGAGGAGATCGGAGAGAACGAGGACTGCTTCCCTTCCTCCGATTGAGCTTAAGTTCTTCCTCTATGCTCACCTTGTCTCTCGGTGCCGGCGACCGGAAGTTGGGGGTTGGTTATATCTGATCTAGTTTGATTCTTTTGATTTGATTCGGTTGTTTAAGGGTTCGATTGATTGTAGGTCTTGGATCTGGGTTGTGGAGGTGATCGAATTGGGTTTTTGGAAAATTGGCCGTGAGCTGATATTGGAGGTTGGTGCTGATCATCATTTATTAGGTAATATTTGAGCTCTTTTGTGCTTAAAATCGGGTTATATGATTACTACCTTGATGAATTAGGGATATGGATGAAGTAGTTTGATTGATATTGGGAGATATATTTTGAGTTGTGTTTAGCTTTTTCACTGGGTTATTCGGCCACCAACAGGGAGTTAGTATGGCACAAGATCTGGTTTCTTTTATTTATGTTAATTACATAAGTTTTATAATAGTAGGTAAGGTGGGTATGGATTTGGTGTTATGAATGGAATTATACTAGATTAATTGGGAAGGAGATGTATTAATTTCAGTGAAATACTGACCTAATTCGGATTGTGGTTATAATAATGTTGCATGTCTGTCCAGTAGAGTATTCTACATGATTTGGGTGGTCATGAGAGTTGGTTTGATTTATTAGAATTAAATTA
>JBBUKS010000008.1:11548527-11585187 GCA_038050645.1 Hedychium gardnerianum | reverse complement strand
TGGTGGAGCATTGCTCCCACATATGAGACCTAATACTGTTACTTGTACCGATATATGCATATGAGATGTTGTACTTACATTGATTATTGATGGTATATGCGTGTGAGAGGTTGTACCCATGTTGTTTATTACTGATACTACTCTTGATACTATGTGTAGTTGAGTATGGTGCTTGTGTAGTGGTGGCATACAGGTGTCATCATTTGATGATGAGTATATTCTTCCTTTGAGACTGTATACCTTTGTATCTCTTTACGCTTATATAGATCATACACTATCTTCCTAGATCCGCTGAGTATTTATTTGTACTCACTACCTTGCATAACATTTTATTTTAGGTTAGCAGATATATGCTGATTGGGTTGCTTGGAGGGTTCTTCCTGTGCTGTCCCATTTCGCATTGAGCTTCGATTATTTCCTTTTCATTTTGTTTGTTTCACTTCCGCATTTGCTTTTAGGTTTTGTATTATAATAAAATGACTTGGACTTGGACTTTGGATTTATTTTGGCTATGTACTTGGAGTAGTAAGTCGTGCCGACACACATTCGAGTTTTTGGATTTTATGTGTGGGGTTGACCTCCTCTTTTATTCTCTACTTTGGTTGATTTTATTATAATGCGTGGTTGTGATTACCCTGGTAGGGTATTATTTGTTACATTGCGTGGTTGTGTTTATATGAGTTTTGTGGGCTCGTATCATATTGGATCTAAGATTGTTACTAGAGGGTATCGTTCGTATCAACGGGCAAGTGTACCTCCGGGGCATGACGGTCCAGCCATCCGTAGTTGGGTCGAAGCGACCAAGGGTGTATTGGCAACCGGGCAGGCTACCAGGCGACCAGGAAGATGAGATTATTAACAACTCAAGCGACTCGAGTCAAGATCAGATTTCACCCCTCTACAGGCGATCCGGGAGAGCCTAGTTGATCGAGTAGCATTGTTACCATTATCTACCGAATAGAAGTTGTGGCCACGTCAGCTTGAAGACAAGCGACCAGGAAGCCCTCAATTTACCGAGAAGGCACCATATAAGGGCTTCGTGCTAGAGCTTAAAGCACCAATCCATTCCATCTCATTCAATCTTCTGTGCTCGTGCTCTAGTACTTCTTCATTCTTTATGTCGCGACACACTACAACGCACGCTTGATTTTCAATTGGCAACACCTAGAATAATATTTTTCTTTCTATTTGTGTTGCCTTACTTATTTAACTGCGCTTAATTTTTAGATTCTTTTTCTATAAGATTTCTCCACCTAGGAGAAATTTGAAATAAGAATCACATTTTTAAACTGTTGTGCGTGTCTATATTAATATTTTGGTTGGTTATTTACTTGCATGCTTAATCATAGTTAAATTTTGTGCATGCTTACATTGGTCTAATTATACTTGCCAGAATCAATTCATAAGTTATATTTATTTTCGCTGTGCACTTTGATTGATTCAACTGCTTAAGTTATTTTACTTAAATATCTGCTCGTAAAATTCATAATGTTATTCACCCTCCCCCTCTAGCGTCGAGTTTGATCTTACACTTGTTTGGCGGATCCAAAGCTAAGTTTGAATTTAACACAAGATCAAACTACCTTAGACAAATCATGTTAATAAATTGAAATTAGCATCTCTCAAAACTCATAAGGCAACCATGATTGATAACTTAGAATGGATGAGATGCTAAGTTAATTATTTTAAAATATTTTGAAAAGATTTTCAAAATTGATATGATTACTTTCTTAAAAATATTTTTAAAATAGTGATTAATATATTTTCATGATTTTCTATGTGTAAGTAAGAAAATATTTTTCAAAAACTTATAGAATTTGAAATATATAGTTGTTAACCAACACATAGGTATATCTTTCTTGTAAGTAACGAGGATGTCCTAAGGAGTGTCAAGTTAAAGGGAGATTAAATTGAAAGACATATTTTTTAAGGAGAGTTTTCAAAATAAAATATTTTGAAAAGATAGATTATTTGGAAAAATATATTCATATACTTAATTTTCAAAATGTTTTGAAAAATAACAAAAATATATTTTTCAAATTAACTTTGAAATCTGTTGAAAAAGATTTTGAAAAAAAAATCATCTTCAAAACTTTTTGAAAAGACAGTTGGAAATATTTTTTGAAAATAGTTTTGTAAATCCTTTGGAAAATAATTTTTCAAAATAGTGTTGAAAATATTATGAAATTTACTTTTGAAAATATTTGAAAGTGCTTTAGCAAAATTCCTTGAATTTTTTTTTAAGTATTAGTTTTACTTTGAAAATTATGTTAGTCTTGCAAAATATTTTTAAGCCTTGACAAATATTTTCGAAAATTACTTTTGAAAATATTTTTTAAATCTTTAAAATAAGCTTGAAAATAATGTTGAAATTAATTTTGAAGAGGAGTTCTTCAAAATGAAATTGAAAAGATGAAATTATTTGAAAACTCTTAATTGTCTTTCAAAAGGGTAAGAGAGATGTCTTTTTATTAAGAAATTAAATGATTGTTGGTGCAAAAGCTAAGTAGTTCCTTAGGAATCAAAGCAATTAACTAGCTAACATTCTTTTTTGATGTATGACAAAGGGATAGAAGAAGGGTTTAAGTTTGAAATCCTAACTCCTTCAATAGTTGCATAAGACCTATTAAGTTGGGTTAAGTAATTAGCTTAACTTAAGCATATTGTCAAACATCAAAAAGAGGGAGATTGTTGGTGCAATCGGCCTCCAGGATTTTGATGTTTGTTTCACAATATTTTTAATAAAGTCTAATCAGGTCAAGGTCGACTAGATAACTAGCAAAGTGAGAAGTCTAGTCAGGTCAAGGTTAACTGGATGACTAGCAAGGGAAAAGTTCAGTCATGTCAAGATTAACTAGATGACTGGCAAAGGTAGAAGTTTTGACATGTCAAGATTGATCTAGGAAAGGTAGAAGTCCTGATAGGTCAAGATTTACTTAGGTAAAGGTAGAAGGCCTGACAGGTCAAGGTTAACCTAGGCAAAGAGAGAAGTCTTAACAGGTCAAAGCTGACTTAGGCAAGTGAGAAGTCTTGGAGGAGTAAACTCCAAGCAAGTGTGATTGAAATAAGGATTCTGGTCGACCGCGCGCACAATTATTAACTGCATGACTTGTCGCACCACAAAACTTATAATAAATGTTAGAAGAGTTCACATAATTAAATTGATCGATCCTTCGAGTTTGAGAATCCATCAGTGTATATAAGGAAAGCTTGTTCACCTAGAAGAGAAGGATCAAAACTAGTAGTAAAAGGTAAAAAAGGGGGAAAAAAAAAGAAGAAGGAAAAATGGCAGCAAGAAGAAAAAGGAAATAAAAAAAAGGATAAAGGAAAAAAGGAAATAAGGGAGAACGAAGAAAAATAGTTGTCAAAAGAAAAAGTAAATATAGAAAAGAAAGGTCAACTCTTACTTAGCCTCTACCTGCTTTTGTAGATTTCTTCTCTCATGCAAAGCTATGTCAATCTTTGAATCCAATGTAAAAATATCTCTTGATTTGTCGGTACCTCGCATAAAAAAGAAAGTTATCCACCTGAAAAAGAAATATCAGAAAAGGAATGGAAAAATATAAAAAGGAAAGGTCAGAAAAAGGCAAGAGGTAAAGAAGGGAAAAAAAGAAAAATTATAAATAAGGAAAGAAATATAGATTTGATAGTCCCCAGTAACGACACCAAAAACTTGATGTGAGAAATCTACAAACGCACGGTTGTCATCAAGTAATAAAATATTGATCACACAGAGACTGTAAATTGAGTGCTAGTCAGAATCATGAAGCATGCTATCTAAATCAATCAAAGTCTAGCGAATCTTAAGAGAAAGAAAATGAACTAAGAAAACAAGAAGAGTTTGTGAGAGAAAACCGATTTTGGGAAGCGATTCAAGAATTTTGGTTTTCACCACGATGATCATTGACACTCTAAAAGTTATTCACTCTTTTACCTTTGTGTTTGATAATTATGAAGGTGGTATATCCTAAGATACACGATATAGACTTTTGGAAGGTGTGTCTGTTGGTGCAATCAACCTCCAAGGTTTTGATGTTTGTTTGATAATATGTTTAATGAAGTCTAGTTAGGTCAAGGTTGACTAGATAACTAGCAAAGTGAGAAGTCTATTCAGGTAAAGGTTGACCGGATAACTAGCAAGAGAAAAGTCCAATCAAGTCAAGGTTGACCAGATGACTAGCAAAGGTAGAAGTCTTAACAGGTCAAGGTTGACCTAGGTAAGGTAGAAGTCTTGACAGGTCAACATTGACCTAGGTAAAGGAAAAAGTCCTAACAGGTCAAGATTGACCTAAGCAAAGGTAGAAGTCCTGACAGGTCAAGATTGACCTAGGCAAAGGTAGAAGTCCTGATAGGTCAAGATTGACCTAGGCAAAGAGAGAAGCTTGATAGGTCAAAGCTGACCTAGTAAAGTGAGAATTCTTGGAGGAGTAAACTCCATGTAAGTGTGTGCGGTCGACCGGACCAACGTATTTTGAATATTTCTAACATTGTTTGTATCTATTGTGCTGATTTAGTGTTGCAGGAAAGTCTTAGTGGATCAAGTCGATTAGACACTAAATAGAAAAAGAAGTCCAAATAGGTCAGTTCAACAAGCTGTTTGGCAGGTATGTAAGTAAGTCCAAGAGAGGTCTTTCGTTTTGGAAGACAGTGAGGATGCGTCCCAATCGGGACAACTTTAGGCGTTGATGTGATTGACGAAACTAACGGAGGTTTCTAAAGTCGAGATCAAACAGTCTTAACTGTCAAATTATTTCATGCATATTTATCTAGTTCTAACTCTATTTTATAGGTTTATCACTCTATATACAGTGTGCTAACTTTGTTTTGCAGAGAAACAAAGTTTGGGTTGACCGAAGGGTTCGATCGACCTAATATGATGGTTTGGTCGACCGATCCAAGTGGATAGCATAGATCAGATTTGAATATAGTAAAGAAGGAAACACAAGTCCAGTCAACCTAACAAGGAATCAGTCGACCGAACTAGGTGTGGGGAAAAATACCAAAATTTTGGTAAATCATACCAAACTATATCGATTTAACGATATACCAAAATTTTTGGTACAGTATAATACCATACCAAAATTTTTAGTATCGGTATAACATTTATATCAAAATTTTTGGTATACCATACTAATACCAAAATTTTACACTAAACAGTATGAAATTTAACCATGCCGAAAATTTGGCTTACCATATCTATTTGGTATGATATACGAAAAAAATTGGTATACCACCCTTAGACCGAACAGATATGGTAAGCGCAAATCAGATAAGATTGGATCAAGCAGCAAAAGGAGGTTAAGATGTTCAGTTGACTAAATAGGGAGTCAGTCGACCGATAAAATTTTACGGAAGATACGATCTGGGAAGATCGTGAACCTCGACATGAAGTCGGGTAGATTCTAGAGATCGGTCAACCGAAAAAGGTTCGATCGATCTATTGAAAAACTTATAAAAAGAGCCTCGAGGTTCGAGGCTCAACAGTAATTTTTCTTCGATCCTTTACTCTCCTGTTGCTCAGATCGTGCAAGTTGTGCTACTACTACACTGAAAGGCTCTCCGACAACCTACGCTATAGATCTATCTTTAGTTGTTGGTATATTATTTTTGTACTTGCATTTACATTCAAGGGGATAGTAGTATGTTAATATCTTCCTCATATTATGCATGATTTTCCTCCTTCTTCGAAAGTTTTCTGAGAGGAGAAATTTAGTTGATTGCCCAATCGAAGCGGTCAAGGATCGCGGGCCTTGGAGTAGTAGTCGTTGGACTATGAACCAAGTAAAAAAGAATTATGTCGTCGTGTTTTTGTTTATTCTGTTGTGACTTTGTTTTTACGAAATGAAAACAAAAGTTTTTTAAACACGCAAGATTCACCCCCCCCCCCTCTCGTATATTTTGGTCCTAAAATTGGTTTTAGAGGAGAGGAGTGACCTCAATTGACTCGATGCTTAGTGAAAATCCTGGAGGAGTGTAGGTGGTGAAAAGTCCAAGCAAGTCAAGTTGATCGGGTGCTTGGCAAAAATCCTAGGGGAATGAACCCTAGGTGGTGAAAAGTTCAAGAAAGTCAAGGGTGACCAAATGCTAGGTAGAAATCCTAGCAGAGTGAACCCTAGGTGGTGAAAAATCTTAGAGGAGAGGAGTGACCTCGATAGATCGGATGCTTGAGGGGAGGCCCGAACCAAGTTAAGGGTGACTAGATGCTTGAGGGAGGCTCAAACCATTAGAATATAGATGGTCTTTCGTTTGACGGGAGGATTGTTTGGAATATAATCAAAGTCCCACATTGGAAATAAATGAAAAAGATCATGGGTTTATAAGATGAAAGATATCTCCATTGGTATGAGGCCTTTTGGGTAAAGCCCAAAAACAAATCCATGAGGGCTTGGGTCTAAAATGGACAATATCATACAATTATGGAGATATGTAAATTTTTTTGGTCATAACAATTGGTATCATAGCTTTGACGCTCTGAATAGGCTTAATCGCCTTTCGAGTTTTTGAAAAATCTTTTCTTTTCTTTAAATAGATTTTTCAAATCTTATAATTCTTTTATTATATCTATTTCATTGCTTACCCAAGACCCTAAAAAGTCTTGGAACATTCTAAGTTTATCTCTATAAGTAAATGTCTGAGCAAGAAAGGTTTGGGCTGAACCTATATGATCTTGCATTGTACGATCAAGACTACTTCAACCTATGGAGGTCGCATATGGAAAGCTTCGTGTTGATGGACGACTTCGATAGTTGGGCGACGCTAAAGAAATCATCTCAAAATTTTGAAGCAAAAAAAAGGTAGTCGAGTTAATTTGTAATATTTTGCCTAACGATGTTGTGCATAGATTAGAAAAGTATAAGAATACATATGAGCTTTGGACTCTACTGATCAAGCTTCATGAGATTTCGTCGAAGCTAGAAGATCAAGTCGAACTTGAGTTTGAATCTAAGTTTGAATCCCAAGAGTCATCCTCAGAGTCAAACTCAGAAGAACTAGACCAGACTAGATTCATGACATTAATTGCCAAGTAAGAGGTAGCTGGATTCGAATCCAAGTCAGAACAAGAGTCCGAGCCTAAATCTGAAATGTCAATGGTCAAGGGGAGAATGCTAATGTGGATTCAAAAGGTAAAATTGTAAATTCAAAATTTAAAGTTCATATAACATGTTTTAAGTATAGTGAAAGAGGGCACTAGAAAAATAAGTGTCCTACCTATAAGAGTCGATCCACACAACTGGAGGTAAAGGAACAACCAATGTAGGAGTCCGGAGAACAAAGGAGCACATCTGATGCTTCAAGTGCTGAACGGGTCACTACAAAAGTAAATGTCCGAAAAAGAAATCCAAGGATCAATGGGGAGCAACTAAGGGTAGTAAATTTACAGTTTATGATAATTCATGTTTTAAAAATTTACAAGCCTTAGATTACTCTAATTTAGATTTGCATGATATGTTTAGGTCAAATTATCATAACAAAATGAATATTTTAAAGTTAATTAAATCAAATAATCCAATTAAGATTGTTAATTCAATTAATAATCAAAATTTAATTAATTCAAAATCAACTCAAAATGTTCAAATTAATTTAAATAACTCAAGTTTGTAGATTAATACAATTAAAAATAAGCTTGATTAAAACTTTGATCTAATTAATCAAGATCCATGTAATCAAAATTCAATTTGAATGATTCAAAATTAATTAATAAAAACTGAAATAAAAATTTAGAAAATGATTTTTTAACCTTTAAAAATAAGAATTTGAAAGATAAGTTTTCAACTTATAAAAATTAGAATTTCACTTCTAACTTGAATTTTAAAAATAAAGAAAACAAGTTTTCAAATTTTAATCCAAATTCAAAAGATATAACTTTTAGAAAATTATAAAAACATAATCTTTTGAAAAATAAAATTGATAAACTAGAAAAATTAATTAATAATTTTATCAACTCACAAAATCTAGACTTGGGTTACAAGTCTAGTCAAAATCAAAAACTTAGAATTTATAAATCAAATTATAATTAAATACCTTTTAATTATGAAACTAATCAATAAAAATAATACTCAAAGAAACCAATATTATAACTTGTTTGATTTGATTTTCTTGACTTTTTATACATGTTCAACTTGCCATGATCATGCATGCTTTAAATTATTTGCTATATGTCATGACATGCATTGCTATTAGAATGGATAGATAGAACAAATATAAGGAAAAAGATAGTTTAATCTTGATCAACGGTATCAGAAATGGTTGAGATGATAGTAGACTAAGGAAACTATGTTGAATGCATGTCTAGGTTGAATCATATGTATTTTACCTGGTGCAATTGACTTAGTGGATTTAGCTGAAGCTACCTCAGTCCAATTTGAACTGGTTAGACCAAGACTTGGTATTAAGTCATTTTGGTAAGATGTTTTGGAAAAATTTTGTCAAGGCATGTGGTTATATTAATGATATCCTAGTGATTCACTACAGTTTGGAAGTTTATCCTAAAAACACTTATTGTTGGTGTTGGGAGCACAACATTTAATCCAAGGTTTTGATGTATAACTAAGCTTAAAGTTAGGTTTAGTGAAATCTAACGATTTGGTGTCAAGTGCATGACTTTACTCACTAGGACCAGACACCAGGCTGAAGTCCAGTTATGCTAGAAGGACTAGATAACTGATAAGAAGCCTAGATAGGTCAGAGAGGACTAGATATTTGGCAGGAAGTCTAGTCTAGTTAGCAAGACCAGACGACTAGCTGAAGTCCAAATATTTGGACTAGATATCTGGCAGGCATCTAGTAGGAAGTCTTGGTAGGTCAAAATATCAGACGTCAAGGAGACGAGCCTGCAAATGGTAAGTAAGGTAACCAACTAGAGGAAAGGGATCGAGTGAGGTTGAATCCCAGTAGGGACTTAGGCGGTGATCCAGCTTAGATCCAACTTGGATGCCTAAGCTGAGATCAAACTAGATTCTAAATAGGATCTAAGTCACAAATACATTTTTATACATCTATTTTTCTAACTTCGTGTTATAGGGACATATTGTTTTTGAGATAACACATATGCAGGAAAACTTATTCCAGGCGCCTAAGTTGGTTGGAGGCACCTCGGGTGAACAGTACTCCAGGTGCCTTAGATGGATAGAGGTGTCTCAGGTGAACAGTACTCTGCAAGGATAAACATCAAGGTATCATAGGCACCCGGGGTCATTGGAGTTGCCTAGTAGACGATAAAAGCCGATGTTAGCGGATTGGATAAGCATGCATAGAGATGCCCTGGATGAATTGAGACGCCCTAATGCTTTATAAAAGAAACTCGCCAAACAGTGCAGATTCATTCATTTTTAGACGACATCTCTTGACTCTCTATGATTATCTCATGTGTTCGTACAACTCACGCCTTGAGGCACATTCCTCTGACAACCAACGCAAGACACTACATTCTTCTATTATTGGTAAAGGTTTATTTTAGCATTTAATTTTGTGAGAAGAATTGTAAACGTGTTACAATCTTCTAAATCTTGTACATCAGATTCTCCTTGCCGAGAGTTCTCGGAAGGAGAAGTTTAGTGGATTGCCCAAAGTAAACGGTCCAAGGGATCATGGGCCTTGGAGTAGTAGTCGGCTGAACTATGAACCAAGTAAAAAATAAATAAAAGTGTTCTTTTTATTTTTGTTTTTCTGCAGCGTACTCGTGTTTTTCGAAAAGAGTTCAAAAAGTCAAAAAAAAGAAGAGTTTTGAAACAAACAAGATTCACCCGCTCTCTCGTTCTTCTCGATCCTATAGTATTAAGGTCTAAGATAAGATATGAGTTTGGTTTGGGTTTGATTTGGTTGTAATAGGGCTGGAATTTGTCTTGGGCTTGGCCCGGATTATTATTTGATTTGATTTGTTTGTTCCATCTCAAACACAAAGTTCACCCTATGTTAGTTTCAGGTCTTCCTTTAGGTTAATTAAGTAGAAGTTTTCTAAATTAGCTTCTAGGTATTGGCCAGGCAGGTCTTCTTGATTATCGGAGCAATGACCACTTCCTAAGACAAATCTAACTTAAGAATCTAGAGTTCAATTAACTTTAGTATAATTCCTTGGTCTAACTAGTTTAGAGTGAGGTGAGATAACTTCTATTAGTTCCACTTGACTAGATGCACCAGGTAGGATAATTCAGCCTAAACATGCACTTCACCAAGCTTTCCTAGTTTTTTTAGCTTAACCCACTCTGATACCAAATTGTATAATCAAACTCAATACTAGAGGGGGGGTGGGTGGGTGGGTGAATAGTGTTATAATGTTACGAGTAGATATTTAAGCAAAATAACTTAAGAAGTTGAATTAATCAAGTGCATAGAGAAAATAAATATAACTTATGAATTGATTTTGGCAAGTATAGCTAGACCAATGTAAGCATGCACAAAATTTAATTATGATTAAACATGCAAGTAAATGACCAACCAAAATAATAATGTAGACATGCACAACAGTTGATTGTTGTTGTATTAGTAAACAATAATGACCAACCAAAACAATATCTACCCGGTCGACTAGGTGCTCCCCGATCGCCTGTAGAGGGGACAAATTTGATCTTGACCTGACTCGCTCGGGTTGTCGATAATCACATCTTCCCGGTTGCCTAGAAGCTTGCCCGGTCACCCATACACCCTTGATTTCTCTGACCTAGCTATGGATGTCTGGACCCTCCGACTTCACTCTCTGAGTGTTATCACTAGCTTGTCGCCTCGAACTCCCTTCGATCGTCTGGAACTATCAAACAACTTCCCTGCAGTTGTTACACGTAATAAGTAGGATATAAGATTTAAAGTTACTTGCACTTTACCTAACTAGATTTTGACCCATCTAAATTGGGTGGCCAAACAATTAGCTTCGCCTGGACTTGTTTGCCAAGTAGACAGCTTCCAATTGATTCTATATACTTGGACTTGTGTTGCCAAGCAATCAGCCTCCAGTTGATTATACACACTTGGACTTGTTTTCCCAAGTTATCAAACCTCTTACTTACTTGGACTTGATTCACCTAGCACCCAGCTAGGAATTTCCTTGCTTGATTTCCAACCAAGGCTTTAACTGCCTAACTTTACTCACTAGAACTTTTCATTCACCTAGCTTTTAGCTAGGAATTTCATTGCTTGATTCCTAACCAAGACTTTGACTGCCTAACTTCACTCCCTAGGACTTTTTATTGGTCAAGTTGCATGCACTAGATAGGTCAAATGTGCAATGAAATTCCTAACTGAAAGTTAGGTTAATGAAAAGTCCTAGTGAGTGAAGCTAGTCAACTAAAGCCTTGGTTGGAAACTAAGCGAGGAATTTCCTAACTGGGTGCTAGGTGAATCAAGTCCAAGTAAGTTAGAGGTCTGATGACTTAGCAACAAGTCGAAGTGTGTAGAATAAGATGGAGGTTGATTGCTTGGTAAGACAAGTCCAAGTTTGTAGAATCAGCTAGAGGCTAATTGTTTAGTTAACAAGTCCAGGAAGAATAAGTTGGAAGCTGATTGCTTGGCCACTCAAACTAGATGGGTCAAAATCTAGTCATGTAAAGTGCAAGTAACTTTAAATATTATATCCTGCTCATTACGTGCAACAACTGTTGGGAAGCTATTTGACGGTTCCAGATGATTGAAGGGAGTTCGGGGGTGACTGGCTGGTGATAACTCTCGGCGAGTGAAGTTTGAGGATCCAAGCATCCGTAGCTGGGTCGAATGACCGAACAAGCTTCCAGGCTATCGGGAAGATGAGGTTATCGACAACCCGAGCGAGTTGGGTCAAGATAATATCTAACCCCTCTATAGTCGACTGGGTAACGTTGTTACTATTATTTATCAGATAGAAGTTCTGGCCACGTCAGCTTGAAGACAGGCGATCGGGAAGCCCTAGTCGACCGAGAAGACACTATATAAGGGATTCAATGTAGAGCTTGAAACACCAATACATTACATTTCATTAAGTCTTTTGAGCTTGTGCTCTGGTACTTCTTTGTTTTTTTTTGCTGTGACACGCTGCAACGCGCGCTTCATTTTCAATCGACAACACCTAGAGTAACATTTTTATTTCTTTTTGTGTTGCCTTACTTATTTAATTACACTTAATTTTTAGATTCTTTTTCTACAAGGTTTCCCCACCTAGGAGAAATTTGAAATAAGAATCATATTTTTAAACTATTGTGTGTGTCTACATTACTATTTTGGTTGGTCATTTACTTACATGTTTAATCATAATTAAATTTTGTGCATACTTACATTGGTCTAGCTATACTTGCCAGAATCAATTCATAAGTTATATTTATTTTCGCTGTGCACTTTAATTGATTCAACTCCTTAAGTTATTTTGCTTAAATATCTTCTTGTAAAATTCGTAATGCTATTCACCCTCCCCCTCTAGCATCGAGTTCGATCTTACACTTGTTTGACAGACCCAAAGCTAAATTTGAATCTAACACAAGATCAAACTACCTTAGACAAATCATGTTAATAAATTGAAATGAGCATCTCTCAAAACTTATAAGGCAACCATGATTGATAACTTAGAATGGATGAGATGCCAAGTTAATTATTTGAAAAGGTTTTCAAAATTGATATGATTACTTTCTTAAAAGTATTTTCAAAATAGTGATTAATATAGTTTCATGATTATCTGTGTGTAAGTATGAAATATTTTTTCAAAAACTTATAAATTTGAAAAATATAGTTGTTGACCAACACCTAAGCATATAAATTCTTAGGCCAACCATGAACTCCTAGACCCTTAGACACATAGGTATGTCTTTCTTGTAAGTAACAAGGAAGTACTAAGAAGTGTCAAGTTTGTTGGTGCAATTGTCCCCGGGTCAAGGGTTGACCAAGTTGACCAATCTCGGGATGACTCGAGTTTAGGTTTAGATATTTGGTCAATATATTTGTAAGATGTCAAGTAGGTCAAGGGTTGACTGGAGACTTGACTAGGAAAGTCCTAACTAGAGGTTAGGCAATTGAAGTCCTAGTGGGACTAGGCAAACCTAATTGGAAACAAGAACAAGTCCAAGGTGGGTTAGCTGAGAGCTAAACACTTGGCACAAGTGAAGTCCTAGTGGGGACTAGGCAAACCTAGTTGGGAACTAGGTCAAGTTCAAGGTGGATTAGCTAGGAGCTAAACACTTGGCATAAGTGAAGTCGTAGTGAGACTAGGCAAATCTAGTTGGGAACTAGTTCAAGTCCAAGGTGGGTTAGTTGGGAGCTAAACACTTAGCATAAGTGAAGTCCTAGTGGGACTTGGCAAACATAGTTGGGAACTAGGTCAAGTCCAAGGTGGGTCGGCTGGGAGCTGAACACTTGGCACAAGAGAGAAGTCCTAGTGGGACTAGGCAAACCTAGTTGGGAACTAGGTCAAGTCCAAAGTGAGTTAGCTGGGAGTAGAACACTTGGCATGAGGAAAAAGTCTTAGTTGGGAACTAGGCAAGAAAAAGTCCAAGTGGGTCAAAGGTTGACCGGACACTTGGTGAGGAAGTCCCAACAACTCAAGATTGACCGAATGTTGGGCAAGGAAACCCTAAACTCATATGGGGAGATTAGGGTTGGGTAATTAATTGGGTAATCGATTAGCCCCCAAGTCAATCGATTGGGTAATCGATTGGCTTAAGTTCGCATTAGAACAGAAGGGTGTCAGATCAATTAGGGGTAGATCCAATCGATTGACTAATTGATTGGGAGCTATTTGTCATGAGAATAAAAGGGTGATGGATCGATTGGCTCATCAATTGGGGGCATATCCAATCGATTGGATAATCGATTGGGAGTTGTTTTTCATGAGAATAGAAGGGTGCTTGATCGATTGGCTAATCGAGTAGGCCAGATCCAATCAATTAAAGCAATCGATTGGGAGTCGTTTATCACGAGAACAGAAAGCTGTGGAATCGATTGGCTGATCGATTAGACATTATTTCTCGTGAGAATAGAAAGCTTCTGAATCGATTAGGCAATCGATTAAGAAGCTGGTAATCGATTAGTATGGCTCACCAATCGATTACTTAGAAGGAAAAAAAGTTGTTTGCAGGTTTGAACAGCTGGATCTGACGTGGTAATCGATTTGGGGTAAGGTCAATCGATTGGGACCCTATAACAGTGCAATAAAAGGTGTTTTCATGAGGGGTGAAGACAACGATTCATTCGCCAGTTCTTGAGAAGTTGAGGAAGAAGTTTTGCTGCATTTCCAATCTATCAAGAGGTTTTCCAAGAAAAACGAGATCAAGAGCAAGGTGTCATTGTATGTGTATTTTCTTCTTGTATTTTTGTTGTTTTCTTTGTTGTGAGCTTGTACAAGGCTTTTCCACCTCTAGATTATTTTTGCGAAGGAGTGATTTCATAGTGGATGAGATGGTGAGAGACGGACCCTTGAATTAGTCACTTCAAGGAGGTAGAGACCAAGTAAATTGAGCTGTTAGCATTGTGTTTCAAGTTTCTACTACAACAACTCAAAGAAGCGAATGGAGCTAATCACCCCCCTTAGCTCTCGATGTGTTCTAACAATTGGTATCAGAGCGAGGTCGCTCTTCTTTGGACTAATCGCCGGAAAGAGAAAAGAGCTAAAGGAAGAAGAAGCCCTAAATTTCAAAAGTCAAAGGACTCATCATCAAGGAGCTCAAATTCACAATGGAATTTCAAGATGGATTCAGATATGACATTCGAGCACCTCCACCCTTCAGATTGGGAGGATTCGACCAATGGAAGGCTAGGGTTGAGAGTTTCTTCATGATAAACATTGAAGAATGGTTCATCTTAATGGAGGGATTTGAAGCCCCAATTGATGATCAAGGAAGACTCCTCAAGAAAAAGAAGTAGACCGAAGAGAAACTCCAAAAATCCGAGACAGACAACAAGGTAACCAAAATTTTAATTAATTTGGTTCCTAATGATATTTTGTGCGAGATAGGGGATTACAAGAGTTCAAGTGAGTTATGGATCAAATTGGTCAAACTCCATGAAGATCCTTCCTCAATGTCAAGTCAAGAAAAATCTAAAGAGGGAGACTCATTGGATCAAGAACATGAGTATTCGGTGGTTGAGAGATGCTCAACATCCAAGGAGGAAATTGAAGAAGTATCCACCTCTAGAATCGAGGGGGAGAGACCATTGACATCGAATCAAGAAGAGGTCTCTACATCCGGGTCAAATGAAGAATGTGTCACCTCTTTGAGCTCAACTCATGAAGGTATAACAAATTCATGCATTAAAAATAAAGATCATATAATTTATTTTGAGTGTAGAGAAAAAGGACACTATAAGAGAAAGTATCCTAAATTGGAGAAGAAGAAGACTAAAGTGACACCCAAAGTAAAGGAGAAGCCTAAGAAGGTTGGCCCCATGATATGAAAGGGCAAGGAGCACATTGTGTGCTTTTCTTGTAATCAAAAGGAATATTATCAGAATCAATATCCAAGGGAGAGGAATTCGACCAAGAACCAAGGAGAAAGCTCAAGTCAAGGGGGAGCTTCAAAGATTAAAACTAAGGTACTATTAGTTAATGGTATTTATTCATTTCATGAAGACAAGCATGCTAGAAATAAATATTATGATTTTAGAGCATGTTATCATGAAAATATGAAGCATGATAATCGTAAAGAAAAATATAGAGTATATCATGCTAGAACAACCTCACCTAAGGATATGAATGATTTAGGCAAGAACTATAAGGATTTTAGATATATGCCTAAAAAGAGGAATACCAAAGGCAATAGTGTAAAGTCCAAATTTGAGGAATTAATGATTGAGAATCAAGTCTTGAGGTTAAGACTTGATAAATTGGAGAATACCCTAGAAAAATTGACAAGTAGTGTTAAAGGGTCCAAAAAAACCCCTAGAATTAGATAGGCAAGCGTCATCTAAGGAGAAGAGAGGTTTGAGATATAAACCCAAGTCCAAGGAAAGCATGACTTCCTTTCATAGAGTTCCATATAGCTATGAAACTAAACTTAGGTCTAGGAGTCAAGTCAAGGTTACAAGGGAAGTTATCCCTAGCATTGACCTTGAGAAGACTAACATGACTAAGGCTTTTAAGAAGCCTAGAAAAGTCATTAAGAAGATATCTAGGGAAGTTATCCCTAGTGAATACCTAAAACACCCAAGGAACACCAATAGATTTTGGGTTCCTAAGAGTATGTTACACCCTAGATGGGGTTAGAGTGTGTTAACTCTAATTGAAAGGGTAGTTAACCTAACTGTGATGAAGTTGACACTTTAGGATATTTTCAAGGTATTGTGACACCTTGAAAATGAAGAGTTGATTGTTACTCTTGATAAGAGTAAAATGTGCCAATAGAATTTAAGGTATTGAGATTAATCAAATTGACACAAATAGGATAGAATTCAAACAAATGCCAAGATGGGATTTTGGCATTTTTTAGGGGAGATGAGGGCAACTTAGGCTTATTTTGACTTAGCGATTAGTTGATGATACTTAGATAGAAAATCTAGGTATTTTCTTTATGCTAAAATTGTCATGTTTTGTGTGCCCTATTTCATGACATGACATCATATCATAGATTTATTTTGTCATGAAAAATAGTACATGTCATTCATGCATCACTTAAGTCAAGATATGTTAGTTTTGTTTTGATAATATGCATTTGATGTATGCTATGATCATTTGCATGCATACATTTAAAATTTTTTGACACTAAGGATAAATATAACATTAGTTGACATCCTAGCTAGGATAATCAAGTTTGAAATACCTAGTTAGAAATGCATGATCTCCTAGTTTAGGGAAAACCCATTTTACATCTCACAAGAACCATAAGATGACTTGTATGTGTATTGAGACACATTAGATACAAGTGAGATGTTAGGAGTATGAACAAAACTTAAGATGTTGATCTAGTGCATCTATTTGAGTTTTAGGTTCATCAAAATAATAGATTATGTGAAGTCCAATCATAGGGAAAGCAAGTGTACAAGTCATGTGCATTTAGCCCAAAGATCATGGTTGGAAATTTATTTTGAAAAATATTTCAAAATTATGTTGAAAAAACTTGGTGAAGTCTATCTTTTGATAGGAATCACCATTGATCAAACAGATACAAAGTTAGAGTAAAACATTGAAGTTTTCAATGATTTCTAACTTTGTGTCAATCTTTTAAAATGGAATGTATTTTCATAGAATTTTTTTTCCTTGATAGTATACGACATAAATAATGTTTACGTGAAATTTCATGATTTTTAGAATTTCATAGAATTATTTAAGAGTTTCTGAATTTCAATCTAAAATTAAAATTTAGAAATTAGAAACTCAAATCGATTGGGCACTATTTCCAATGTATTAGTGGTGAATTTTTGTGAGCACAGAAGCTCGCAAAATCGATCAAGTGATCGATTGGGAATGGCGTAATCGATTGGCACCCAAAGCCAATCAATTTGCATTGGTTGTAATCGATTGGTAATTGAAACCAATCGATTGGCATTGCTGATTCTCGGCTGAAATGTCTGATTTCAATTGATTAAGCCACGTTTAGTCAATTTAACTATCCCTAACCCTCTGAAGTGCTTAGGTAAGCATTTAAGGGTATTTTTTTTATGAAAATGAGAAAGGAATGGTTAAAGAGGACTAATTTGAAGTTAAGGAGGAGGTTTAGGTTCAAGATTGAATCTTTAACCTCATGACTTCATTTTGAGATTTCCTAAAAATTTAGGAACTTAAAATCATTGTTGATGCAATGATAGAAGCTGGAGCATGCTTTGAGGGGGAGGTCTTCCTTAAAGGCATGATTTAGGATTTTTATTAAGGGTGAGGAGACAATGGAAGAATGAGAATCTTCATTGTGATGGATGTATGCTCAATGTTGAGCATGGGATACAATGAAAGGTATGACACTTTCATTTGGTTGTTTTGAAAGAATTGACTCTTGGGAAGAGTTTTTGATGCGTGTCAAAGGGGGAGAAAAATGTAGGGTTCAAGTTAGGAAACTCTTATTTATGCTTTGACATGGGTTGAAGAAGAGAGTTGGGCTAATATGGGTTAGCCTAACTTTTTAACATATTGTCAAACATAAAAAAGGGGGAGATTGTTGGTGCAAGTGTCCCCGGGTCAAGGGTTGACCAAATTGACCAAGCTCCGGATGACTCGAGTTTGGGTTTAGATATTTGATCAATATGTTTTTGAGATGTCAAGTAGGTCAAGGGTTGACTGGAGACTTGAATAGGAAAGTCCTAATTGGACGTTAGGCAACTGAAGTCCTAGTGAGACTAGGCAAATCTAGTTGGAAACTAGGTCAAGTCCAAGGTGGGTTAGCTGAGAGCTAAACACTTGGCATAAGTGAAGTCCTAGTGAGACTAGGCAAACCTAGTTGGGAACTAGGTCAAGTCCAAGGTGGGTCACCTGAGAGCTAAACACTTGGCATAAGAAAGAAGTCCTAGTGGGACTAGGTAAACCTAGCTGGGAACTAGGTCAAGTCCAAAGTGAGTTAGTTGAGAGTTGAACACTTGGCACGAGTGAAAAAGTACTAGTTGGAAACTAGGCAAGAGAAAGTCCAAGTGAGTCAAAGGTTGACTGGACACTTGGTGTGGAAGTCCCAACAGGTCAAGGTTAATCGGATGTTGGGCAAGGAAACCCTAAACTCAGATGGGAAGATTAGGGTTGGGTAATTGATTATCCCCCAAGTCAATAGATTGGCTTAAGTTCGTATGAGAACAGAAGGCTGCCAGATCGATTGGCTAATTGGGGGCAAATCCAATAGATTGGCTAATAGATTGAGAGTTATTTGTCGCAAAACCAAAAGGGTGCCGAATCGATTGGCTAATCGATTGGGGGCATATCCAATCAATTGGGAGCTATTTATCGCGAGAACAGAAGGGTGCCGAATCGATTGGCTAATCGATTGAGGCAGATCCAATCGATTAAGGAAATCGATTGGGAGTTGTTTGTCGCAAGAATAGAAAGCTATGGAATCGATTGGCTGATCGATTAGGTAGTATTTCTCGCGAGAATTGAAAGCTTCTGAATCAATTGGGTAATCAATTAAGAAGCTGGTAATCAGTTGGTATAACTCACCAATCGATTACTCAGAAGGAAAAAAGAATCGTTTGCAAGTTTGAACAGTTGGATCTAACATGATAATTGATTGGGGATAAGACCAATCAATTGGGAGTACTAGAAAAACACGATAAAAGATGTTTTCACGAAGGGTGAAGACAATGGTTCGTTTGCCAGTTCTTGAGAAGTTGAGGAAGAAGTGATGTTGCATTTCCAATCGATCAAAAGGCATTCCAAGCAACAAGAGATCAAGAGCAAGGTGTCATTGTAGGTGTATTTGCTTCTTTCATTCTTGTTGTATTTATTTGTTGTGAGCTTGTACGAGGCTTCTCCGCCTCTAGATTGTTTCCGAGAATGAGTGATTTCATAGTGGATGAGATCGTGAGAGTTGGACCATTGGATTAGTCACCTTAAGAAGATGAAGACTAAGTAAATCGAAGTGTTACCATTGCGTTTCAAGTTTCTGCTGCAACAATAACTCAAATAAGCGAACGGAGCTAATCACCTCCTCCCTCTAGCTCTCAACGTGTCATAACAAACTTAAGGGAGATATCAAATTGAAAGACATATTTTTTAAGGGGAGTTTTCAAAATAAAATGTTTTGAAAAAGATTTTGAATAGATAGATTATTTTGGAAAATATATTCATATATTTAATTTTCAAAATGTTTTTAAAAATACGAAAAATATTTTAAAATATTTGTTTCAATTAACTTTAACATATGTTGAAAAAGATTTTGAAAAATTTTCATCTTCAAAACTTTTTGAAAAGACAATTGGAAAATAGTTTTTGAAAATAGTTTTGCAAATCATTTGGAAAATAATTTTCAAAATAGTGGTCAAAATATTGTGAAAGTTACTTTTGAAAATATTTGAAAGTGCTTTTGCAAAATTCCTTGAAAAATATTTTTGAAGCATTAGTTTTACTTTGAAAAATATCTTAGTTTTGTAAAATATTTTTAAGCTTTGACAAATATTTTTTAAAATTGCTTTTAAAAATATCATGAAAATATTTTTTAAATCTTTAAAATAAGCTTGAAAATAATGTTGAAATTATTTTTGAAAAGGAGTTCTTCAAAATGAATTGAAAAGATGAAATTATTAAAACTCTAAATTGTCTTTCAAAAGTGTAAGGGGATGTCTTTTTTACTAAGGAATTAAATGATTGTTGGTGCTTTTTCCTAACTCCTTCAATAGTTGCATAAGACCTATTAAGTTGAGTTAAGTAATTAGTCTAATTTAAACATATTGTTAAACATCAAAAAGAGGGAGATTGTTTGAGCAATCAACCTCCATGGTTTTGATATTTGTTTGAAAATATATTTAATGAAGTCTAGCAAGGTCAAGGTTGACCAGATGACTAAGAAAGTGAGAAGTCTAGTCAGGTCAAGGTTAATTGGATGACTAGCAAGGGAAAAGTTCAATCAGGTCAAGTTTAACCAGATGACTGGCAAAGATAGAAGTCCTGACAAGTCAAGATTGATCTAGGAAAGGTAGAAGTCCTGATAGGTCAAGATTGACCTAGACAAAGGTAGAAGTCTTGACAGGTCAAGGTTGACCTAGGCAAAAAGAGAAATCCAAATAGGTCAAAGATGACCTAAGCAAGTGAGAAGTTTTGGAGGAGTAAACTCCAAGCAAGTGTAACCGAAACAAGGTTTCCAGTCGACCTATCTCACCACAAAACTTACAATAAATGTTAGAAGAGTTCACATAATTAAATTTATCAATCCTTGGTGTTTGAGCATCCATCAGTGTATATAAGGAAAGCTTGTTCACCTAGAAGAGAAGGATCAAAACTAGTAGTAAAAGGTAAAAAAGGAAAAAAAAGGAAAAATTGCAGCAAGAAGAAAAAGAAAATTAAAAAAAGGATAAAGGAAAAAAAGCTGCCAAAGAAAAAAATATATAAAAAAGAAAGACCAACTCTTATAAAGCCTCGACCTGCTTTTGTAGACTTCTCCTCTTATGGAAAGCTATGTCAATCTTTGAATCCAATGAAAAAATATCTCTTGAATTGTCAGTACCTCGCATAAAAGGAAAGTTATCCACCTGAAAAAGAAATATCAAAAAAGGAAGAAAAAAATATAAAAAAGAAAGGTCAAAAAAGGCAGGAGGTAAAGAAGGGGAAAAAGAAAAAATTATAAATAAGGAAAGAAATCTAGATTAACCAAATCATAATCGAACTAATATCGATTTGACAGTCTTTGGCAATGACGCAAAAAAAATTGATGTGAGAAATTTGCAAGCACACGATTGTTGTCAAGTAATAAAATATTGATCCCATAGAGACTATAAATCGAATACTAGTTAGAATCATGAGGCATGCTATCTAAATCAATCAAAGTCGAGTGAATCATAAGAGAAAGAAAATGAACTAAGAAAATAAGAAGAGTTTGTGGTACAAAACCAATTTTGGGAAGCGATTTTAGAATTTTGATTTTCACTAATCACTCTTTTACCTCTGTGTTTGATAATTATGAAGGTGGTATATCCTGAGATACTTAGTATAGACTTTTGAAATTATACCGGTGTGTTTGTTGGTGCAATCGACATCTAAGATTTTGATGTTTGTTAGATAATATGTTTAATTAAGTCTAGTCAGGTCAATGTTGACTAGATGACTAGCAAAGTGAAAAGTCTAGTCAGGTCAAGGTTAACTAGATGACTAGCAAGGAAAAAGTTTAGTCAGATCAAGGTTGACCAGATGACTAGCAAAGGTAGAAGTCCTGACATGTCAAGATTAACCTAGGTAAAGGTAGAAGTTCTAACAAGTAAATATTGACCTAGGTAAAGGTAGAAGTTCTGATAGGTCAAAGTTGACCTAGGCAAAGAGAGAAGTCCTGACAGGTCAAAGTTGACCTAGGCAAGTGAGAAGTCTTGGCGGAGTAAACTCCAAGCAAGTGCACGTGGTCGACCGGACCAATGTATTTTGAATATTGCTAACACTATTTGTATCTATTGTTCTGATTCAGTGTTGCAAAAAAGTTTTAGTGGATCAGGTCGATCAGACACTAAGCAAAAAAAGTAGTCCATACAAGTCAGTTCGACCAAATATTTGGTAGCTAAGTAAGGTAAGTCCAAGAGAGATCTTCTGTTTTGGAAGATGGTAATGACACGTCCCAGTCGGGACAACCTTAGGCGTTGATCCCACTGAAGAAAATTAACGGAGGTTTCTAAAGTCAAGATCAGATAATCTTAACTATCAGATTAATTCATGCATAGTTATCTGGTTCTAACTCTATTTTATAGCTTATATATATATATATATAAGCACAGATCAGATATGAATCTAGCAAAGAAGGAAACACAGGGTTCAGTTCGGATCGAGCTGCAAAAGAAAGTTTGGATGTGTAGTTGAACGAACAGGGAGTCAGTCGACCGATAAACGCTGATTTCACGAAAGATACGATTTGGGCAGATTGTAAACCTGAATGTGAAGCTAGGCAGATTCTGGAGATCGGTCGACCAAAAAAGATATGGTCGACCGGTTGAAAAACTTATAAAAAGAGCCTTGTGGTCCGAGGCTCAACCATAATTTTCTCTTCGATCCTTTACTTTCTTGCTGTTTAGATTGTGCAAGTTGTGTTACTACTACGCCGAGAGGCTCTTCGACAACCTACACTACAGATCCATCTTTGGTTGTCGGTATATTCTTATTGTACTTGCATTTACATTCAAGGGGATAGTAGCATGTTACTATATTCCTCATATTTTGTATGGTTTTTCTCCTTCTTTGAAAATTTTCAGAGAGGAGAAATTTAGTTGATTGCCAATCGAAGCAATAAAGGATCATCGGCCTTGGAGTAGTAGTCGCTGAACTACGAACCAAGTAAAAAAAAATTATGTCTTTGTGTTTTTTTTATTCCGCTATGACTTTGTTTTTACAAAACGAATTTTTTTTTAAAACACGCGAGATTCACCCTCCCCCCTCTCTCATCTATTTCGGTCCTACAGTGTATACCCAAACATGACACCTACTTTCAAAATAACCTTACTAAAGCGATCATTTTCTCAGAAAGACTCCTATCATGATGCCCCAATGTACTCTAGGTGTTATCCTCTACTTCATGATGTCCAATCAAGGTAAACCCATTAAGCTCTATGATAGCCAGTGATACCCTTGTGACATTTGAAACTACTTTCGTGAACAACCCCTCAAGTCTCAAACTTTAGGGATCAGAGAATTGGGTTTATTTTTCGGTCCTACCCCGCTTCACGTGGGATATGAAAATGCATGCAAGTGTCATAGTCATGTAAGCATACTAAAGCTGGATCATAAATCAAACACATCATGCGATAAAAAGAGACGAATAAATATAAAATAAGTGTCAACAATGCATCGAGCTACTCCCTCATCCTAAAATCAAGAAACTACTCCATGGAGATGGAGGTACAGAAAAATACATAAAGGAAAGCATTTTACAACTCAAATCAAAGAGAAAAGAGAAGAAAGGCTTAGTTGTGGTGTCCATGGTTGTCTTCGACTTGATCTCTAAGCTCTCGGGAAGGCGGAATCTCGACGGCTCCTTGGAAACGATACTCACCTAGGGTTCCTTGTCACAAGGAAACCCCCTTGATAGGAAGGTGAGAACCTTTTTGATCCCTAGATGCCTTAGACAAGTGTCCCCTTGGTTCCTTTATAGCCTCCAAGGATACCAAAACTAATAAACTTTCCTAAAAAATTGGGGGAATTTTCCTAAAATACAAAATTTCCACAAAAAATAGAGGACATATGTCCATGAAAATGATGTTTTGGGGCCTAAAACTTGACTATTATGGGTTCCACCCTATACCAAACTATAGATCTCGGAACAAATATCGATTTGATAGGTTGTGGGCCCCGTGGCTCAACCTGAGTCAAAGGTTACGCTTGTTTGAAGTTTGGTGTGCATTTTTCATTATGAGGTAGTAAAGAACACGGCCGTATCGGCCACCATGGCCTGGCCATGTTCCACTGTGTATAGTCCAATTTGATGCTTTTCGAGTGCCTCTTATTCCCAGATTATCTACGGTTGTGTTGGGCAACATGGGATGACCGTGGATCATGCTATAATGTGTATTCCTTTGGCTTTTCATCTTCAAATTCGATCCTAACATCAATATCTTCACATTCTATCAATAAAAATGTGCAAAGAGCAAATCTCTGAATAGAAAGGATGGAAACAATTCAAAAATAATGAAAGTATGCCGAACATGCTCATGTAACAAAATAAAATGCATAAATAATACCAAAAACTCTCCCTTCCTATACTCTGAGCTCCCCGAGCTCTTTATGTCGGATTCAGTTCCCTGAGCTCTTTATTCTACTTATGATCCATCTATATTGGTCCTTGCAATTACAAGTTATAACCAAAAATGACCCCTCCACAATTGGCACTTTTGCACTATTGCTAGTGTATATAAAGATCTTGAAACAAGTAGCGACCTCTCACAAGAGGTTGATAGATAGATTGACCCCTTCCATTAGGTTGGCACTCCAACACTTTGACACATGGAGATTTATAGAGTCAGAAGCTGCACTTAAGACAGGCTCCTTAAGCTCTCCACTTTGAGCTTCCCAAGGTCCTTAATCCTACCTCCCCACTTTGAACTCCCTAAGCTCTCTACTCTGAGCTCCTTATTCTTAGCTAACTAGGTTCTCCACTTTGATCTACCCATTTTGATCTCCTCGAGCTCTCCACTCCAAGCTCACCCAACTCCCCATTCTGAACTCCACGAGTTCTCCACTCAAAGCTTCCTGAGCTCTAAATTCCAAAATCCCTAAGCTTCCCATTCTAAGTTTCCCGAGCTTTCCACACTAAGCTCCTCGATCTCTCCACACTAAGCTCCTCGAGCTCTCCCCTCTTATGCTCTAAGCTCCCTGGGCTCCCTATACCAAACTCGATTCCCTGAGCTCCATATTTTTCTTATAACCCATCTGATATGGAGGATGAATCTGAGGGTCCACGTGGAGGTCAAAATCAATAATCATCGACCTAGAGGGAAAGTCTTGATAAATCCCCGTCGGGAATCATCGACATCTGACCGGGTAAGGGAGTCAAGAATCCACGTGGAGGTCGTCTATGAGAGGGTAGACCAAAGGGTGTCTTACCATATCCCGACCGGCATCCATCACCAACTGAATGAGAAAGTCCAAGAACTTCATATACTTGGGTAGACGAGGACAACTCATCATAACACACCGGGTCGGATAATTTACCAAGTGAGCCAGCATGGGGAAACTCAAGGAGATTTCTCGACCAGAATATAGCATTTGCTGACTGGATCGAATAGACCTACTGGTCATAAACCTTCCGCTCAAGTAAAGCACTGAATACTACTCCCATTAAAGACTGACAGGATATATGGATTTGGCGTAATATAGACCATTAGTAATAAGTACTGAACATGCAAGGGATGAGGGCAGTACGATTGAGATGTTCTAACAGTATGAAAACCTCCTTACCATCATAGACACCTTACTGGGGCAACATGTCTCATTAAAGAGAATAATACTTCTCCTCTATAAGTATATAAGCAAGTCTCTACGCACAGAAGGAGGTATGCGTTATTATTCTGCTATTGTTTCATTCACATCTCCTTTCCGATTACTGACTTGAGCGTCGGAGTAGATATGCCCGGACCCCCTCCAGGCCTCCATTCTAACTCCGGTCCTCTCTCTTCTCTACTCTACAGGTTCGACGCGATATCTCCTTAGTTCCTCTTCGTTTGGTGGCCCCCAGGAGACTTGGTCAGAGATACATCCATCTCACCAGTGGCTCATCTGCTAAATAATCCAGTGCAGGAATAAATTGGCGTCGTCTATGGGAAACATCAATTTTTGAACTAGAAACTATAATGGATGACACTGGAAGACCGATCGTCACCATGTCTCAAAATGACCTGGACAAGATAATAGTCATGGCAGTGCGAGGAGCATTACAACAATAGCAGGAGATGTGACAGGAGTAGCTGCAGACCATGTGGCATCCACAACACACCATGAGCCCCCCTCTGAGGATGTCACATGGGTTGGGGGAAGCTATGATGGCACCCTTACAAAATTTGATGCACCTGATCGAAATGCCGCCGTCTTTCTACAGAGCCCTGATCGGGGCGTCGCTCGGGCAAGAGCAATTCGGGGAATCCTCAGCCGGGAAATACAAAGTCCCGAATATCGAAAAGGGTAAGGGAGTGGTTCCCAGCGGGTCGGCAGGACCCAATGGCCTCCTTTTTTTGGCAAATATTCTTGAAGACCCGTTGCCCAAGCATTTTTGACCACCACATATAAGCAAAGACAACGGGTCGGCGGATCTCGAGGACCATTTGTGTTTATTCGAGAATGCGTCAATGTTGCACCAGTATACCGACGGGGTCAAGTGCTAGGTCTTTCTAACGACCCTCGCTGGACCGACGCAGAGATGGTTTAACTAATTCCTAGTCTCTTCCATCCATTCATTCGGGGAATTCAAGATGACGTTCGTACATCACTTCACCAACAGTAAGAGATACCTTAAGACTATGCTGAATTTGTTCTCATTAAAGCAAAAGTCCAAAGAATCTTTGAGGGAATACCTCCAACGATTCAATCGAGTGGCCGTGGACGTCCCATCGGCGATCCCGGAGATCTTAGTAAGTTCATTCTTGCAAGGGTTGCTAGAGGGAGACTTCTTCAGATCGCTTGTAAAGAGTCCCCCGCTCGACTTCGATAGCTTGAAAAGTCGGGCTCTCAAGTATATCAACGTGGAGAAAGCTCAGGTCTCCAGGAGAAAGGAGACAAGCGTCCATGTTCCTGAAACCCACCTCGAGCGAAAGGCGCCTCAGCCACCATTGAGGTATAAGGATCCATGAGTGGGTCAACATCGCACGGTAGTTCAGAAAGATGCGATCGTGCACACCATGGAGGCTTTTCGCGCCCCAAGGCATAAGAAGTGGTTTCCCAAGATGATGGGTCACTTTTGTACCTATCATCAGAGCGAAAGCCATGCAACTAAAGACTGCTACCATTACAATAGGTTCGTCGTTGAATGGAATCCCTCGGATCAGAGGTAGATGGCCAAACGACATTCACCTGATCAAAGACAAGAAGGTGAGCGCTGTTCACCAGGTCACGGGCAAAGTCCTGCGCGAATCTATCGATCGAAGAAAAAGGCTCGGACGCCTACTAAAGAGATCTAAGGGTCCTCGCTCGGGGAAGAGGCCGATTGAGCAAATGAGAAGGGAAAGGCCCCCATGTGGGGAACCGTCAGTATGATATTGGGCGGGCCCACGGACAGAGATTCTCACAGGGCCCCGCAAGGCCTACAGCCACCGACTGGAGAGTTACACAGTGAGCACCAGTTAAAGCAGAGGCCCCTTAATAAGTTTTGGGCCTTAGGATCTCGAGGTGGTTGAAGTTCCCCATGAGGACGCACTGGTGATCCAGGCTTTGATAGCTACCTATGATGTGAGGCGGGTCTTCATAGATATCGGCAGCTCCGTCAACGTAATCTTCAAGAAAGCTTGGGATCGAAAGCAAGTTGACGATGAAGAACTACAACCCATAGCCACTCTTCTGTTCAGATTTACGGGCATCAGGTCCAGTCGCTTGGCGAAATCACCTTGTCAGTAACCTTGGGTAAAGAGCCTCAAGAGAGAACCAAGCGAACCCCTTTTCTGGTGGTAGATGTAGAGTCTGCCTACAACATCATCTTAAGAAGATTGACGTTAAACGCTTTTCGAGCGGTGGTTTTCACATATCATCAGAAGATAAAATTCCCGATTGGAGACTGATATGGGAAATTAAAAGTGATCAATCCGTCGCTCGGAGATGCTATGTTGATATCATCCGGGCGGATTCAAGAAGAGTCTGAAGGGAAGTTGGATCCTAAGTCAACCTTGTGCAAGGTGAACGGGAAGCTCGATCGGATGATTGCAAAGAAGAAGTCCAGATCCACCCCGAGTAGAACAATGACACCACCCGCATTGCATCCAACCTCCCCTTGGACTTGAGAGAGAAATTAATGGCCTGTTTGATTAGGAATCAGGACGTGTTCGCCTAGTCGGCCAAAGAAGTTATAGGCGTGTCACCGACCCTGATGGTGAACAAGCTCATTGTCACCTCGGGATCGTGAGCGATCATGCAGAAGAAAAGACATTTTGGGCCTAACCAGGATCAGTTAATCCGATAGGAGGTCGCTAATCTCCTTGAAGCAGGCCATGTTCGGGAGGTGCAATTCTTGACCTGGTTGGCTAACGTTGTCTTGGTGCCCAAACCAAGTGACAAGTGATGGGTATGCATGGATTTTAGAGATCTAAACAGAGTCTGCCCGAAAGATTGCTATCCTTTGCTGAGAATTGATCAATTGGTGGATTCAACCTCGGGGTGTGAGTTCATATACATGTTGGATGCCTATCAAGGGTATCATCATATCCCCTTGGCTCGGGAGGATAAAGAAAAGGTTAGTTTCATCACTTCAAACAGAACTTTCTGTTATACGATCATGCTATTCGGGTAAAAGAATGCAGGGGCTAGATATCAGCAACTAATGGATCAAGTGTTCAAACACCAGATCGGGAGAAACATCGAAGTTTATGTTGATGATAACCTGATCAAGACGAGTAGGGTAAAAGACCTCATCTCTGACATTGAGGAAACCTGCCAAACGGTGAGGCGATATGGGCTCAAACTGAACCCCTCCAAATGCCTCTTTGGTGTTAAAAGCGGCTGCTTCCTGGGCTATGTTGTCACCGAACGAGGGATTGAAGCTAATCTCGAAAAGATTCAGGCATTGCAAAGCATGACCCCTCCGTGTAATCTCAAAGAAGCACAAAGATTGGTTGGCCGAATCATGGCTTTGTCCCGATTCATATCCCGATCGATCGACAAAAGCCTTTCATTCTTCAAGGTGTTACGCAAGACTTCCAAGTTCGAGTGGGATGTGAGTTATGACCAAGATTTTACAGAGCTCAAGGAGTATCTCTCCCAACTTCTCCTCCTCTCTAAGCCAGTGATGGGGGAACGACTGTGGTTGTATCTGTTGGTGGGAGAAGAAGAAGTGGGGTCGGCGCTATTGAAAGAAGAAAATAATATCCAATACCTCATCTATTTCATGAGCCATCTACTCAAGGACGTCGAACGGAGATACACGCCTTTGGAGAAGTTAGCGCTGGGATTGACGATGACAGCCCGGTGCCTAAGATCCTATTTTCTGTCACACCCGATGATCGTCCTAATGAATAGCACATTGGGTCGAATATTGACGAACCTAGAAGCTTTGGGAAGATTGGTAAAATGGATGATCGAGTTGAGCGAGTATGACATCCAGTACCAACCCTGGACAACAATCAAGGCACAGGCCTTAGTAGATTTCATGATGGAGATGTCGAGCTCAGATTCGGAGGGAACCTTAAAAATCTATGTAGACGGTTCGGCCAATCATCAAGGCAGTGGGGTGAGTGTTTTGCTGATCTCACCCCGGGAAGAGATACTCCAATTATCCATTCAACTGAGTTTTTGAGCCTCCAACAACGAAGCTGAATATGAGGCTTTGCTGGCTGGTTCTGCAATCGGCCAAACAGGTGGGAGTCATCCGCATCATCCTTCATTCTGATTCACAGTTAGCTGCTTGGCAACTGGATGAGAGCTTTGATTTAAAGAATGAATGGTTGAAGAAATACGCTTTGATATTCGACCGGATGAAAGCAGAGTTCCAAGAGGTACACATTCAGAAAATACATCGAGCGAAAAACCTTAAAGCGGATGACCTGGCCAAAATGGCCAACTCGTTGGCCACATGGACAATGGATGAGCCGTCTCTCAGAACTTGTTCATCTCACAGATTGAGTGTGATTGTAGTGATACGGCGAGCGACTGGAGGACTCCTTTCATCTCTTACCTGCGGCTTAGGATAGTACCTCCCAAAGCCGAACAAGCAAGGCTCTTGAGAAGATGTGTAGCCCGGTTCACCTTGATAGGGGATCTCCTATACAAGAGAGGCTTCTCCCGACCGCACCTGAAGTGCCTCGAACCTAAGGATATTGATTATGTTATGAAGGAAATTAACGAAGGCATATGTGGAAATCACGTTGAAGGTCGGATGCTCACCAAAAAGGTCCTGCTGGCCGGATATTTCTGGCCAACCCTACAAGCTGATACGACGAAATTCATGGCTAGTTGCTTTTCTTGTCAAAGACATCATAACTTGCCTCATCACCCGACCGGGCCATTGAAGATATCGGTCGTCTCGTCCCCATTTGATCAGTGGGGAATGGATATTGTAGGACCATTCTCGATCGGGCCGCAGCAAAAGAAGTTTCTCCTAGTGGTCATCGATTATTTCACAAAGTGGGTAGAGGTAGAGGCGCTGGCTCGGATAATAGAAGATGTCGTCCTGAAATTCTCATGGAAAAATATAATCTGTCGGTTCAACATCCCGCACAGGCTAGTCTCCGATAATGGATGCCAGTTTCAAGTGCGAAAACTTCGAAGATGGTACAAAGGATATGACATTCAACAATCCTTCACTTCAGTTGCTTACCTACAAAGCAACGGGCAAACAGAAGTGATCAATCGGGAGATTGTATGAGGGCTCAAAGTCAAACTAGACCACATGAAGGGAAGTTGGGTTGAAGAGTTGTCCGACATCCTATGGGCCTACCAAACGACGCTAAGAGAGAGCATCAGCCTGACACCTTTTCACCTCGTCTATGGGGGAGAAGCTATCGTACTGGTCGAGGTGGGCGAGGAATCGATTTACTGAAGCATATACGATGAGGACAACGCCGAGCATCAATCTTTGGAGATGGACTTGGTCACCGAAATTAAGGAAAAAGCAGTTGCTCGGCTAACCGCTTACCGCCAGAGAATGCGCCAAACTTACAACAAGCAAGTCATTCCCCGCAACTTCCAGGTCCGGGATCTCATCTAAAGGAAAGTAAAGCCGGTCGGCTATGTTCACAAGTTGGAGCCTTAATGGAGAGGACCCTACATGGTCCTCCATAAATTGAGCTCGAGAGCCTATTATTTGTAGGGCCCAAATGGGAAGTAACTCGACCGTCTTTGGAGTGTAAATCACCTGCAACCTTACCGAACTCGAGAATCTTGAGTATCCTTTCCAAAATGTGTGTATGAAATTGTTCATTAATGAAAAAGCTCAGGTTCCGATCTAGCCGCCGAACCCCCATGATCTGAGGTCAAGGATCTCCGTTAAAGCGTCAAATTCCCCCCTGATCCGGGGTTGAGGATCTCCATTAAAGTGTCGAACTCCCTCCTAATTTGGGGTCGAGAATATCTGTTAAAGCGCTGAACTACCCCCTGATCCGGGGTCGAGGATCTCCATTAAAGTGCCGAACTCCCCCTCTGATCTGGGGTCGAGGATCAATGTTAAAGCGCCAAACTCATCGAGGATCTCCGTTAAACCACCGAACTCCCCCTGATTCGGGGTCGAGGATCTCTATTAAAGTGCTGAACTCGCCCCTAATCCGGGGTCGAGGATCTCCGTAAAAGCACCAAACTCCCTCCTGATTCGGGGTCGAGGATCTCCGTTAAAGCATCGAACTCCCCCTGATCCGAAGTTGAGGATCTCCGTTAAAGTGCCAAACTCTCCCCTGATCCGGAGTCAAGGATCTCCGTTAAAGTGCCGAACTCACCCCTGATCTGGAGTCAAGGATCTCCGTTAAAGCGCAGAACTCCCCCTGATCCGGGGTCGAGGATCTTCGTTAAAGTGCCAAACTCCCCCCTAATTCAGGGTCGAGGACCTTCATTAAAGCGCCAAGCTCCCCCCCCCCCCCATCTGGGGTTGAAGGATCATTTAGCACCAGATTCTCACTAATCGGGGGTCGAGGTGTAGTAGGTCGTCCAATCACTTACTCGTCACTATTAACTCGGCGGTTAAGGGGAAGAAGATTCTCTTTGATTAAAGGACTTCAATTGGAAGGTTACAGAATAGGCATAATAGGAAATCAACGAGTTTTAGAAGGAAAAATCTATTTCATTGCTGATCAGAAGGTTACAAAATAGGCATAACCTGAAATTAACATGTGACAGAAGGGAAAAACTATTTCATGGCCAATCGAAAAGTTGCCAAAACAGGCATGAAAGTTATACAAAGTCTTCAAAGGCATTAGGAGAGATATCGTCGAAGATCTTGTCCAAGATAACAAAATTGTGAGGGAGATTGGATGTCAGAAGCCCAAACTCGCGCAGCTACTTGATCGCCCCTAAGCCCCGAACTGAAACATCTTGATGGTCTAGGGACCGAGCTAGTCGTAAAACTTCATGGACTTCAAGTAGTTAGCTCTTCTAGTCGCCCAGCGTTCCTCCTCACCGGCATGGTAGGCTTCCAGCTCATCCCTCAAAGATACCAGCTCGACGGATTTTTCTGCCAGCTCGTCTTGGAAACCCTTTTCCTTCTCCCTCCACTTGTGGACCTTCGTCTTCAATTCTGCCCAGGTTTCCTCTTTCTTCTGCTTCTCAGACGAGGCAAGGAGCTTGGCCTTCTTGAGAGCCTCCTTGAGCTCGGTGATCTGGCTCGCCTGTTACTCTGCTCAGGATTGGCCTTAAATCTGTGCTGCCTCCGACTGTTCCAGTTGCTCCTCCCTGAGCTGGGTCTTGGAACGTAATCGCTCCACCTCTAACTTCAGCTCAGATAGATCTTGAGGATCCTATAGAGGCTCCAGCTCTCTTAGCCGAGCTTATTGAGCATGATAGCGACGGAGGAGATCATTCGTTCGGGAGAGCACTATCATCTCTTCCACCCAGACCTGCATTAAAACTCATGGTCAGCTATTTGGAAAATCGACCTATACAAATCGATCGCTTACCCCTGTCATGTCGGTGGTGAAGGAGTCTATCAGGCAGTTGGTGGACTTGTCGTGGCATATCCCGCTCGAATATGTATAGGCCTTTGCGGCTCATCCCCTCAGTCTTAGTGTAAGCTCCCCTTCGGCCCTGCTCGTGCCTTCTCCGCTCGGGGGAATCACAATGATCGGGGACCCGTAGTCAGGTGGAGCAACAAAGCACCCCACTTGAACACTCTGGTCTTCTGTGCCTACTTCCATAGGCTCCTGGGCTGGTGGGGTAGGTGTAGAAGACCGGAGCGACACGGGATCAATTCTGGACGAGCTAACGCCGAGGGTCAAAGCCTAGGAGCCTTCGGTCCTATGATCGACTTCCTGTGAAGCAGTCGGTCGGTGCCTCTTCCTGATGAGTGAAGGGGCTAGGCTGAGACTAGTTTCTCGAGAAGAAAAGGCACTGAGGCCATCAAAGGGTGAGGTGGTGGAAGCTCATCAGTATGGGCTGCCATGTCACTCAGGGAGCCTGTCAATTCTTCAACCGCCAACTCAGACGCCCTTTCTTCCAGCTCAGCGCTGGTTAGCTTCATGGTCTGGCTGACTGAAGCCCTCCACATTGTTTGAGCTGCAAAAGAAACAGAGTCCTCAGTTAGCAATAATAGGAAGCGAAAGTACATGTCTTACCAAAAGAAAATTACATCTTTTCTTCGACGGGGCTCAGGATGAAGAGCAAAAGGAGTCCCTCGTCGATCAATTTCTTCACATTGAATCATAGCTCAGACAAGATGCTGGCCGCTCGGAGATAGGCCGCCTCTATTCTATAGTGTCCCAAGACGGGAGCCTTGGGTATCTCCATTTACCACTCGGTCCGCCATGAGAATGGGGTCAGAGGCTCTAAAAAAATGTACTTTGATTTCCACCCTTTGTGAGAGGTCGACATCTCATCTAGGAAACAACTCCCCATTCGGGATTGGAAAAAGAAGACATCGGGCACCATCTTCTTGGGATAGAAAAAGTAGTGGAAGACCCATGGAATAAGTGGAATATGATACAAGCGAAAGATGATAATGGCCCCGCAGATTTGGCGGAAGGCGTTGGGACCGAACTATTGGAGGGGAATGTGGAAATACCGAGACAGAGCGGTGAAAAGGGATGGAAGAGGGAAATAAAGGCCCCCAAGGAATTGACCCATAAAAAATGTTAGACTCCCGGTTAGCGGCCTGTGGGGTCGGTCGATCGGGCTTTGGATTGACAGCCTATACTCAATTGGAATTTTGTAATGAACCCTAACTACTTCTAGGTCTTCGGTCGAGAAATCCGACTTCATGGAAATATACCACAACCCCAAAACATTACTTGTAGCCATATCTATGCCAAACTCAGAAGAAAATAGGAGAAAACAAATAGGAAGGCTAGAGGAGGACTTGCAACGAGAAATGAGAGTGAAGAAGGAAGCGGCGAGACGACGATGAGATGACGGTGAGAGCAACGAAAGTTGAGCAAAGCGACAGTGAGGACTAAGGAGGCAACGATGAGAATGAAGTAGAAATCATCGGCGCCCAACCTTAATAAAGCCCCTCCGGTAGAATCTCGACCGTCGGATACAGATGATCAAAATCACAAGATGGTCTCAAGACCGTTCGATGAGATCGCTGAATCACTGAAATCGAAACAGTCACGGATGGCAGTGCCATGTGTCAGCCACAGATCGATCGACATAATGATCAACACGATGGCCGAAGCGCCATCCCGATGCGTCATCATGCGTATCCAAGTCATCGTCTGCTTCGCGAGTTCCCAAGAAAGATTGGATTTCATCCACGTCAGCGTTAACGTGCCGACCGATCATAGATACGAATAGTCGTTCTCCCGATCGGATCTCGATATCGAATTTAACTAGTTTGGTCAGTCGGGCATAAGCCTCCTTCGACCAGACTTGAAGGGGAGGCTTGTGATATGGAGGATGAATCTGAGGGTCCACGTGGAGGTCAAAGATAATAATCATTGACCCAGAGGGAAAGTCTTCATAAATCCACGTTGGGAATCGTCGATATCCGATCGGGTAAGGCAGTCAAGAATCCACGTGGAGGTCGTCTATCAAAGGGGAGACCAAAGGGTGTCTTACCATATCCCGGCCGGTATCCATCACCAACTGACTGGGAAAGTCCAAGAACTTCAGATACTTGGGTAGATGAGCACAACTCATCATAACACATCCGGTCGGATAATTTACCAAGTGAGCCAGCGTGGGGAAACTCAAGGAGATTTCCTGACCGGAGCATAGCATTTGCCGACCGGATCAAATAGATCTACTGGTCATAAACCTCCCGCTTAAGTAAAGCACTGAATACTACTCTCATTAAAGATTGACAGGGTCTATGGATTTGGGGTAATATAAATCCATTAATAATAAATATTGAACGTGCAAGGGATGAGGGTAGTACGATTGAGATGAATAGACAAATCAAAAACTTTCTTACTATCATAGACATCTTACTGGAGCAACATATCTCATTAAAGAGAAGAGTACTTCTCCTCTACAGGTATATAAACAAGGCTCTACACATAGAAGGAGGTATGTGTTATTATTCTGCTACTGTTCCATTCATATCTCCTTTCCGATTACTGACTTAAGCATCGGAGTGGATATGCCCGGACCCCCTCCGGGCCTCCATTCTAATTTCGGTCCTCGCTCTTCTCTACTCTATAGGTTCGGCGTGACATCTCCTCAGTTCCTCTTCGTTTGGTGGCCCCCAAGAGACTTGATCAGAGATACATCCAGCTCACCGGTGGCTCATCTGCTAAATAATCTAGTGCAGGAACACCATCTATAGTGGTCCTTGCAATTACAAGTCATAATCATGAATATCTCCTCTACAATCTACACTTCCACAACACATGATCCTTATGACTCAACAATTTTAGGGTTTAGGGTTTGGATGCATATTCCTTATAATTACCTAAGTCAGAAATGGTATGGACAAGCTAATCCAAATCTCTCTCTATTATTTTCATTATTGTCTCATTGATTGTCTTGTGCAGTAGCATCGTGACTTAAGCATCAAAGAAACTTTGACCTATAACTCTAGTGCCTTTTGACGTGTGTTCCCTTATATGCAAGAACACCTTCACTCCTTATAAAGCCTTCCACTTCAGTGTCCAGCATGTGTCTGTGAGAAGGATTAAGTCGAGGAAAGGTGTTAAGATGGTGACCACAATAAGATTTAATCTCGAAGGTATCGAGTCGTCAACAGATCGGTGCAACTACTGATCTCTACCTAATAATGTAGAGGCAACAGTAGGGGCCATCACCTTGGAGTAGCTAACTCAACTGATAATTTTGATGGTGGAGGAGGTCATTTAGAAGCAAACTTCTCAGAACCCTCCTCCTTCATAGACTTGGCTTGGATTATTTGAGGCTCTACACTGAGCAACCTCAAAAATTTACAACCAAGAGCATGCAGGGGTATCATATATGCACTTGAATGATGAAAGAGATCCGCAAAATCAACCTATGTGACATGGTCGTCTCAACCATTCTTGAGGCCCTAGGCAAAATAAAAAATAAAAAATTAAGACTTTAATATTTTTTTTAAAATAATAAATATTAATTTTTTTAAATCTAAATTTTTATATACAATATTATTATTAGATATATTTAATTTTGTTAGTAATTCTTTTTTTTAAAAAATCATACATTATATAAGATTTGTTTCGCAATTGGAAGTAGTGACCTTTATCAAAACTTACTTCTTTATTAATAAAATTAAAAAATAAATTATGTAAACTTTCAAATATAATTTTAAATTACAAAATAATATATTTATCTAATGAATATTTTTAATTAAATAAATAAAATTAAATTTCACCAATAAAATATTAAAAATACTAACTAATTTGGCAACAAGTAATATA